>OZ023183.1:4081321-4465747 GCA_963995505.1 Hypericum androsaemum | reverse complement strand
AAATTAAGTTTTTCACCAAAGCTAAAAGATAAATGTTCTGTAGCAACTAATTTAGCTAGTTCCTTTCTATTATTTTGGTCGGTGTAATGAAATAAAACATTAGGTTTGGTAGATAATTGAGTTTGAGATTTTTTCAAACCAAATTCGTGTGGATGTTTAGTTTTCAAATGAGTAGTATAAGTACCACAATAATTACATATAATGTTGAAAATATTTTTTTTCCGGTAGGAATTTTTTTGAAATGCTTAGTAAAAAGTAAGGAAGGTGATCTTGCAACCTTTTGTGGATTGTTGAATGTTGAATCTTCACTTTCCCGTTGAGCTACATCATGGACGTTCATCATTTCCTCCGGAATAGGATAAGAAGAAATTGGTGAAAAATCTGATTCAATAGAATCGTGATGTTCCACACGTTTTTCCTTACCCTTATTTGCTCTACTTGAAGACATAATAATTAGATAGTAATATAAGTGATAATATGACTAATATAACTAATTAGTAAACTTTGTGAGAGATTATCAAATGACCAATAGAGTGAATTAGAGAATTCAGATTGAAATGAATTGTGTAAATTTTGAAAAATGGAAGAGAGTATTTATAGTATCTTGAAATAAATTCAAATTTATAAAAAAGTTTTAAAAAATCAAAAAAAGTAAAAAAAAAATGGTAATATGCTAGTTGGCAGTTGCTTCACGCCTGTACACAGTACACCTATTAGTAGTTAATAGAATTAATAAAAAAAGAAAAGAAAAGAAAGGGTGACTTAAGAGGTTGGATGGGACGTGGAGTCCGAAGATTAAGACATTTAAGTCTTAAAGAAATTTTTTTTTAAGAACTACCAACTAGCATATTACCGTTTTTGGCTTAAGAGGTTAGATGGGAAGTGACGTTTAAAGACTTAAACGGAGGGGCGGAGGGAGGTGGGATATTGTGGGGGCAATTGTTCTCACTTAATTTTTTTGTTTGATAATTAGATATATTTTTTAATGTATGTTTCTACTAAAATTAGATTTTGATCCCACTAAAAAATTAATCAACCTACAAATTGAAACTAGAATGGCCCATTACTGACTTATCATATACTAATGGAGCCAAAAAAATTATATTGCCCCCACTCACCAAATTTTCTGGCTCCGCCCCAGATTAAACGGCAACTTTTTGGCTTGGAGGATGTGACGGAACGGACATGAACCGATGACAGCCGACAAGCTTTGTCAGGCGACCTGCGACGGGACGGGACGAACAGATGATAGAAGAGGCAGGCGGCCGTCAGCCGATAGACACGTCAGTTGAGGTGCGGAAGACTTAAATTTCAAAATTTCCCCTCAAGTTTCTCTCCTTTTCAAATCAGTTCACCATATATTTTTTTTAATTTATCACATAATTCGTCGATTAAACCGACGAATTGAATTCGTATCGAATTTGTTGTGTCGAATTCGAATATAATTCATCGGTTTGGCGAATTTAAGAAATCCTAAACCATATTCAATTCATCTCTGGATGAATTCGAGTCGAATTATCAACGAATCGAATCTCCGACGAATCGAATCAAATTTTTGACGAATCGAATCGAATCGAATTACGAATCAGATTCTAACAATGGTTAGGTCTACTATCGGGTCCTTAGAGTTGGAATATTCTATATTCTCCGGTGAACCCCCACTTGAAATGACCAAAATACCCCTCCCACTTAAGAAATAAAAAAAGCCTATCTCCTTCTACCTTCAGCACCTTCTTCCTCACATTTCATCTTAATTAATAACAAGAACACTCAATTAACTAAATACTAAAAAATCTAATTAAACCCAATAAAAAACAAACAATTAATCGTGTACAACTAAGATAGAGACGAGACGAAAGCGTTGGACGGAGCCGACGTCGCCGAGTTGGAGACGAGATCGCCGAGACGGAGACGAGACCGCCGCGACGTAGACGAGGCAGCCAAGATGGAGATGAGATCGCCTTGATGGAGACGAGGCAGCCGAGACAGAGATGAGACCGCCGCGATAGAGACGAGACAGCCGAGACGGAGATGAGATCGTCGTGACGGAGACGAGACAACCGAGATGGAGACGAGACCGGTGCGACAGAGATGAGATCACCGCGATGAGGACGAGGCAGCCAAGATAGAGACGAGACCGCCGCGACAGAGACGAGACAACCACTCTCCCTCCTCCTCCACCACGAGGGTGGACCCCACCAAGCTCCGCCTCGCTCTCTCTCGCAGCTCTGTCGTCGTCTCTGTCGTCGTCTCTGTCTTCACTGCCTCCTCCAACTCTTCCCAGCTGTTGGCCTTAGGGGGTCTATTGTAGAGAGTGGTCGTTCCTGGTCAAGAGGAGAGGGTATGCTAAGTATGTAATTGAGGATAAACATGGATTTATTGAACGGGAATGTTCCAATGTGCAGGTGATGCCTTCATTACGGAGGAAGGGAATTGGGAAAATGGTTGTCCGAAGGGAATTTGTGAATCTAACATTAGAGTTCTTAATTGTTAATTTTCTCTAATTAGTTTTGATTTTCACTAAAAAAAGTTAGGATTTGAGTTTTAGTTAAAAGTTGGAGGAAGAAGATGAAGTGGAGAAGAAGATGAAGTGGGAAAAGAAGATATTTTTTGTTTTTTAAGTTAGTGGGGTATTTTGGTCATTTCAAGTGGGGGTTCGCCGGAGAATATAGAATATTCCGGCTCCAGGGACCCGAGAGTCTATTATCATCAAAGTGGGTGATCAAATTACACGGACGTGAGGATAATTTGCCGAAAATTTTAACCTGTTGTTTACGCCTCGGTATTGAACAACCTTGACCCGCTGCTGTAGAAAAACAAGAACCTCGATCTTAAAGCGAATACACCATAAACAGTGGTGGATGAACTGTTTGATAAGTGGTTATTTGTGCAAGAACAAGTCAGCCTGCAAGAACCAAAAGACAGTAAAAAACTCACAAATTTTATTAAGCAAAATGTGTCCCTCTTTATTCTGGTGGTGCCTTTATAAATAGGCAAAGTCTAGGGCAAGAGAATCCTAATTTTGAATTGAGATATGCTCAAAACGAAATTATAGCATCCTAAATAGATTTGAACTTCCAAAAATGAAATTATCCCATAAGGGACTTCCTAGATAAACTAGAACTCCTAAAAACTCGGAATTAGTAAATATCTGACTTTCTAAATAGTCTAGGACTCCTTCAAACGGAATTGAGACAGAATTAACTTCCTAAACACCGTTAACAATGTTTATGGGCTTCTTATAAGCTTCATGGTCAACAATGGGCTTCAACGGATTGGTTTAAGCCCAAACTTCTTGATTTAAGTCATTGAACTGAGCTTGAAACTTCTTGGCTCTTGCTCTTGTGACTGGTCCACTTGGCATTTAAAGTTGATCTTTTGGTGCCCTTGTCGTGGTGGTATGGTTCATATCAGAGACTGTTCGTATCACAAAAGTGTCAACCACGGGATACAATTCCAACACTTATGCGTGCTTTGATGACGTTAGCCACGTGACGTATAGAGGCTCTATATAACTAAGAGCAACCACACACCTACTAAGCCACAACCAAAGAGAGATCATACCAGCAATGGAAGAAGCCAGTAGTAGTGTGATAAGGAGGAGCACTATGGCTCTTCTCCTCCTCGTCTTTGTCCTACTCCTGACAATCCAACCCGAATCAGCCGAAGCATCCCGACCACTGCTCACCACAACCGCTGCCGCCAGGATGCTGGCTGGCACCGACGGCTGCAGGACCTCCTACGAATTAATGGGCAAAGTGCATTACAAGTGCGTCAAACTTATCCAGTATACCCCTTGCCTACGTTACAGCCCAAGCCCAAGCCCAAAGCCTCGCACTTGCAAGGGAGGGGTTTATAGTCGCGGCGGATGTCCTCTTCTTGCAGCCTAGTTGTACTTAATTGCCTAATATTATACTGTCTGGAGTTCTAGATACCTCCCTAAATAATCTGTAAGGTATTTCCTAATTAGTTACGTACTTGTGACGTGGTGCATGCACCTAGGGGTTGTAAGGTACATGCAAGTGTGTGCTTTTACTTTTCATCGAAGAATGGAATACATAGTGTATTGTTCCCACATAACTAATGCAAATGAACTTTTAACGGTTTGACAAATGTGGGTTTGAGTTGAATAGAACTACAAATGAGATAGAAAGTCTCCAACTGACACAACTGACAAATGTGGGTTTGGGTCAGAATTCGGAACTCAAATCTTTTGTTAAACAAACACAACCATTTAAATTTTGCCAAATCATTTCAAAAATAATGTTGTTTATGACGAGGACAAGAGGGCGGAAAAATACAATGGTCCAATTCGGAATTAAGAACAATCCACCAAGGGGGTGTTTGGTTTGGGGGAAAATGAGCTATGGAAAACTTAATGACAGGTTGAAAACTTATGGAGCGAAACTCTGGGACCATAAGTTTTCTCTGAGTTATCTTTTATGGCAGGTTTGCATATGGTACAAAAATTGATTGGACAGAGTATCTGAGCATTTTAGACAGTATCGATCAAGGATATAACAATTTGAGCATTTCAGACAGTAATGATTGAGGATAATAAATATCAACTAGTAGCATGAGCGGCAATTAATATCAATTTAAAGTCACCAAAGTAAGCATTTGAGTCTCGTAAATGAAACAGGTACTACTAAAGATGAAGATAGCAAATGGAAGGTCTGTGTTAACCGACCTTGCATGCAGTAAGCTTTTCGATGCACTGGCAGCTGATGTGATTTGGGGGTAAAAACCAAGACAATGGTTTCTTGCTCAACACCTTGCAAGTTGCGAGTATGAATCTGTCACAGATATCATCAGACCAAGAAAAGTCTTCAACAATAGTGAACAGTTTAGTATATTAGTATCTGGACTGCAATCTAAGACAGAAGTAGCTTGACCAATTCTCTGTACAAGTAGATGCAGAAGAAAACTACTAGTCGATGCGTTCAACTCCATTATCTGAGGTTTAACTACGAACATAAACCAAAATTACGCTTAACAAACTTCCAAGGATGATACGTACATGTACTAGAACAGGCTTTCGAATGAAAAGGCAGTAAAGAGCGTTGCAAAAGCAAGCTTTGCATTTCCAACAGATACCAACGAGTAATAGATTGGTCAGGCAAAGCGTTCGAAATGATAGAAGGTGACTATTGTTATCAGTATTCTAAAAACAAAGACTTTCATGAGCAACTATGTCTTGCTCATAGGACAAAAAGAGCGACTGTTTTTTTCCATGAGCAATCATGTCTTGTTCATAGGACGAACTATTTCCCCTGATTTGCAGCTTGCATGCTGAAGCGGAAAATCCACATTTAAGGACACATATTTGCTGCCTAGAAATGTGTACTGGCAAGAGCTGCTGGGAGAAAAATCTGCATCACCACATCCCTCAGATCCTATTGTGCAAATAAGTACCATACTCCCTGTTGTTATTGCTCTCATCAACAGCATCATCATCATCTTCTTCTTCTTCTCGATCAACTCCATTATCAGGCTTGACATGATCACAAGCATTGTGACTCGGAACTCTAATTTTAGCGGCATATTCATCAAGTGATGAATGAGGAATTTGGTTGCCCGACTTACTCCCTTCACTGCCTTGTTGTTTCTCGGAAGTTCTGGATTCATCTTTATTCATCTGTTGCAATTAGTATGCGTCAACTGTCAATCTTATGGAAGAGAAGAACTGATGCAGGAGAACGTGGATAGGAGGTCAATCTATAATTTAGCAAAAATTGATAGAAACAAATGCAATTATACCCCCTGGCAAATTCTGAACCAGTCACGAGCTTAGAAAAATTACCAAAAGATCCTCAAATTTTTGCCAAATTTTGAATCAGTCTACGAAAATTCCCAATTCACAAATCCTAAATTGAGAAAAGGGAAAATCCACAAAACCTTCACCGACCGAGACTCGCGTCGAGCGGCGGTGATGCGGCTGGTGAAAGGCGAGAACCTCTGGAAATTAAGTCGGGTGTCTACTCGGACCTGCGAGCCTCTTCTGCCACAACAGGGCAAGGCGGTGCGGGCGGTGGTGCGACGTCTTGGCCGGTCTCGTTGCTGGCAGAGCCTCCTTCAAAAACCCTAAACGGGTCCTTTGAATTTTTTTTGTTTTTTTAGAACGAACTTCTGATTGGCGGATCGAACACGATCGAACACCACGAGGAACGAACACGGCTCTGATACCAACTGATGCAGGAGAACGTGGATAGGAGATTGTGAATCCGTTAATTATGAGAATATCTGGAAAACACGATAGAGTATCGATCCGTTCATTAGATAACAGAGGAAACCCTTATTTTTCAAAATCAATATTCAACCACCTAAAACAATAGCAAAATGTAATTAAAAGAAATTTAATACATATAATTCTACTATAATTAAAACTCCTAATAATAATAATTAAACTATAGATAATTACTAATTTAATATCAGTCTTCTCTCTATCAAGAACATAACTCCACAAGAAGGCAGGAGAAGAAAACAGGATAACATCAAACTGGTAAAACCTGTGACTTTTGCAAAAATCAAACAGGAAACATAGTTTAGAAACTTCCCTATGGGAGCACATTGTAAATTACATTATCAAAAAGTGGCTCTCCAGTTAATGTTGTTACATGAGCTTATGGGGGAATATTATGATTATGTGGCGTAGTCCACCGCGGCCCCGCTCGTAGTCCTCCTCCTCCTCTTCGTCGAGCTTATGGGGAAGACCAAGAAAAGTCTTCTGCAACTGTTAAGTATATTAGTATCTGGCCTGCAATCTAAGACATAAGTAGCTTGACTAATTTTTGGACAAGAAGATGCAGAAGAAAATTGCAACTTGATGTGTTCAATTCCGTTATCTGAGCATTAATTGAGTACATAAACAAAAATTTATGCATAACAAACTTCCAATGACGATATGTATATACATCAAAACAGACTTCCAAATGAAAAAAGCAGCAAAGAGCGTTGCAAAAGCAAGCATTGCATTTCCAACAGATACCAGTGAATCATAGATTGGTCAAGCAAAGCGTTCGAAATGATAGACGGTGACTATTGTTATCAGTAATCTAACTTTCAGGACCAGTTTGGGCCCACTAGAGCGACTATTTTTTCCATGAACAATCACGTCTTGCTCCTAGGACAAACTATTTTCCCTAATTTGAGGCTTGCATGGAGAAGCGGGTAATCCACATTTACGGACACATAGCTGCCAAGAAATGTTTTGGCAAGAGCTACTGGGAGACAAATCTGCATCACCATATCTCTCAGATCCTATGCTGCAATTGAATGCCATTGATACTATCAGTGAATTCTGTCCCCGTTATTGTTTCTTTCTTCTTCCTCTTGTTCACATCTTATTGAATTCCTGTCATCATTTTCATGCTCGGTTTCAGCTTCTTCGTTATCAGAATTGCCATTATTCTCATTAACAGCATCATCTTCCCCGTCTCCATCAATTTCACTGTCAATGTCAGAATTATTATTGATGTATCAACAGCATTATCTTCTTCTTCTTCTTCTCAATCAACTTCAGTATCAGGCTTGACATGATCACAAGCATCGTGACTTGGCACTCTAATTTTTGTGGCACATTTTTATTGCCTTGCTATATTTCAGATGTTTCGGATTTACCTTTATTCATCTGATGCATTAGTACACGTAAACTGTCAATTTTATACAAGTGAAGAACAAAAGACAAGAACGCAGGAGAAGAAAAACAGGATAACATCAAATAGGTAACTTGTGGTTTTTGGAAAAAATCAAACCGGAATGTTTCTATTTAAACATTGGCCTTTCAAAAAAACTCACTTAACACTACAAAGTGGCAGGTTTCTTTTTTATAATATAATTAACAACAAGCTCCTATTTGAGGGTCTCTAAATCACATGGCTCTGTGCTTTTTGCGAAAATTACATGGTACCTACGCGAAACTAATACCCAAAAGAAGCAATCATCCAAGTACTTTCTTTGACTAAGAAACTTTGGAACTATTCTGGGTTATAAATGCATTCTCTTGAATCATCCTAGGTTTGTTTGATTGGAAGACAACGTTGAACTGGTGGGAGAACGAAAGTAGAAATAGAACAATTGACTGGTGAATTGCACACAAGTGTTACTAATCGTGAAGAATTTTTTTCCCTAGCAATATTAATTTCATTGATTTTCGGGGATATGTTATATTTCATATCCTAACTAAGCATTAACTTCTCCTAATGCATAAAAAAAGTGAAATGATAAGTACTAGAATGAAAGATTTTTCATAGAAAGTCCATCAATCATCACTTATAATTTAATTCTAAAAGGTAAAGACACTGCTTCGCGTTATTGTGTGTAAAATGCTTTCGACAGAGGAGAAACGCCTAATTATCATGGCATGTGTTCTTTCTAACATGTCTTGTGCTAACAAGTACTTGAAGAAACGCCTAATTATCATGGCATGTGTTCCTGATCTAGATATCCTAGAGGCCTCAGTGCAGTTACTAGGAGCGTCAACAGAGGAGAAAATGTGAGGATTTCCTTCTGCACCATCCATCTACTCATTAAACCTTCCACTTATCAAAAAACTAGTTGTTCTGGATTAAGAGCTTCTTAAGCCAAAAATTAATAATATGAAGCAAAGAGCGTTTCTTTCTCCGATAAAAACCTTAAAATTTCTGGTATTCTAATCCGAGTAAACCAGCATACGGGAACTTACCGCTCGAAGGAAACTTCTCCGATCCATCTCCCGGGCATTTTTAATCATCAAAAGCTAATCATTACACTAATCAAAACCAGCTGAATTCCAAAACAAAAACAGAGATGAGAATCTGCCTGCATTGGCATACTGTTTGTAAGCACTTGCATCCACAAGCAGCTTTTGTTCAGCCTCAACTTCAGCAATGTCCCTGAAAAAGGGGAAAGCGCAGAAAAGAAGAATTCAATCAAACCACAAGAATTATATAAAATATCTGCAAGCTCTAGAAGTATTGCACTGAAGCATACCTTCCAACGATATTGTCCACGCGACAACGGCACTTGGCATCCACATGCTGCTCCTTTGCACATCCAAAGTTCCAACAATTCGAAACCCGTCAAACATCCGTCACACACTCCCTCAAAATAGAGCAACAGACATACATTCACACAAGCTCTCACCAGGGCAAAGACAATGGTAAACCCTGACGAACCGCGCGCTTCGGGCACCACTGACTGTCGACACAACACCCAAAAACAAACAAACCCAGTTCATCTTTCCTCCTAAAAGCGCGACCCGTCAATCAAAGTATCAATCTTTCCAGTCCATTCCCCTCCCTAACCACATAAACAGAAGGAAAGGGGAAAGAAAATGGTACACCATTTGGGCGGGCTCGGAAGGTGACTGGTGCTTTCCGGCGTTCTTTTCGCCGCCGCCGCCGCCGCCAAGCTTCTTCCGGTTCGTCCGCGTTTGTGCAGGTTCTTGTATTGCTTGGAACCTGGAGGTCGTCTTCCGAGTGGAATGTATTTTTTGCCTATTTCTGTCATCTATTACGGATGATGAGTCTCCGACTAGGTGACCAGACATCCGTCGATTTTGTCTATAATTGGTGCTCCCTGTCGTCTACTTGTCTGTGATTAGTCTTGTTCAAATTTCCCATTTTTCTGATAAAGGAATTGACACATTTTTATGATTAAAAAAAAAAAGTGAAGGTGTAGAATTGCTTTACAATGTCCAATGTTCTAAATAACACTAGATCGACAATTGTACCGTTCAGATCATGATCAGATATTCAGAATCGTACCAGTGAGGATCCATGTTGGTCAGAATATGATATGGACTATTGATGAGTTCTGGCTGATTAGTTTTGTCTTTGACCACCCGACTTGTTTGATTGGGTGAGACACTAGGTATGGTAACGAGTTTGCCTCTCTGGCTACTCGTTTAGGCCTTGGACCCGTTTTATTTCCGTTTTTCTTTTTCTTTTCTCTACTCTTTCTCATCCTCTTTCTGTAATTTTCTTTTCTTATTAATAAATGCTCGTTTTCGCCCAAAAAAAATAATTTGGAGAGCGGTTTGACCAATATTCAATATTATTGACCAAGAGTCTAATTGGTAGGACCGGCTGACTCATCTAATTAGACACCTTGTTTTATATCCAACTGACCAAATTTAGATGATGTTTGAAAAGTAAACCTGAATTATTCAAAGTAAGCAAACCCATAAACAAAGGTAGAAAGAGTTAATGACAAGATCAAGACGAAATTAGCCAACGTGGATGCATATGGGCGATCATGAAAAAATGTTATTCACCAAATTGCAGCAACCTCGACGCAATATTAACTAGCTACGCTTCTCACAGTTTAGATCTTGTTATTTTTGCAGCAAGATATCCTAATCCAAAGTTCTGTAACACATACTACTTGCCTATCTATACCATATTAAGACTATTTTAATCGCCCTCGTAAATCCATGTCGTTGCAACAGAAACGTCGAACATTAACGGCCATAAGGATGCATAATCTCTGAGAAAACTGCATCGAATTCAACACCTCTGAAGAGCGGACACTGATAAGGCTCTGCTCTTCGCTGGAAGTGTTCGTCCCCGAAGCAGGTTTCCCTTTCCTGGAGGGACTTGGCCCAGGCTCCCGCCTATACGAGCAAGCCGACATTTTCATTCTCAACCAAGAGATTGGCGAAGTAAACTTCCATCTCCTTTTTACTTCTTTGATATTTTTGTACCTCAACTTCAGATTCAAATTCAGTTATTTGAACGTAGATTCTATGTCATATCTTTGTTTTAAGATAAAGATAAAGATAAAGATTTTGATTTATAGAATCGGATAAAATCTGGTTTCTATTCATCATTTTCTAAAATAAAAAGGCTGCAACATAAAGCATAGCACCAGCAAATTAAATTTGTACCATGTGTGTCAGAACATCATTAATATGATCACCAAAAAAATATTACATCCATCAGTAGCATAATGCATCAAAATCAATAGCATATTTAATTGTGTATATGCAATAAACTACAGAATTTTTTTTGAAACATCGTTTAAACACAACGAATAATAATAATAAGAAATAGGAGGAAGTCGACACACTATGTACATGGATCGGAAGAAAAAATTATATCTACAAGATCTAGACGATCATCATTATTATTTTATTAGTCTGTCTATCTTCAATAATTAATTCTCGCAGACCCAGCCCTATCGGGATCATCAAATCTCAAACAGTAAATCATATTTACAGAAATGATACATGAGATAAATAGGCGAAGCTAAGCTCCAAACCTAAATATTATTTATAAAAGTCTTCACACATGATCCACATCTTGTAGTCAACATAAAAGCAAGAAAAAGTATTTTTAAAAAAAGAAAAGAAAAGATTAAAGTGAGATACTCACGAGTTTAGACTTTATGAAAAGATTAAACACCACTAGAAGAACCAAACCCATTGTGCGTCTCACACAATGAAGCACTAAAAAAAAGCATTCTCATGATTTGTATCTAAAAATGATTAGAGAAATTGAAAAAATTGGAGAATAAGTCAATATCAGAGGATTAAAAACAGTCCTTCAACATTTTTGATAAAACATTGCTCAACTACTTTCAATGGAAGCAATAATTCCATCCAGTAAACAATAAGGCCATCGGCCCCATTACACGACATAATTACTATTTTTTGATTTATATTATCTATTATTCGAATATTACTTTGCCAATTAATACAATTTCAAACGAATACATTAACATACTCTTTATAACAAATCCACTGCTATCCAGCTAGACACACACACACAAGACGGAGGGACTCCGCAAATGAAAGAAGCAAGTACTGTGATAAGGAGGAGCATGTCTATCCTCCTCCCAGTCCTCGTCCTCATCCTATCCGAAGCAGCCGAGGCATCGCCACCGCGACACAACACTACCATGTCCATTGGAGAGGAGATGTACGAGGAGTTAGAGCTTCACATGGAATCCCACGCCGCAGCCAGGATGCTGGCCAGCGGCTCGGACTGTGGGACCAGGTTCGCACAAGACGGCAAAATGCATTACAAGTGCGGCAACCTCGTACAGTACAGCCCTTGTGTCCCTTGCTCCAATAAAGCTCCTCCTGAGATTTGCAATATCTATAAACGCAGTTGCCAGTGATGAAATGTAATGGTCGGGTCGAGTCTAGTGAGTGTTTAGATACCTTTCCGAATTCAGGAGATCTGTAGTGAAATATATTGGATCGTAAAAGCAACAAGTTCATCGGTCATCTCTTCCACTTATCAAAAAACTAGTTGTCATGGATTAAGACCTTCATAAGCCAAAAAGCAATAATATGAAGCAAAATGCATTTATTTCTCCTATAAAAATCTTAAAATTGCTGGTTTTCTAATCCAAGTAAACCAACATACGGGAACTTACCGCTCGAAGGAAACTTCTCCGATCCCTCTCCCAGGCATTTTTAAATCATCAAAAGCTAATCATTACACTAACCAAAACCAGCTGAATTCCAAAACAAAAACAGAGATGAGAATCTGCCTGCATTGGCATACTGATGTAAGCACTTGCATCCTCAAGATCACGAATGTTATTCGCCAAATTGCAGCAACCTCAACGTATAATATTTAACTAGCTACGCTTCTCACAAAGGAGTTCCTGTTATTTTTGCAGCAAGATATCCTAATCCAAAGTTCTGTAACACATGCTACTTGCCTATCTATACCATATTAAGACTATTTTAATCGCCCTCGTAAATCCATGTCGTTGCAACAGAAACGCCCAGCATTAACGGCCATCAGGACGCATAATCTCCGAGAAAACAGCGCCCGAATTCAAGACCTCTGAAGAGCGGACACTGATAAGGCTCTGCTCTTCGCTGGAAGTGTTCGTCCCCGAATCGAATCCGCCGAGCCTCGAATCCACCACGATCCCGCTGCTAATGCTGAACAAGTCCTCGTTGTCATCTGCTGTGGACGACCCTCCGAACCTGAAGGGTGACTCCATGTCAAGAGACTCCGCATCAGCCTGTTCATACTCCTCCATGCCATAGCTACCCTTGTTGCTGGACTTCATTTTAAGGACTTGCTCCTTCGCTGTCTCCTGCAGCTCCAATGCGAACTCGAGCCCCCATACCACATCGCTCATTGAAGGCCTGTCCGCCCCGCTGTCTGCAAGGCAACGAACCGCCACTTCGGCGTACTTCCTGAGGCATTCGGGTGCGATCTTTCCCTTCAAGTAAGGGTCGATGATCTCGAGAAGCTTGTCATTTCGGTAACTCTGCCTAAACCACTCTGCCAAGCTCATCGGTCTCTTCACCATCGATCGGTTAACCGGTGGCCTCGCGCATAAAACCTCACATAGCACCACCCCGAAGGAGTACACATCGGATTTCTCGGTGAGCTGCTGGCGGCGGTAGTACTCGGGATCCAAGTATCCAATGCTCCCTTTCACCACGGTGCTGATATGAGCCTTGGTGGCGCTGTTCGGACCGATCTTAGATAGGCCGAAATCCGACACCTTGGCAATCCATTTCTCATCTAACAAGATGTTGGTGGTCTTCACATCCCTGTGGATAACATTGCACTTGGCACCCGAATGCAAGTACTGCAACCCGCGAGCCGATCCAATGCATATCTCGAGCCTCTGCACCCACGAGAGCGCGGGATTGTCCGTGTTGTAGAGGTGATCGCGGAGCGTCCCCCGGGACATGTAATCGTAGACAAGAATCATCTCGTCGTCCTCGTTGCAGTAGCCGATCAGGGACACCAAGTGGAGGTGTCTGAGCTGAGACAACATCTCGATCTCGGTCTTGAACTCGGTCGCCCCCTGATCCGACCCCTGCTTCAGCCGCTTGATGGCAACCTCCGTGGACACGCTGCTGATGAACCCCTTGTACACGTCCCCGAACCCGCCCACCCCGATGATGAAAACCTCGTCGAAGTTGTTGGTGGCTGCCTTGATCTCCGCCAGCGAGAAGTACCTGCACAGCCCCGAAGGCAAGGTACCCTTCTGGTCCTTAACAGACTTGTCGCTGGAAGTAGCAACCGTTGTGAAAGAGTCCCACCACGACGTCCGCCCGTCGGTCGAGGCGGTCGGATCCTTCCCCTTCCGCTTCCTCCTGACAATCAACAACGCTACAAACACTACCACAGCAACAGCAACAGCTCCAGCAACCACCCCGCCAATGATACCGAACTTGGACCCGCTCCCCCCTGGGGAAGTAACAACAGGCGGGTTGGTTAGATTGGTTCGAGCCAAGTATAACCTTTTTCCCGCAAGATCACCATCCGGGTTGCTTGCCTTGAGAATCTCAACTCCGTTAAGTATAGCATCGGAGAATTTCGTGTACTGAACAGGAGCCGGGTGAAGCTCAACGGAGAGGTTCACTTTGGAAGTCTCTTGTGCTCCTTCGAGGTTCGCGAACCAAACCGGGTAATCCCTAAACAAAGGGACACCGATCCCTCCGGCCAAATACGTCACGTCGAATGTTTTCTCCGCCATGAACGTAGCCACGTAGATGGACGAAACCTGATCAGCAGAATGATTATATTCGAGCACCTCCTGGCAGAAGTGGAGCCTGACGAGGTACGTGAACCCGGAGTCCACCGGAAACCGCCACGTCAGGTTGTTCCGGGCGCTGTTGGTCTTGTTCCCGCCCATCGCCTGCAACGTCTTGTACACCGTCTCCGGGGCGGTGTAGTTCTTCGCGTTGCTCGTGAACCTGAGTGGGAGAGTGTTGTTGTTGTCCACCGCCGTTGCTCCGTTGAAAAGGGTGTTATCCGCGTAGGGTTGCTCGGACTCCCAGCTCCGGTACATCCCGGTATCGTTCGCCGGCGAGACTGGCGACCCGCCGACGTTTATCCGGTACATGAGCTCCAACGCGGTGGTGTTAGTTATCGAGAACGTGGAGGACCCCACATCGCTGTTCACCGGGAAAAGCTTCTCCTCCGTGTAATACAAGCTGGTCGGCATGGAGACCAGTTCGATTCCGTTGACAAAAGCGTACGCGTTAGGGACGACCGAGCTCGGTCTGAACGTCACGTTCAGGCTATTCTCGTCGTCTCCGACGTTGACGATGAACTCCTTAACGTAAACAACGGACTGGGACTGGGACTGGGACTGATCTTCGCCGGTGAAGTTGTTGAGGAGGGTGAATCCGCCAGCCCCGACGGAGAAAACCGCGGGGTGGTTTTCGAAGCCCAGGTAGGTTTTGGTGGGGCAGAAGTGGAGGCGGATGAACTTCTGGCCGGGGGAGACCGGGAAGGAGTAGGTGAACTGGGAGAGGGAGACCCTGGCGTTGAGGTAAGGGACTGTTTGGCCTGGAGGTGGCGGAGAGGGCGTGGAGAGTTCGGACTTGTTGGTGGTGGGAGATTCTACGAGAGTGAAGAGCTTGGAGGTGGGTAGATCGGGGAGCCAGAGCCGGTCGTTAGCTGGGTCAGTTGAGGAAGTGAGGCGGCCACAGGCGAGCGGTGTGTTCTCTATGGGCTGGTACGCGTAGAGTTGGTGGAAGAAGATGAAGGAGAGTAGTTGAAGTAGAGTCCGTTTATGGGTGGTTCTAGGATCCGCCATTTTTGTGAATTTACTAGAATGGTTCTTTGGACCAGTAGGAGCTCGGCTACTTGAGGTTGATGATGAGTGGAGTTGACACCCTAGTCAATGTCTGAACCGGGGACACGGTTGGAAGAGTCACGTTGCTTGACAAATTGTTCCACTAATAAGATAAATAAATAATTTGGATAGTTTCGTATTTCAATTAGTCGACCAAATCCGAAGTTAGGAAGGAAAAAAACGGAGAGATGAATATGGTGCTCCGTTGAAAGAGACGAATGGAAGTTGCCAAGAATTAATTATTCTAAACCCACTGGGTACATTTCCTCAGGAGCAGCCGAGCAGGGGTCCAAGGGGTAAATCGCTGACTAGGGGTTTTTGGATGGTTTTTTTGGGGCTGTTTGGGTTGTACAAAGCGACGGCTAGCCTGGTTTTGTTTCCCGTCACAGGTTCCGGAAGGTACCCATTTTTTATTAATAAAGATCATTTATTAAAAAAAATGGAACAATTTTATTATAGATTGATACAAAAAAAAATTTTGAACTTTATATAAAAGTTTTGATGGGCTTGTGCAAGTGCATGTCAATTTAGTTGCAAAAAGAGAAGTATTCAATTGGCGAGGATATAAAGCTAGGAGAAGTGGGCTAGTGAGAAGTATTCATCACGAGCATAGTTTTAAAATACGGGTTTTAGTACGGACCGAATTTTGTTCATTTTCTGGTTTGACCGGTCCGACCATATAATTTTTTATTAACTTTTTTACTATTATTCGAATAATATGTAGACTAAATAATCAAAATATAGGTTTCAAAGTCCACATTTGAGAAATATCAATAAATTTATAACATATAAAGTCCATTTTCTTTGTTAATTTAGAAAAATTGAGTATATGATACGACTTTTTTATTTCAAATTTTGCTGATTTGGATAAAATCTGGTCAGACTGGGCGATCCGAGTCAAAAACTAGTACGAACTGTCCACTCCAACTGAATTTTAGACGGTCCAACCGAATACCGTTTTACCCCTAAACGGACCGATCTTCTGAACGATTTGCATTTTTAAAACTATGATCACGAGGACAAGAAATAGCGACCCGGGATTGGAAAAATAATCCCTAGTTACCCACTAATATATGGCCCCCAGCTAAATAATTGCTCCGACTTGGGCTCGCCTAACTTTTGTCCGAGAGTGAGCGGAAGAAATCCGTGACACTTACATAGTAAAATACACACACGCATGTATATATATATATATACAAAAAAATTGTAGCAAAAAATTTCACTAAAAATTCTATTGTGACAAAATGCAATAAAAAAATGACAATAGAGAAAATAGTTGTCTCAATTATACTGCGATACATGTCGACCACTCATTATATTCTAATAGGGAACATACTTGCTATTTTCAATTTCACCTAACCTAAAATTAACCTAAATAATGACATTAAAAGTGATATGTTTTGGTTAAAATATCTTCTAATTATGATTCCGCCGCAGTTATTTATTTGGAGTTGCACTCAAATGAGTGGTAGCTAGTTCCCGATCGTCCATTTTCACGATTCTCTTTCGGCCACCTAAGCAGCCGGCTACGGTAGTAGAGAGACTGGTCGTATACTAAAGTGTCTACCGCGGAATACGATTTCATCACTTGCTCATACTTCACCGAAGTATGAGCAATACTTCGGTGACGTATGGGATTTGTAAGATATAAGTTTGTGTTTTTTTTTTACTTTCCATCGAATAATGCAATACCGCAGTTTATTGCTCCCACATAACTAATGCAAATGAGATGTAACGGTCTGGTTTTTTTTTTTTAGTTCCGATTCAGGCGACGATGTCTAGATCGAGTTCTTGTTTCTTGTATTGCGAGTAATAATGTAAAAATGGGAAATCAGAAAAAAATGGAAAAGATTTACCAAAAAGGATGCAAGTTTAGATAAAATACCGGTGCAAATTGTCGAATAAAGAGACTTTCAAAAAAAAATCGGTGTAAAATATTTAAAACGGTAATGACCAAGTTCAAAAATAATTTATGAGTAAGTATCCTGGTGACTTTTTCATCCATTATTATCGAAAAGAAAAGGCAGGTGCTTATAGTGTTGCGACTTCAAACATTTATTTTTAAAAAATATAGATAACTAGATCGATTAATTTATATTATGTTGTATGACACTGCAAGATTTAAAAAATACTATTGAATTTTGAAACAAATGGTACATTTATAAGCTCGATTGCAGACAATACTTTTTTGGTTGTTCCGCTCGATACCTCAAAGTAGTATATGTAAAAATTTTCATATCCAACCCAAAATCTTAAGGCAATGGGTTGGTGAATTTTCACACTTATAAATTTGCCCCCACTCATACTTTAATCGATGTGGGATTCTTAACGCGCCCCTTCAAACGAGACCCATCGGGTCGAACATTGCACTGGCTTTGACTTCACCAAAGTGCGAGAAATGGGGGTCGTGCGAGTACAACAATGGGCACGGGATCAATCCGTTCTAATACCATGTTAGAATCTTCATATCCAACCCAAAATCTCAAGGTAATGGGTTGGTGGATTTTCCACAGTTATAAACTTGCCCCTTCTCGTGCTTTAACTAATGTGAAATTCTCAACAGTATATCAAATGAAAGCTCTCTCAACAAGTATTTAACAAATTGTAACATTTATAGTATTAAAGTGATAATAGTGAATAATGGTTATAGGTCATAGTATAATTAGTAGATGAAAGAGAGGATAGTCGCATTCTTGACATTTTGATAATAAATCAGATATTTTTTCCTCTCAACTCTATTTTCTCTCTCGATTCCTTTCTCAATTCTTTCTCCAAATCTACATCATTGACCCTAATTTTTAATTGGGTGTTCGTTACACAAATATTTAGATCAACCAACAAGTTGTTTAATTAACTAATGATGACGTTATTCTAACTTAACCAAAAAATTTTGAGTTTGATCATTTGAGAAGATGATAGTGTAAAATATCTATTCAAAAAAATTTGTAACCTTTAAAAAATCTCTATTTTAATTAGTCAGCCCAAAAATATCCGCAATAATTTATGAGCTGCCGTTATCCGCATTCATTGATGCTGCTAGGAACAAATAGTTCTAAGCAATTTTAAATATAAAGTCTTCACGAAGTCGAGCGTAGGGAAATACGATTGTCCCTTTAGAGAGAAAAAAAAATCCAAATAATTGCTCTCTCTCAATTGACGTTTACCTGAAAGAAAACCAACCAGAGTTGATCTAATTAGTAATTAACTTGAATTTTTTTAACAGTTGCATGGCTGACAAATCTGGGTTTCAGTTGAGTAGAGTTACAAAGGCTGTAAAACTCTCCTACTGATTTAACACAAGTGCAACATATACAGAATTCGAGTTAAATCTTCTCTTAAACAAGAACAACCCTTTTGATATAGAAGCACTCGAGTTGACTGATTCGTTGAGCGAGGTTGACCGTTGAGTCAATGTCTCGGGCAGGGACAAGGTTGGAAAAATCAAGGTACTGGATGATTGGACCAAGTCAAAAAAGCTAAAGCACAAGTGAAATTGATAGCCATGTACAAGTGTTGGCATATGTACAAGTGTTGAAACATAGATTACTGAAAAAATCATTCTTAATATTATTAAAAAAAAAGAGTTATTTCTAATTAGATCTATCAATACTCAACTTCGATATAATAAATTTAAAAAAAATCAGTGAGTTTACAAATCAATATCATATAGTTTAAAATGTATTTCCCATTGCTAAGTTTGGTACCTGTCAATTCATCGGGAGCCACTTTACAATAGACGAGCGAAACTTCTTCCTCTCTTCGTGATTAATATAATTATTATACCTTTACGAATAAAATAGAGGAGCGAAACTTCTTCCTTTCTTCGTGGCTCGAGCTTTCGTCGAATTTTCAATCAAGTCCTTTCATCACTTGTGCATACGTCGGTGACGTTACCTACGTGACGTAAAGAGGCTCTATATAACTAAAAGCAACCACACACCTACTAAGCCACAACAATACAGAGAGATATATATCATACCAGCAATGGAAGAATGCAGTAGTGTGATAAGGAGGAGCACTATGGCTCTCCTTCTCCTCGTCTTCGTCCTCCTCATGACCATCCACCCCGAATCAGCCGAAGCATCCCGGCCACTACTCGCCTCCACCGCTACTGCCAGGATGCTGGCTGACACCGACGGCTGTGGAACCTCCTTTGTACAAAACGGCAAAGTGCATTACAAGTGCGGCAAACTTGTCCAGTACACCCCTTGTGTTCCTTGCAGCCCAAAGCCTCCTGCTTGCGGGGTTTATAAACGCGAATGTCCTCCTCCTGCTGCCTAGTTGTACTTAATTGCCTAATATTATACTGTGTGGAGTTTTAGGTACCTCCCTAAATAAACTGTAAGGTATTTCCTAATTAGTCACGTACTTGTGACGTGGTGCATGCACCTAGGACTTGTAAGATACATGCAAGTGTGTGTTTTTACTTTTCATCGAAGAATGCAATACACAATTTATCGCTCCCACATAATTGATGCAAATGAAATTTAACGGTTACTGTTTGACAAATCTGGATTTGAGTTGAATAGAATTACAAATGAGGTGAGACTCTCGTTCTGACATAACACAAGTGCAACATATACAGAATTCGAACTCAAGTCTTCTGTTAAACAAACACAACCATTTTGCTAAAACCATTTCAAGTATAAAATGTGTATGACAAGGACAAGAGGGCGGAAATACGACGGTCCAATTTGGAATTAAGAACAATCCACTTAGGGGGGTGTTTGGTTTGGGGGAAAATAAGCTGTGGAAAATTTATGACAGGTTCATACGTTAAGGCTCCATAGAAAACTTATGGAGCAAAACTCTCGGGGACCATAAATTTTCTCTGAGTTATTTGAGCATTTGATAACAATTTGATCATTTTACACAGTAATCAAGGATATAACAAGTTGAGCATTTCAGACAGTACTGACTAAGGATAACAAATCTCAACTAGTAGCATGAGCGGCAAGTAATTCCATTTCAAATCTCCAAAGTACGCATTCGAGTTTGTCTCTCGTAAATGAAGCAGGTACTACTAAAGATAAAGATAACAAATGGAAGGTCTGTGTAGTACCTTGTGTGCAGTCAGCTTTTCCGTGCACCAGCAGCTGGTGTCATTTGGGGTAGACACCACGACTATGGTTTCTAGCTCATAAGTCAAGTCAATGTCACAAAGTTGTACTTGGCTCACCACTTTGCAAGTTGCGAGTAGGAATCTTGTCACAGATAGTATTAGACCAAGAAAAGTCTTCTGCAACAGTTAAGTATATTAGTATCTGGACTGCAATCTAAGACATAAGTAGCTTGACTAATTTTTGGACAAGAAGATGCAGAAGAAAATTGCAACTTGATGTGTTCAATTCCGTTATCTGAGCATTAATTGAGTACATAAACAAAAATTTATGCATAACAAACTTCCAACGACGATATGTATATATATCAAAACAGACTTTCAAATGAAAAAAGCAGCAAAGAGCGTTGCAAAAGCAAGCATTGCATTTCCAACAGATACCAGTGAATCATAGATTGGTCAAGCAAAGCGTTTGAAATGATAGACGGTGACTATTGTTATCAGTAATCTAACTTTCAGGACCAGTTTGGGCCCACTAGAGCGACTATTTTTTCCATGAACAATCACGTCTTGCTCCTAGGACAAACTATTTTCCCTAATTTGAGGCTTGCATGGAGAAGCGGGTAATCCACATTTACGGACACATAGCTGCCAAGAAATGTTTTGGCAAGAGCTACTGGGAGACAAATCTGCATCACCATATCTCTCAGATCCTATGCTGCAATTGAATGCCATTGATACTATCAGTGAATTCTGTCCCCGTTATTGTTTCTTTCTTCTTCCTCTTGTTCACATCTTATTGAATTCCTGTCATCATTTTCATGCTCGGTTTCAGCTTCTTCGTTATCAGAATTGCCATTATTCTCATTAACAGCATCATCTTCCCCGTCTCCATCAATTTCACTGTCAATGTCAGAATTATTATTGATGTATCAACAGCATTATCTTCTTCTTCTTCTTCTCAATCAACTTCAGTATCAGGCTTGACATGATCACAAGCATCGTGACTTGGCACTCTAATTTTTGTGGCACATTTTTATTGCCTTGCTATATTTCAGATGTTTCGGATTTACCTTTATTCATCTGATGCATTAGTACACGTAAACTGTCAATTTTATACAAGTGAAGAACAAAAGACAACAAGAACGCAGGAGAAGAAAAACAGGATAACATCAAATAGGTAACTTGTGGTTTTTGGAAAAAATCAAACCGGAATGTTTCTATTTAAACATTGGCCTTTCAAAAAAACTCACTTAACACTACAAAGTGGCAGGTTTCTTTTTTATAATATAATTAACAACAAGCTCCTATTTGAGGGTCTCTAAATCACATGGCTCTGTGCTTTTTGCGAAAATTACATGGTACCTACGCGAAACTAATACCCAAAAGAAGCAATCATCCAAGTACTTTCTTTGACTAAGAAACTTTGGAACTATTCTGGGTTATAAATGCATTCTCTTGAATCATCCTAGGTTTGTTTGATTGGAAGACAACGTTGAACTGGTGGGAGAACGAAAGTAGAAATAGAACAATTGACTGGTGAATTGCACACAAGTGTTACTAATCGTGAAGAATTTTTTTCCCTAGCAATATTAATTTCATTGATTTTCGGGGATATGTTATATTTCATATCCTAACTAAGCATTAACTTCTCCTAATGCATAAAAAAAGTGAAATGATAAGTACTAGAATGAAAGATTTTTCATAGAAAGTCCATCAATCATCACTTATAATTTAATTCTAAAAGGTAAAGACACTGCTTCGCGTTATTGTGTGTAAAATGCTTTCGACAGAGGAGAAACGCCTAATTATCATGGCATGTGTTCTTTCTAACATGTCTTGTGCTAACAAGTACTTGAAGAAACGCCTAATTATCATGGCATGTGTTCCTGATCTAGATATCCTAGAGGCCTCAGTGCAGTTACTAGGAGCGTCAACAGAGGAGAAAATGTGAGGATTTCCTTCTGCACCATCCATCTACTCATTAAACCTTCCACTTATCAAAAAACTAGTTGTTCTGGATTAAGAACTTCTTAAGCCAAAAATTAATAATATGAAGCAAAGAGCGTTTCTTTCTCCGATAAAAACCTTAAAATTTCTGGTATTCTAATCCGAGTAAACCAGCATACGGGAACTTACCGCTCGAAGGAAACTTCTCCGATCCATCTCCCGGTCATTTTTAATCATCAAAAGCTAATCATTACACTAATCAAAACCAGCTGAATTCCAAAACAAAAACAGAGATGAGAATCTGCCTGCATTGGCATACTGTTTGTAAGCACTTGCATCCACAAGCAGCTTTTGTTCAGCCTCAACTTCAGCAATGTCCCTGAAAAAGGGGAAAGCGCAGAAAAGAAGAATTCAATCAAACCACAAGAATTATATAAAATATCTGCAAGCTCTAGAAGTATTGCACTGAAGCATACCTTCCAACGATATTGTCCACGCGACAACGGCACTTGGCATCCACATGCTGCTCCTTTGCACATCCAAAGTTCCAACAATTCGAAACCCGTCAAACATCCGTCACACACTCCCTCAAAATAGAGCAACAGACATACATTCACACAAGCTCTCACCAGGGCAAAGACAATGGTAAACCCTGACGAACCGCGCGCTTCGGGCACCACTGACTGTCGACACAACACCCAAAAACAAACAAACCCAGTTCATCTTTCCTCCTAAAAGCGCGACCCGTCAATCAAAGTATCAATCTTTCCAGTCCATTCCCCTCCCTAACCACATAAACAGAAGGAAAGGGGAAAGAAAATGGTACACCATTTGGGCGGGCTCGGAAGGTGACTGGTGCTTTCCGGCGTTCTTTTCGCCGCCGCCGCCGCCGCCAAGCTTCTTCCGGTTCGTCCGCGTTTGTGCAGGTTCTTGTATTGCTTGGAACCTGGAGGTCGTCTTCCGAGTGGAATGTATTTTTTGCCTATTTCTGTCATCTATTACGGATGATGAGTCTCCGACTAGGTGACCAGACATCCGTCGATTTTGTCTATAATTGGTGCTCCCTGTCGTCTACTTGTCTGTGATTAGTCTTGTTCAAATTTCCCATTTTTCTGATAAAGGAATTGACACATTTTTATGATTAAAAAAAAAAAGTGAAGGTGTAGAATTGCTTTACAATGTCCAATGTTCTAAATAACACTAGATCGACAATTGTACCGTTCAGATCATGATCAGATATTCAGAATCGTACCAGTGAGGATCCATGTTGGTCAGAATATGATATGGACTATTGATGAGTTCTGGCTGATTAGTTTTGTCTTTGACCACCCGACTTGTTTGATTGGGTGAGACACTAGGTATGGTAACGAGTTTGCCTCTCTGGCTACTCGTTTAGGCCTTGGACCCGTTTTATTTCCGTTTTTCTTTTTCTTTTCTCTACTCTTTCTCATCCTCTTTCTGTAATTTTCTTTTCTTATTAATAAATGCTCGTTTTCGCCCAAAAAAAATAATTTGGAGAGCGATTTGACCAATATTCAATATTATTGACCAAGAGTCTAATTGGTAGGACCGGCTGACTCATCTAATTAGACACCTTGTTTTATATCCAACTGACCAAATTTAGATGATGTTTGAAAAGTAAACCTGAATTATTCAAAGTAAGCAAACCCATAAACAAAGGTAGAAAGAGTTAATGACAAGATCAAGACGAAATTAGCCAACGTGGATGTATATGGGCGATCATGAAAAAATGTTATTCACCAAATTGCAGCAACCTCGACGCAATATTAACTAGCTACGCTTCTCACAGTTTAGATCTTGTTATTTTTGCAGCAAGATATCCTAATCCAAAGTTCTGTAACACATACTACTTGCCTATCTATACCATATTAAGACTATTTTAATCGCCCTCGTAAATCCATGTCGTTGCAACAGAAACGTCGAACATTAACGGCCATAAGGATGCATAATCTCTGAGAAAACTGCATCGAATTCAACACCTCTGAAGAGCGGACACTGATAAGGCTCTGCTCTTCGCTGGAAGTGTTCGTCCCCGAAGCAGGTTTCCCTTTCCTGGAGGGACTTGGCCCAGGCTCCCGCCTATACGAGCAAGCCGACATTTTCATTCTCAACCAAGAGAACGGCGAAGTAAACTTCCATCTCCTTTTTACTTCTTTGATATTTTTGTACCTCAACTTCAGATTCAAATTCAGTTATTTGAACGTAGATTCTATGTCATATCTTTGTTTTAAGATAAAGATAAAGATTTTGATTTTGATTTATAGAATCGGATAAAATCTGGTTTCTATTCATCATTTTCTAAAATAAAAAGGCTGCAACATAAAGCATAGCACCAGCAAATTAAATTTGTACCATGTGTGTCAGAACATCATTAATATGATCACCAAAAAAATATTACATCCATCAGTAGCATAATGCATCAAAATCAATAGCATATTTAATTGTGTATATGCAATAAACTACAGAATTTTTTTTGAAACATCGTTTAAACACAACGAATAATAATAATAAGAAATAGGAGGAAGTCGACACACTATGTACATGGATCGGAAGAAAAAATTATATCTACAAGATCTAGACGATCATCATTATTATTTTATTAGTTTGTCTATCTTCAATAATTAATTCTCGCAGACCCAGCCCTATCGGGATCATCAAATCTCAAACAGTAAATCATATTTACAGAAATGATACATGAGATAAATAGGCGAAGCTAAGCTCCAAACCTAAATATTATTTATAAAAGTCTTCACACATGATCCACATCTTGTAGTCAACATAAAAGCAAGAAAAAGTATTTTTAAAAAAAGAAAAGAAAAGATTAAAGTGAGATACTCACGAGTTTAGACTTTATGAAAAGATTAAACACCACTAGAAGAACCAAACCCATTGTGCGTCTCACACAATGAAGCACTAAAAAAAAGCATTCTCATGATTTGTATCTAAAAATGATTAGAGAAATTGAAAAAATTGGAGAATAAGTCAATATCAGAGGATTAAAAACAGTCCTTCAACATTTTTGATAAAACATTGCTCAACTACTTTCAATGGAAGCAATAATTCCATCCAGTAAACAATAAGGCCATCGGCCCCATTACACGACATAATTACTATTTTTTGATTTATATTATCTATTATTCGAATATTACTTTGCCAATTAATACAATTTCAAACGAATACATTAACATACTCTTTATAACAAATCCACTGCTATCCAGCTAGACACACACACACAAGACGGAGGGACTCCGCAAATGAAAGAAGCAAGTACTGTGATAAGGAGGAGCATGTCTATCCTCCTCCCAGTCCTCGTCCTCATCCTATCCGAAGCAGCCGAGGCATCGCCACCGCGACACAACACTACCATGTCCATTGGAGAGGAGATGTACGAGGAGTTAGAGCTTCACATGGAATCCCACGCCGCAGCCAGGATGCTGGCCAGCGGCTCGGACTGTGGGACCAGGTTCGCACAAGACGGCAAAATGCATTACAAGTGCGGCAACCTCGTACAGTACAGCCCTTGTGTCCCTTGCTCCAATAAAGCTCCTCCTGAGATTTGCAATATCTATAAACGCGGTTGCCAGTGATGAAATGTAATGGTCGGGTCGAGTCTAGTGAGTGTTTAGATACCTTTCCGAATTCAGGAGATCTGTAGTGAAATATATTGGATCGTAAAAGCAACAAGTTCATCGGTCATCTCTTCCACTTATCAAAAAACTAGTTGTCATGGATTAAGACCTTCATAAGCCAAAAAGCAATAATATGAAGCAAAATGCATTTATTTCTCCTATAAAAATCTTAAAATTGCTGGTTTTCTAATCCAAGTAAACCAACATACGGGAACTTACCGCTCGAAGGAAACTTCTCCGATCCCTCTCCCAGGCATTTTTAAATCATCAAAAGCTAATCATTACACTAACCAAAACCAGCTGAATTCCAAAACAAAAACAGAGATGAGAATCTGCCTGCATTGGCATACTGATGTAAGCACTTGCATCCTCAAGATCACGAATGTTATTCGCCAAATTGCAGCAACCTCAACGTATAATATTTAACTAGCTACGCTTCTCACAAAGGAGTTCCTGTTATTTTTGCAGCAAGATATCCTAATCCAAAGTTCTGTAACACATGCTACTTGCCTATCTATACCATATTAAGACTATTTTAATCGCCCTCGTAAATCCATGTCGTTGCAACAGAAACGCCCAGCATTAACGGCCATCAGGACGCATAATCTCCGAGAAAACAGCGCCCGAATTCAAGACCTCTGAAGAGCGGACACTGATAAGGCTCTGCTCTTCGCTGGAAGTGTTCGTCCCCGAATCGAATCCGCCGAGCCTCGAATCCACCACGATCCCGCTGCTAATGCTGAACAAGTCCTCGTTGTCATCTGCTGTGGACGACCCTCCGAACCTGAAGGGTGACTCCATGTCAAGAGACTCCGCATCAGCCTGTTCATACTCCTCCATGCCATAGCTACCCTTGTTGCTGGACTTCATTTTAAGGACTTGCTCCTTCGCTGTCTCCTGCAGCTCCAATGCGAACTCGAGCCCCCATACCACATCGCTCATTGAAGGCCTGTCCGCCCCGCTGTCTGCAAGGCAACGAACCGCCACTTCGGCGTACTTCCTGAGGCATTCGGGTGCGATCTTTCCCTTCAAGTAAGGGTCGATGATCTCGAGAAGCTTGTCATTTCGGTAACTCTGCCTAAACCACTCTGCCAAGCTCATCGGTCTCTTCACCATCGATCGGTTAACCGGTGGCCTCGCGCATAAAACCTCACATAGCACCACCCCGAAGGAGTACACATCGGATTTCTCGGTGAGCTGCTGGCGGCGGTAGTACTCGGGATCTAAGTATCCAATGCTCCCTTTCACCACGGTGCTGATATGAGCCTTGGTGGCGCTGTTCGGACCGATCTTAGACAGGCCGAAATCCGACACCTTGGCGATCCATTTCTCATCTAACAAGATGTTGGTGGTCTTCACATCCCTGTGGATAACATTGTACTTGGCACCCGAATGCAAGTACTGCAACCCACGAGCCGATCCAATGCATATCTCGAGCCTCTGCACCCACGAGAGCGCGGGATTGTCCGTGTTGTAGAGGTGATCGCGAAGCGTCCCCCGGGACATGTAATCATATACAAGAATCATCTCGTCGTCCTCGTTGCAGTACCCTATCAGGGACACCAAGTGGAGGTGTCTGAGCTGAGACAGCATCTCGATCTCGGTCTTGAACTCGGTCGCCCCCTGATCCGACCCCTGCTTCAGCCTCTTGATGGCGACCTCCGCGGACACGCTGCTGATGAACCCCTTGTACACGTCCCCGAACCCGCCCACCCCGATGATAAAAACCTCGTCGAAGTTGTTGGTGGCTGCCTTGATCTCCGCCAGCGAGAAGTACCTGCACAGCCCCGAAGGCAAGGTACCCTTCTGGTCCTTAACAGACTTGTCGCTGGAGGTAGCAACCGTCGTGAAAGAGTCCCACCACGACGTCCGCCCGTCGCTCGAGGCGGTCGGATCCTTCCCCTTCCGCTTCCTCCTGACAATCAACAACGCTACAAACACTACCACAGCAACAGCAACAGCTCCAGCAACCACCCCGCCAATGATACCGAACTTTGACCCGCTCCCCCCGGAGGAACTAGCAACAGGCGGGTTGGTTGGATTGGTTCGAGCCAAGTAGAGCCTTTTTCCCGCAAGATCACCATCCGGGTTGCTTGCCTTGAGAATCTCAACTCCGTTAAGTATAGCATCGGAGAATTTCGTGTACTGAACAGGCGCCGGGTGAAGCTCAACGGAGAGGTTCACTTTGGAAGTCTCTTGTGCTCCTTCGAGGTTCGCGAACCAGACCGGGTAATCCCTATACAAAGGGACACCGATCCCTCCGGCCAAATCCGTCACGTCGAATGTTTTCTCCGCCATGAACGTAGCCACGTAGATGGACGAAACCTGATAAGCAGGAAGATTATATTGGGGAACCAACTGGCAGAAGTGGAGCCTGACGAGGTACGTGAACCCGGAGTCCACCGGGAACCGCCACGTCAGGTTGTTCCGAGCGCTGTTGGTCTTGTCCCCGCCCATCGCCTGCAACGTCTTGTACACCGTCTCCGGGGCGGTGTAGTTCTTCGCGTTGCTCGTGAACCTGAGTGGGAGAGTGTTGTTGTTGTCAACCGCCGTTGCTCCGTTGAAAAGGGTGTTATCCGCGTAGGGTTGCTCGGACTCCCAGCTCCGGTACATCCCGGTATCGTTCGCCGGCGAGACTGGCGACCCGCCGACGTTTATCCGGTACATGAGCTCCAACGCGGTGGTGTTAGTTATCGAGAACGTGGAGGACCCCACATCGCTGTTCACCGGGAAAAGCTTCTCCTCCGTGTAATACAAGCTGGTCGGCATGGAGACCAGTTCGATTCCGTTGACAAAAGCGTACGCGTTAGGGACGACCGAGCTCGGTCTGAACGTCACGTTCAGGCTATTTTCGTCGTCTCCGACGTTGACGATGAACTCCTTAACGTAAACAACGGACTGGGACTGGGACTGGGACTGGGACTGATCTTCGCCGGTGAAGTTGTTGAGGAGGGTGAATCCGCCAGCCCCGACGGAGAAAACTGCGGGGTGGTTTTCGAAGCCCAGGTAGGTTTTGGTGGGGCAGAAGTGGAGGCGGATGAACTTCTGGCCGGGGGAGACCGGGAAGGAGTAGGTGAACTGGGAGAGGGAGACCCTGGCGTTGAGGTAAGGGACTGTTTGGCCTGGAGGTGGTGGCGGAGAGGGCGTAGAAGGTTCGGACTTGTTGGTGGTGGGAGGTTCTATGAGAGTGAAGAGCTTGGAGGTGGGTCGATCGGGGAGCCAGAGCCGGTCGTTGGCCGGGTCAGTTGAGGAAGTGAGGCGGCCACAGGCGAGCGGTGTGTTCTCTATGGGCTGGTACGCGTAGAGTTGGTGGTGGAAGAAGATGAAGGAGAGTAGTTGAAGTAGATTCCGTTTATGGGTGGTTCGAAGATCCGCCATTTGTGTGAGTTTACTAGAATGGTTCTTTGGACCAGTAGGAGCTCGGCTACATGAGGTTGATGATGAGTGGGGTTGACACCCTAGTCAACGTCCGAACCGGGGACAAGGTTGGAAGAGTCATGTTGCTTGACAAATTGCTCCACTAATAAGATAGATAAATAATTTGGATAGTTTCGTATTTGAATTAGTGGAACGCGTAAGAGTCGCGAAAGAACTGAACGGAGAGATGAATATGGTGCTCTGTTGAAAGAGACTAATGGACGTTGCCAATAATTAATTATTCCTAAACCCACTGGGTACATTTCCTCGGGAGCAGCCGAGTAGGGGGCCACCAAAAACTAAAGCAACAAGGCTGAGAGTTTTTGTAATATAGGAGAACAGTGTGCTAATTTTTTATACCGCCTATTATTTCGATGGATTAATCTAGTTATGAATCAAATTAGACTTTTAAAATATGATAAAATTTTATTACAAAATATTTAACAATATTGTATATTCAAAAATATCAATCTTGAAACATGTTAATTAAAATGGAGTCAACACTCCGCGGTTAAACAAGCTGAGGTGTGTAGGGAAATTCTCGAATACAAGACGTCTTCCCAAACAAGGGGTAAATCGGTGACTAGGGGTTTTTGGATTTTTTTTTGGGCTGTTTGGGTTGTACAAAGCGACGGCTAGCCTGGTATTGTTTTCCGTCGCAGGTTCCGGAAGGTACCCATTTTTTAAAATAAAGATCACTTATAAAAAAATGTAAAATGTGAAATAAGTCACTATATGTATTATTCTAATAGTAAGTCTTGCTATTTATACAAGTTCCTATAGTATGCTACAAAATAAGAAAAGAATATACAATTACCTAAGAGAGCAAAACATGGAGCAAAACAAGGAGCAAAACAAGGAGAGTAAAACAAGGAGAGTAAAATAAGGAGGGAGTATCCATAATATTCACAACACTCCCCCTCGAGTTGGAGCATGAAGATCAACAATGCCCAACTTGGATGATCAGAGGGATGGAGATAGTAGGGGGACGATGAGTCAACAGTGACACTCGAGGCAGCGGACACTTCTTCCTTACTTGACTCAATAATAGGCATATTTAGGTGGGTTAATAACGTTGCGGCAGGTAGGCTGATTTGTGGTGGGCTAATGCAAGGTTTTAGATTAAGCCCGCTTTGATACCATGAAATGTGAAATAAGCTGCTATATGTATTATTCCAATAGCAAGCCTTGCTATTTATATAAGTTCCTAGAGTAGGCTACAAAATAAGAAATTAATATACAATTACCTAAATGAGCAAAACATGAAGCAAAATAAGGAGTAAAGCAAGGAGCAAAACATGCAACAAAATGAGGAGTAAAGCAAGGAGCAAAACAAGGAAGGAGTATTCATAATATCCACAACAAAATGGAACAACTTTAATATCGATTGATATAAAATATTATTTTTTTTTACTTTATTTAAAAGATTGTTGATGAGCTTGTGCAAGTGCATGTCAATTTAGTTGCAAAAAGAAAAATGGATTCAATTGGCGAGGATATAAAGCTAAGTGAAGTGGTGGTCTAGTGACTGACAATCACCAGGGTGGAATCAGGATCCAGATTTATATTCAAATTCAGTTATTTGAAGGTAGATTCAGACTTATTAGATCTTTGTTTAAAGATTTTGGTTTTGATTTATAAAGTTGGATAAAATCTGGTTTGTATTCATCATTTTTTTAAACAAAAAACGTGCATCATACAGCATAGCACCAGAAAAAAATTCGACCTGAGAAAACCCAAAAAAAAATTATCAATTAGCGGACGCTAGTAATCACAATGGTGAATGGCTGCAGCTTTTTTGTTCTGCCACATCTTAAATGTGTGGCTGACGTTTATTAATTTAAGAGCAAGAAATAATGTGTGGCTGCAGCTTTTCTCCCTCTTAAATCATTTCTTCATTTATTTTAAAAAATATTACATATTTATTATTCTTGAAATTTATTTAAAAAGTTACAATAATGAAAGGAAAACAATATTATTGATTGCAATAAAATCTCTGTTCTCCGAGTAGTTACAGGGGCCGGATTGGGTTCGGACTCTAATAGGCCAATCCGGCCCGAACAGGAGAAGATCACGGCCGTCCAAATATGAAAGGGAATCCAACGGTTAATCTGTCCAAGGGTATTTCAGTCATTTCATTCTCCTCTCTCGTTTTCCCCTCCCCTCCCTCCCCTCCCCTCCCCTCTATTCTTTGCTCTCTCTCCTCCAACCTGGCCGGTGACGTGCTTCCCGAGAAGGTTGGAGTCTTCATCGTCGACGGTGACCTCGACGACGCCGCCTCCTCGCCGGCCCAACTCTGACTTGAGACAACGAAAAAGTCCAAGGAGCTCGCAAGTCCACCTCGGTGGTTCCAGGAGGAGCCTCCTGCGAGAAACAGATCTGGTGGAGAGGAGCTTCCCGCTCCGTTCACCTCGGTGACGGCGGAGTCCTGGTCGACAAGGGCTCTGGAGGAGGAGGAGAGCGGGGCGAGGAGGATGGAGATGGCAGCCGAAGAGGGACTTCTCAGACTATGGCAGGGGAACGACATGCGCTACTTCCACTAGCAGATGAACAAGTTCTCCTGCCCCATTAATTTGTTAATCGTGGATTGAGGAACTGATTTTGTGGAATTTTGGTAATCGTGGATTTGGTTCTTGTTATTGAGATATTGCCTTTTTGAATCTGCAGTTATTTTTTGACTCGTCTGCTTGATTTTGGTTCCTGAATCTGTAATTTTTTCTTTAATTTCGATCTGCTTGATTTTAACTTGAAGACGACCAAGATGAATTGTCTTGTAAATAGGGTTGGGCTTTTTGTTTCAGGGATGAATATGATGATGTCTTCTTACCTTAAGCAGATTCAGCCTTCAGGGATGGACGTTTTAACTGACATATTTGGAGTAATGGCATATATTTTACTTCTCAGTTTGATTTACTGTGATTAGTTATGATTAAATTGCAGGTTCGATTATCATTAAATAACAGGCTTGGTTATGATAAAATGACATAACTTATTATAAATAATTAATTAAATGGCATGTTTGGTAATGACCAAACGGCAGATCCGATTACTATATAATAACATGTCTGGTTACGATAAAATGGCATGTCCTGGTATAACCAAATAGTAGACCGGCAACCATAAATGGCATGTCCGGTTAACACAAAAGGCATGTTCGATAATGACCAAATGGCGGGCTGGTTATGATAAAATAGCATGCGGTATTATGACCAAGTGGCAGAGCCGGTTGCATGGTATGCCCGATTAATATGTAATAAAACTTATATTTAATTAAATAAATTAAATGGTATGTCCGACTATGTCTAACTAATTTCGAACTAATTTCTAATGAAAAATAAAAAACAAAAAAAAAGCTGATTAAAGGGGAATTAAGAGAGTGCCACGCGCCCGTCAATTTTGAGTTTCATCCCCTACGTGGTCCCCACCATTTTGTTTTGATGCGTGGGCCCCACCATATGAGCCACTTTTGGCCTTTTTTTAACTCTTTTACATATTTGTCCCTGGCTTGTCTTTTTCTAGATCGTACAAGAATAGGATTCCTGTACCAAATTCATGCCCGTAGTTACATCATCGGCAATTTATTGTTTTCAATTTCAATTTCAAAATTATTCTGAACAACATATTGACAGCCAGAAATTAAAAAAACATACGATAAGGCAAAGGAGTCTAAATTTTGGGTATAAATTCTTAAATAAATAAAAAATGGTTGCAGGGACATTAAAGCTGCTGTATTTCTGGCTCTTAAATTAATAAACTACGGTCACGCATTAAAGAGGTGGTGGTAGAACAGAAAAAGCTGCGACCCTTCAAAAAGAAAAGCTGCGACCCTTCACCATTGCGATTATTGATAATTAAAAAAAAAATTGGGTTTCCTTAGGCCAAAAAAAATTTTGACCTTTGACTTTCTCTCTCCACAGGTCAGAAATTTTTTTTTGATTTTGAACTCAGATCGAAAAAATTTTCTCGATAATAAAAGTCGAAATATTTTTTCGATTTTGAACCCAGGTCAAAAAAATTTCGACCTAAGAAGAAAGAATAAAAAAAATTTTGATTCGGAAAAGGAACACCATATTTGGAATTATTTCAACAGTAACACCAAAATGGTAAAAAATTGCAACTATAGCACCATATTAGACAAAAACCCAAAATTCAATTAGTACCATGTGATCCATGTGCGTCTGAACATCATTAATATGATCGTCATTAGTACCATAGTTTTAGTTAACTGTATTTTTTTGAGGGATAAAGGTGGCACAAGGCCTAAATTAAATAAGAGATTACAATACAATAAATATAAACACAAAGACAGAAGGCGACAAGACCAAACAGAAGACGATAGCCAATCCAATGACTGCAAAGTGGCACTGGAAGGAGCGATGGACAGTCGAGAAGGCACGAAAGCCAAACGACCGGGCAGAATTCTGCCGAGACAAAGCTACGGCCAATAACCACGAGACGAGCTCGTGGGCATTTGAATGCATATGAGATGCGCCCAAATGAGAGCCAAGGTCGATCGACGTCAACCGAGACAAAGTTCTCCACCTGCAACCACCGCAAAGGCACCGAGAATCGAATGGATCTCGGATCGAACAATAATCAATCCAAGAAAAAGCAGAAAAGCACAAAACAAAGCCAGACGAAATCACTAAACAAGAGCGACTCGTGGCAACAACCAAAATACAAGAGACATAAACAGCAACAGAACAAAGACGAAAGCAGAGAAAAAACACGGAAGTAAGCAAGAAGCGAGCCAGTCGAGGGGAAGGTTGACGGCGACCAACCCCCACCCAGGGACCAGCGGCGACTTGAAACCGACAAAGCGAGGATCAGAAGCTAATGGAGATAGACTGGCCGAGCCTTGTGGAGACCGCTGACAGTAGGCAACGGAGGAAGAAGGAGCACCCAGATGGGACGGCAGCAGGCAAGGCGACGAGGATGAGATCGAGCTGACGGCAAGGCTTGGCCAGCTGTGAAAGGAGGAGGATAAGCGACGGAGACGAGGTGGAGACCGGATCTACAACGCCGAGAGCAAAAGCAATGGAGATGAGTGACGGAAACCAAGGCGAGGCGAAGCAGCAATTGAAGAAGCAGCGACTGTGCCGAGACGAGGCGAAGCAGCAATAGGAAAAGCACCAATCGGAGCAGGAGGACAAAAAAAAGCTCCGCAGAAAAAGCTTGGACCTTGAGAAAAGCTCATACTGAGAGGAGAGGGAACTATGTCCTTAGTTAGCTGTATGGACCTTGGGATTTTGGGACTTTTCTTTCTTCTCACCTTTTGTTGTAGTTTCTTTTCTTTGGTTAGTAAAAGTTCTTTTTATAAAAGAAAAAACAAAATTTACAAATCAGTAGCATCTTTAATTGTGTATATGCAATAAATTACAGATTTTTTTTAAACAATGTGTAAATATTAATTTTTAAATACTCATAACAAATAATAGTAAGAGATATGAGAAAGTCAACACATGATATAAACATGGTTTATATGAAAAACCTACATCTTCGGAATCAAGACAATCATCACAGTTTGTTGTTATACCAGTATAACAATAAGTCTTATTTGTAGAGGAGATGCATGGGATAAATAAGCGAAATTATGCCTGGAGTCTAAATACTATCAGTAAAAGTCTTCACACGCGATCCCCATCTTTTATTCAATATAAAAGCAATAAGAAGAATTTTAAAAAAAAGGAAAAGATTAAACACAGCTAGAAGAACCGAACTCATAATGTGTCTACAGTGTTGATGATGTTGATTTTAACGTATAATTAACGAATAATTACATGTTAAACCCGATTAATTAATAAACTAATTCGTTAATAATAAATTACTTACTTGTTGAAGCAAGAGGTCCACAGGTTCGGGTCGGCAATGTCTTCGTGTCAGTCGAATTACGATCACGTTATAACAGATTCGTAATTGATTTTTACGAGATTTCCTCCATTGAAAATCTGATCAAAACTCAGAGACTATTCTGAAGTTTTATCTTTCTTTTGAATGGTTGTGGGAAAAATTACATTTTGGTTCAGCCGGATTTCCCTTTTATAGGAAAATCCGGCCAATCAGAACGTGCCACATGTCACACCACGTGGCGCGCATGACTGCCACGTGGCACTTCCGGGCCACATGTCCACCACGTGGCACTTCTGGCCAAATGTCGCCATGTGGCATGCCACGTTGGCTGCCAACTCCGGCGGCAACTGCGTTAGCACCACGTCATGCTGACATGGCGCCTTTCGTGGACCCGGGCCGGTCAACGCAGGTTGACCGGCCCATTTTGCCCAACATTTGGGCCTGATGGGCCTTGGCCCAATCAGGCACAATAATAATTGCCTGATTGGGCCTGGGTCCAATATCTCCTACTCAATTATTATTGACCTTGATCAACAGCTATCAGATTTCTTTAAAGGATTTCGTGCGACCAGCATACGTCGAGTGTGTTAAGCCAAATTCAAGAGCACGGACACTCAAGCTACTTGAATAGTAGCATCTCGACAATCTTTTTGTATAATGCATGCTATTACCCCAGGATTCATGTCACATTCCATTGTTCACATTAGTGATTTCAAACAATTATATTCGGGTTCATTATGTACTTTTCAATACAATTGGTGCACGTGAACCACGAAACTCAATATGTGATGAACATAGTTCCTTCTCCCTTAACTATATTCTTTTCATAATGATACAACCTGCTTTTCTGGTCAGCCCTGCCAGGTCGAATAGCTATGCCATAACCTTTTCATGAACTTTCCAAGCTAGCAACACTGGACCATACTTCCAGAATACGTTTAGGATCTTAAGGGTAGGTTTCGGGAATCACAGTTCTTAAAAATTGGTCTCACACCAGGGATTGGAAAATTACTCAACATTTTCATCCCATCCAGTGGTCGATTAGCACACATGATACTGATCACGTGTTACGGTGTACATTTCCTTTTAAAGGAGCACATGTCATTTAACACCATACTAGAGTATCAGCCTTAGTTTAACTCTAGGCTAATAGGACAGACAGTATGATAAGTTTCACTTATATCTTATCATATAGATTGTAGAAAATCCAAATGCAGCAACTTATTCCTGCATCCCATAAGGAAACTTGCTCTTGAGAAAGACGATATTCCATCATAGAACATGCACTTATGAATGTCCAATAACTGCCTCATCTCATCTAGGAATCAACTTTTTGACTCCTACGGAGGTAAACACCCGTGTGAGTGGGCTACTTCTCTGTCCGACATATTTCATAAATAACTCATATTGCCAAATAAAACTCCTTTATTCCAACTAATTGGATTACAAAAGAAACCGTCGTAAATTCAGTGACTTAACATGTTTCTCGAATACTTCTCGAGGTAATGCTTTAGTCATCGGATCTGTGACCATATCTTGTGTAGATATGTGTTTCATACACAGTTCTTTATATTTTACTAAACTTCTAACAAAGTAAAATTTAATATCTATATGCTTAGCCCTGTTATGGAATCTAGGATCCTTAGCATAGGCTATAGCTACCTGGTTGTCGCAGAATAGACTCACGAGCTCCGTTGGCTTAAGAATCTCTTCAACCATACCGCTTCTTGTGCAGCATGAGCTGAAGCTACATATTCAGCTTCCATTATTGACAGGGATACACAGGTTTGCTTCTTACTGCTCCAAGAGATAGCACCCCTGCCCAACAAGAAAATGAATCCAGATGTAGACTTATTCTTGTCCACGTCACCTCCCCAATCAGCATCATTATAGCCACTCAGTATCACGTCACGCCCTTGATAGCACAAGGAGTATTCTGCAGTAGTGTTCAAATATTTCAAAATCCCTTTGACAGCCTTCCAATGAGCACTGCCTGGATCAGACTGATATCTGCTTGCTATCCCAACAGCACAGCAAATATCAGGTCTGGTACCTAATATTGCGTACATCCGGTATCTAACTACATTGGCATAAGGAATCTTCTCCATGTCCCTACGTTGTTTAGCTATTTTAACCAATGTGACGTACTTTGGGTTACTTTGATCACATTTAAAATATTCTACTATTTTGCAAATGTATGTCTCTTGTGAAAGAGACACTATCCTTTTCGAACGATTCCTCGAAATCTTAACTCCAGTATGTAATCCGCTTCACCCATGTCTTTCATTTCAAAGTTGGAAGATAACCAATCTTTGATTTCGACAAGAAATCCCATGTCATTTCTAGCTAAAAGTATGTCATCAACATACAAAGTGATGATGACAAACTTCTTTCCTGATCGCTTAACATACACGCAGTGATCTTCGTCTATCATTATAAAATCATGCGCCATGATCGTATTATGAAAGCAAATATACCACTGTCTAGACAACTGCTTAAGGCCATAAATTGATCTATTCAATTTGTAAACTTTGTGTTCGCAGCCTTTTTGAATGTAGTCCTCAGGCTGAATCTTGTAGATTTCTTCATCCAATTTTTCGTGGAAAAAAGCAGTCTTTCCATCCATTTGATGTAATTCTAGATTCATGTTAGCAACCATAGTTAAAATGACCCTAATTGACGTAAATCTAACAACAGGTGCAAAAGTCTCCTTGTAGTCTATCCCAGCCTGTTGTTTGAACCCTTGGGCAACCAAACGCGCTTTGTATCTTTCGATACTGCCATCTGCATTGCGCTTGATTTTGAGAATCTACTTATTCCCAATTTCCCTATGCCCCCTAGGTAGGTCAACCAGATTCCAAACCTGGTTTTAGATCATGGAAGACATTTCTTCCTCCATTGCATTTATCCATTCAGTTCATTTTGGAGATGACTGATGAGTGTGTAAATGCTCATGTTTTGTCATATGTTTCGTGCGTGTTTAGTCATGTTTTGAGTTATATTCATCATGTCATGTCAAGTCTTATGATCGTTTTAGTATATTTATGTTCGGGAATAGATTTCTACCCATCGTCATATTTTGTAGGGAATTGGAGCTCAATGAAGGTCGTTGGGGGTGATTTTGAGAGATCATATTACAAGAGTCATAACTTTCTTCTCGAGTGTCTTATTGTATCAAATAAGATACCGTTGGAAAGCTTGAAGAAATATCTACATTTCGTCTTTTATAGTCGAAGCCAAATTCGGAGCAGAAGAGGGACAAAAATGGAAAATATGAAGATTCAATGAAGCTGTGCAGCCCAACTAGCGACGGGGAGTCAACTAGCGGCCGCCAGTGAACGTGGAAGGCCTCCCCATCGCTAATGAACTAGCGATCGCTAGTAAGGGATCCCAGAATGTTTATTGAAGACCCAACTAGCGGCCGCAAGTTCATTAGCGGCCGCCAGTTGTCCGAAACCGAGACTTTCCAGACTTCCTAATTTGCTAGAAATTTGATTCGTTTCCTATTTATTCGACTCTGTTACGGGCCAAATAACATAAATATATTATTATTTGGCTAGTTAAACTTCCAATTTAGATTAACCTTCTCTAGGTTTTTCTAATTTTGTATTAGATTCGTGGCTATATATAAGCCTTAGGAGACAATTCACGGGGGACGTGATTACTTGGAGAATTGAGAACAGCCGTTGGAGCTTAATAAAGGGGTGATTTCAGTTAGCACGGGGAGAGGATTGGCAAAGCTTGATCATCACGACTAAACTTTCTCTATCTCTATCTTTATGTTAATTGCTATCATGTTCTTCGTTAATCTATTGTGGTTTGTTAACATGCTTAACGAGTAGTTCTCTTGTGAGTGCGATGCCCTAATTATGTGATTACTCATCTATGTTAGCTATGGTTTGATTATCTTTCGTAGTAGTTGTCAATTGATGATCTTAATGCTTAATCTAACTTGATCACTTAGATTATGATTTTAGTTGATAATAATGGACTGGAAGGCATTAGAATCAACGGAAGAGTCAATTGACATATCTTAAGGTATTAATGAAGAATCTTGATACTAAGGGATAACCCGATAGGAGTTAACTTCATAATTGAGTTTAGTTTAGTTCTTGGTCTAATTAATGAGCGGAAGCGTTGATTAGTAATCATGAACTCCTCGAGGTAGTGGATCAAACCATAGAGAGCATCTCTATGGGTATTAACCTTGGGTTCCGAGAAGACGCACATATCTTCTTGGATCTTCAGGGTGACCAGGAGGTCTCGAAACATGGAGGGCCAGTCCTCTCCATAATTATAGCCTCCGGCCCAGATGCAGTCTTACATCTCCCGGTGAATAGCCTTGATATGCTCAACGATGACATACATGTCATCCTTAGGCACTCGCAGCGGTAAACGGTGCTTCAGGACCTTTTGTCGAAGTTCCGTTGCACAAAAGTTTAGATACCTCTTTCCAGTAGCCATCGAATCTTGCATCAATTGCAAGTCAATTTCGGGTTAATTCTCATATTCTCTCAAAATAAGATTGAATCAATCTTTTGATGATCATACTATGGACCAATTCATGTGATATTAGTTAAATTTAACATATCTCGGAATTCGTTCTAAAAAATATATATTTTAAAATTTATTAAAAATATCGTTATAATTTTAATAAACCTAATTGACAAAAATTTCTCAATTTATTGGATTGAATAAACTCAAGTTTCTTCAAAATAAATCTAAAAGTCTAAGACTCTGCCCAATTGCAAAATGGGCTTTAGCCTAATTTGGAAATAAGGCGCGGCCCAATTGCAACCGAACTCGGTCCAGTTGACTGGGAGCCGAGCTGGGCTTCACGGACGTGGGCCGTCCGCGTTGACCAAAAGGTCAACGCAGACCATCCAAGTCAATTTTTTTATTAAAAAAATTACAGAATTTTTGCGAAAATCCCAGAATACTCCGTCTGCTTCTCCGGCCGATATCTTCTCGTCGCCGGCGAGACCTAGCTCAATCGACTCGTCGTTAGCTCGCGGTCACGCCGGTATCGGGCGCTCGTCGCCTCGTGGCCAGAATCGTCGTCGGCGTCGTCTTATCCTTCGCGACTTTTCGGCGAGCTCCGAAGGTTCATTCTACGTTTTTCGGCGACCTCGATCCACGAAAGTGGTATCGAGATGTCGAGGACACGCCGGAGAATCGATTATCATCGATCTCCGGCGTCGAAATCATCGGATTCCTGACGAAATCGACGAAAATTGATTTGGGAGAAAATCGCCCGCAAATCACCCGATTAGGGTTCCTTAGGATTGAATTGAAGTGGCAAATTTTAGTTTAGTCCCAAAAGTTTTTCAATAATTGCACCAAAGTCCATGACACGCAGGTGCCACGTAAATGGTCAAATTTCAGATTGGTACTTTAAAGTTTAACGCGTGCGAGAAGTTGCCCGCGTGTTTAGGCAAAAATCAAATTAGTCCCACTGGTTCTAAATTAATTTTATTAAAGTCCAACATATTATAATTTTTAATAAAATCACAATTAATACGATTTTTAACCCAAAAAATCACATAATTACTTGAATTAAAATATCATATCATCATCAAAACATAATTTCAACCATGCTCCGATACCAATTGTTAGTTTTAACGTGTAATTAATGAGTAATTATATGTTAAATCTGATTAATTAACAAACTAATTTGTTAATAATAAATCACTTACTTGTTGAAGCAATCGGTCCACGGGTTCGGGTCGACAATGTCTTCGTGCCAGTCGAATTACGATCACATTATAACAGATTCGTAATTAATTTTTACGAGATTTCCTCTATTGAAAATCTGAAAAAAACTCAGGGACTATTCCTGAGTTTTGCCTTTCTTTTGAGTGGTTGTGGAAAAAATTACATTTTGGTTCAGCCGGATTTATCTTTTATAGGAAAATATGGGCAATCAGAATGCGCCACGTGGCACACCACGTGACGCGCATGACTATCACGTGGCACTTCTGGCCGCATGTTCGCCACGTGGCAAAGCTCGGCGCCAGACGTGGCGCCTGGCGTGGACCCGGGCCGGTCAACACGGGTTGACTGTCCCATTCTGCCCAACAATTGGAGGCCCAATCAGGCACAATAATAATTACCTTATTGGGCCTGGGTCCAAGAGATGAATAAGTCGATATCAGAGAATTAAATGCACCGTCCTTCAACATTATTGATTAAACATTGCTCAACTACTTTCAATAATTCCAATCCGATAAACAATAAGGCCACCGGTCCCATTACACAACATAAATAGTATTTTTTTTAATATTTATTTATACTATCACAACACTATACTTATTAATCCAAATTCGATCCACGCCTTCAAAAATTACATATACATACTCTTTATAACAAGAGCCTTTGCCCGAGGGTAGACAAAGGGATACCACCGGAAAAAAAAAGGAAGACAAAGGGACTCCGCAATGAAAGAAGCAAGTACTGTGACAAGGAGGAGCATGTCTCTCCTCCTCCTCTTCTTCCCCGTCCTCGTCTTCATCCAATCCGAAGCAGCCGAAGCAGCGCCACCGCGACACAACACCACCATGTCCATGGGAGAGGAGATGTACGAGGAGTTAGAGCTCCACATGGACTCTCACGCCACCGCCAGGATGCTGGCCAGCGGCTCGGGCTGTGGGAGCAGCTTCGTACAAAACGGCAAAGTGCATTACAAGTGCGGCAACCTCGTACAGTACAGCCCTTGTGTCCCTTGCTCCAATAAAGCTCCTCCCCAGCATTGCGGCATCTATACACGCCCTTGCCATCAATGAAATGTGGTGAAATATATTGGATCGCTTGTGGGTTGATGATGGATCTATCGAGTCAGAGGTCTTTTGTCTTAATTTGTTTAACTTGGTTCTTGTTTGGCTTGTTTGTGACCCGATGTTCCGAGTTAAATAAACTTGGTTTTCTGTTAATTCAAAGCTCATTGTCTACATGGTTTTATTCCGGTAGATGTTACGAAACACAACCATTGATCAGTTTGTAAGAAGTAATAACTCCGAATTTTTTTATTTAACTAAATATTTTAAATTCAAATATAAATTTATCCATCTACTTTATTTGTTTGATAGTTTTATTAAAAATATATTTGTTGAAGTATGAAAAAATATATCAATGCCCGGTAGGTGAAGCCGGGTTGGATTTTAGTATAGCATATGCTCGGTTCAAGAGACCGATGATCCGCCAGGTTCAAGAGGTCGACCATCTGATAAGATGAAAACCCCAGCTGGCACTTTTTAACAAACTTTGTACCGAGATTAGTTGATAAACGATCGTTTCCCAAGAATATAAAAGAGGGGTTGCTGTGAATCTAATATTTCTCAAAGTCCAGTGTTCTAAATAACACTGGATCGACAGTTATACTGGTCAGGTCGTAATTTAACACACAAGTGCAACGTATACAGAATTCTTAAACAAGAAAAATCATTTATCAATTGATATAGAAACAAATTTTGCTAAACCATTTCCGAGTATAATGTGTTTATGACGAGGACAAGAGGGCGGAACTACGACGATCCCATTCGGAAATAAAAACAATCCACTTCACAGGGTGCCTGGTCTGGCAAAAAAAAGATCTATGAAAAACTTATGACAGGTTCTTAGTTCTTACGTTTTTTTTTTGCCAGACCAGGTTCTTATTTCTATGGAAAACTTAGGTAAATTTACTTAATTTATATAAATAACATAACAGGTTCTTATTTCTTACGTTAAGGCTCCATGGAAAAGTTATGGAGCAAAACTCTCAGATACCACTAGTTTTCTCTGAGTTGTGACAAGTTTGCATGTTGTACAAAAATTGCTTAGACATAGTATTTGAGCATTTTAGACAGTATTTTTGAGAAGGGTACTTTTGTGACTGAGTCGTTGAGTGAGGTTTATCGTTGGGTCAATGTCTCCGCTAGGGATAAGGTTGGAAAAATCAAGGTGAGGGATAATTGGACAAAAGCTGATAAAGTGTGTGATATTGGAGAGCGGAGAGGTCAGGCTCACTGAGAAAATAACAAGTCCAAGCTGTCGTTTCAAATAATGCACTAGTGAAATTGATAGCCATGTCATGTACACGTGCAAAAGCAACTGGCATGTGACATTGTCAATTTAGATAGAGTGGATCTAAGTAGTAATAGAATTAATTTATTTATCCTTTTGAAAAATATATATTTTTTATAAGTAAAATTGTATTAAACCCACCGAAAAATAATTACAAAGTAATACATTGCGTTATACACCGCGTACAACACCCAGCACCTAAAGTATTAGATAGACACTTATCTAAACAAATACAAAGATAATCACTATCTAGCACAAGTTCTAAAAGCAACACCAAGAAAAGGACCACAACCATCCTAGACTGCAACCAAAATCAAGGAGGATCAAAGGACCAAAATATCATATCTTTAATCGCTTGAAGGATATAAGAGGCATCCTCCTCCCAAGAGAAACCAGATACAATTGCAAGCCCCATGCCTCTGTCGAGATCTCCTCTTGAAGAGCAGCATCGGACTCCTCCAAAGATGCAAGCATCGAGCAAAGTTCCAGAGCCGGCAAAGGCTTCTCCGAGGACAATTTCTCTAGTTTCTGCATGGGAGAATGCATCAGAGCAGCAGCATCAGAGGCAAGGTAGGCGTCGATAACCGGACAATGGGAGCAAAAGAACTCTCGAAAGGTCTTGAGGTTCCATTCACGGGGAGATTATCAATGAAAAATAGTCGTTGAGGGACTCAGAGAGGCCATCGCCCGAAAGGGAGGATGAGGTCCCCCGCCACCACCCAACCTTCCCGCCGATAGAAGGTGGAGGGTGGTGACGGAGGAAGCGGAAGGTAAGAGAAAAGGACCTGAATCACAGAAGAAAAAAAAAGGATAGATTTGAGGAGATTTAGATAGGATTTGAGGGTTTCTTTCGAATTTGGGGGAGATGAATAGTAGCGAAGAGGGGAGAGATTTTTTCGAATTTGATTTTCTTTAATAAATCGAAAATAAAGATATTTTTTCAAAAAATATTTTATTTTAAATATTATGAATGAAAAATTTGTAGTCAAAAAATTATCCCTAAATAAAGATCTGACAATATTTTAGTGTGAATATTAGAGATTAGAAAACTGTTACGCGAAAGACCAACGTCTATTAGATGTCTTCCTCGCTGATACTTCTGTCATCCGGAGCCACTTTGCAATAGACGAGCGAAACTTCTTCCTTCCTTCATGGCTCGAGCTTTCTTCAACTTTGTAATCAAGTCCTTGATAAAATTTGAATTTGTGCAATTGCCGACTCAAACCTCTAATTCCCTTATAAAACACCGAAAAACACAAAAGATGGAATTGAATTCTCACAAAATCAGCATCAAATACTCCGTAGATAAATTTTCTCTTTTAAATTTATGCAGATGAGGACCATATTTTTTTTGGTAGGTAAATTTTTTTAATTTATACTTATATAGTAAAATACACACACATATATAGGGGTAAGATCCTTCCACCCGAGGGTGATTTTCTCGTACCGAAATACGAAAGTCGCAGCCGAGGACCTCACTAAAAACTCTATTGTCATAAAATCTAATGAAAAAAACCAACAATAAAAAAATAACTGTCTCAATTATACTGCGATACACGTCGACCACTCATTATATCCTAAGAGCGAACATACTTGCTATTTCCAATTTCACCTAGCCTAAAATTACCCTGAATAATGATGCTAAAAGTGAGATATTTTGGTTAAAATATCTTCTAATTATGATTCACCCAGTTATTTATTTGGAGTTGCACTCTAATGTGTGGTAGCTAGTTTCCGATCGTCCATTGTCACGATTCTCTTGCGATGAGCGAAACTTCTTCCTCTCTTCATGGCTCGAGCTTTCTTCAAATTTTCAATCAAGTCCTTGATAAAACATGACTTTGTGCAATTGCCGCCTCAAAACTCTAATTCCCTTATAAAAAACTAGCAAACACAAAAGATGAAATTCAATTCTCATGCTAGTAGAAGAGTACCAGATTCTCTTAACGGTCATTCTCCTCAACAGGAGTATAGGACAGTTTGTTCAAATATCTTCTAGCTATTATTGAGCCACAGTTTTTTTTTTAATTTTGAGTTGCCACTCTAACGAGTGGTAGATAGCTTCCGATCGTCCGTTATCACAATTCCCTTCCGGCCAAAAACTATCATGATTCCCTCCAAGCAATTATTTTCGTCAAATTTAGTTTGAACCATTTACGTGGCCGGGTAGTCATGTAGTGTAGTGTAGATGTGAACCCCGTTACGGATCCACGTGAAAGCTGGATCTTCTATATTCAGAATGATGAAGATCTCAACCCGTTGTTTACGCCTCTGCAAGAACCTTGGTATTGAACAACCTTGATCCACTGCTGTAGCGAAACAAGAACTTCGATCTTAAAGCGAATACGCCACAAACGTTGGTGGATGAACCGTTTGATAAGTGGTTGTTCGTGCAAGAACAAGTCAGCCCGTAAGAACTAAAAGACAGTCAAAACCTCACGAATTTTATGAAGCAAAAAAGCATGTCCCTCTTTATTCTGGTGGTGCCTATATAAATAGGCAAAGTCTAGGACAACAGAATCCTAATTCAAATTGAGATATGCTCAAAACGAAATTATAGCATCCTAAATAGATTTGAATTTCCAAAAATGAAATTAAAGGGACTTCCTAGATAAACTGAAACTCCTAAAAATTTGAAATTAATAAATATCTAAGTTCCTAAATAGTCTAGAACTCCTTCAAACAGAATTGAGACAAAATTAACTTCCTAAACACCCTAAACAATGTTTATGGGCCTGTTATAAGCTTCCTGGTCACCAATAGGGTTCAACAGATTTGCTTGAGCCCAAACTTCTTGAATTGAGCCATTAAATTGAGCTTGAAACTTCTTGGCTCTTGCTATTGTAGCTAGTCCAATTGGCACTTGAAGTTAATTTTTTTGTGCCCTTATCGTGGTGGTATGGTTCATATCATTCTCCTCCTCTTGAAAATAATTTATCCTCAAATCATCACTTACATCAAACAGGCTCAAGTCAGAAATATTGAAAGATGCACTTACATTATACTCACCAGGTAAATCAAGTTTGTAAGCGTTGTCATTGATGCGTTCGAGAACTTGGAAGGGACCATCTCCTCGTGGTAGCAATTTGGAACGTCGCTGCGCCAGAAAATATTCCTTCCGCATATGCAACTAGACCTAATCACCGGGTTCAAATACCACCTTATGCCGCCCCTTATTAGCTTGTTTTGCATATTGCTCTATTCGACGCTTGATGTTCAACCTTGCCTTCTCATGCAGTTGTTTGACAAAATCTGCCTTCCTCTTTCCATCTAAGTTAACATAACATACTCAGTTGAAGGCATATGGCTTAAATCTAATGAAGTCAAAGGGTTAAATCCATACACAAGTTCAAACGGTAAAAATTGAGTAGCAGAATGAACAGATTGGTTATAAGAAAACTCAACATGTGGCAAACAATCTTCCCACGTTTTAATGTTGTGCTTAATGAGTGCCCTTAACAAAGTAGACAAATTCCTATTCATTGCTTCTGTTTGACCATCAGTTTGTGGATGACACGTAGTAGAAAATAATAGCTTAGTACCCAACTTACTCACAAAGTCTTCCAAAAATAGCTCAAGATTTTTGTATCTCTATCTGAAATAATTATTCTAGGCATGCTATGTAATCTCACAACCTCTCTAAAGAATAAATCAGCAATATGTGAAGCATCATCAGTTTTGTGACAGAGAATAAAATGTGTCATCTTGGAAAATCTATCCATAACCATAAAAATAGAATCTCTCCCACGTCTAGTCCTAGGCACACCTAACACAAAATCTATGGAAATGTAAATCTAAGCTCACTAGGAATAGGTAGAGGGGTATACAAACTGTGCGGCTAAACTTTTGACTTAGCTTGCCTATATATGATACATCTACCACATATTCGCTCAACATCACGCTTCATGTGCGGCCAATAGAAGTGTTCTTGCAAAACTGTCAAACTCTTTGCAACTCCTAAATGTCCCATTAAGCCCCGACCATGGGATTCCTGCACTAACAACTCTCTCAACAAACAATTAGGCACACATAACTTATTCTCTCGAAACAAGAACACTTCATGCCTAAAGAATTTACCAGATGTAATTTTCTCAGAATATTTATAAGAACAGCGCCTATACCAACACCTGAAGCATCACATTCAACATAAACTCTTTAGAAAAGTTAGGTAAAGACAATAAAAGTGCATTTGTAAACTTCTCTTTGATTAGCTGAAATGTCTTTTCTTGTTCTTCTTCCCATTGAAATCAGACATTCTTCTTGATCACTTCAGTAAGTGGTGTGGCTATGCTACTGAAATCCTTCACGAACCTCTGATATAAACTAGCAAGTCCATGGAAACTCCGAACATTAGCAACACTTGTGGGACTTGGCCACTCTTAGATTGCATGTACCTTCTCTTCATTGACCTGTATACCTTCAGCACTAACAACAAATCCCAAGAACGCAAGCTTATTTATGCAAACAAGAACACTTCATGCCTAAAGAATTAGGCATATGCAGTTTTCTCAGAATATTTATACAACTCGCAAAAGTTATTATCATCAGCATATAGTTCCTTTAAGTGCTCAAAACCAAGTAATTTTGCATCAATAGTAGAAATTAATGCGTACCTTCGAGAAAGTGCATCAGAAACCACATTCTCCTTACCTTGCTTATATCAAATGATGTACATAAATGTCTCAATGAACTCCACCCAACACGCATGCCTCTTGTTTAGCTTGTGTTGACACTTCAAGTATTTCAATGACTCATTGACTCATGGTCAGTGTGAATCACGAATTCCTTAGGCCATATATAATGTTGCCATGATTCTAAAGTTCGAACCAATGCGTACAACTCCTTGTCATACGTTGGGTAGTTTAAGGCTGCCCCGCTTAGTTTTTCGCTAAAACAAGCAATTGGCAGTCCTTCTTGCATAAGAATAGCGCCTATACCAACACCTGAAGTATCACATTCAACCTCAAACTCTTTAGAAAAGTTAGGTAAAGACAATAAAAGTGCATTTGTAAACTTCTCTTTAATTAGCTGAAATGCCTTTTCTTGTTCTTTTTGCCATTGAAATCAGACATTCTTCTTAATCACTTTAGTAAGTGGTACGGCTATGCTACTGAAATCCTTCACGAACCTCTGATATAAACTAGCAAGTCCATGGAAACTTCGAACATTAGCAACACTTGTGGGACATGGCCACTCTTAGATTGCATGTACCTTCTCTTCATTAACCTGTATACCTTCAGCACTAACAACAAATCCCAAGAACACAAGCTTATTTATGCAAATAAGAACACTTCATGCCTAAAGAATTAGGCATATGCAGTTTTCTCAGAATATTTATACAACTCGCAAAAGTTATTATCATCAGCATATAGTTCCTGTAAGTGCTCAAAACCAAGTAATTTTGCATCAATAGTAGAAATTAATGCGTACCTTCGAGAAAGTGCATCAGAAACCACATTCTCCTTACCTTGCTTATATCGAATGATGTACAGAAATGTCTCAATGAACTCCACCCAACACGCATGCCTCTTGTTTAGCTTGTGTTGACACTTCAAGTATTTCAATGACTCATTGACTCATGGTCAGTGTGAATCACGAATTCCTTAGGCCATATATAATGTTGCCATGATTCCAAAGTTTGAACCAATGCGTACAACTCCTTCTCATACGTTGGGTAGTTTAAGGCTGCCCCACTTAGTTTTTCGCTAAAATAAGCAATTGGCCGTCCTTCTTGCATAAAAATAGCACCTATACCAACACCTGAAGCATCACATTCAACCTCAAACTCTTTATAAAAGTAAGGTAAAGACAATAAAACTGCATTTGTAAACTTCTCTTTAATTAGCTGAAATGCCTTTTCTTGTTCTTCTTCCCATTGAAATCAGACATTCTTCTTGATCACTTCAGTAAGTGGTGTGGCTATGCTACTGAAATCCTTCACGAACCTCTGATATAAACTAGCAAGTCCATGGAAACTCCGAACATTAGCAACACTTGTGGGACTTGGCCACTCTTAGATTGCATGTACCTTCTCTTCATCGACCTGTATACCTTCAGCACTAACAACAAATCCCAAGAACACAAGCTTATTTATGCAAACAAGAACACTTCATGCCTAAAGAATTAGGCATATGCAGTTTTCTCAGAATATTTATCAACTCGCAAAAGTTATTATCATCAGCATATAGTTCCTTTAAGTGCTCAAAACCAAGTAATTTTGCATCAATAGCAGAAATTAATGCGTACCTTTGAGAAAGTGCATCAACAACCACATTCTCCTTACCTTGCTTATATCGAATGATGTACAGAAACGTCTCAATGAACTCCACCCAACACGTATGCCTCTTGTTTAGCTTGTGATGACACTTCAAGTATTTCAATAACTCATGGTTAGTGTGAATCACGAATTCCTTAGGCCATATATAATGTTGCCATGATTCCAAAGTTCGAACCAATGCGTACAACTCCTTCTCATACGTTGGGTGGGTAGTTTAAGGCTGCCCCACTTAGTTTTTTGCTAAAATAAGCAATTGGTCGTCCTTCTTGCATAAAAATAGCACCTATACCAACACCTGAAGCATCACATTCAACCTCAAACTCTTTATAAAAGTAAGGTAAAGACAATAAAACTGCATTTGTAAACTTCTCTTTAATTAGCTGAAATGCCTTTTCTTGTTCTTCTTCCCATTGAAATCAGACATTCTTCTTGATCACTTAAGTAAGTGGTGTGGCTATGCTACTGAAATCCTTCACGAACCTCTGATATAAACTAGCAAGTCCATGGAAACTCCGAACATTAGCAACACTTGTGGGACTTGGCCACTCTTAGATTGCATGTACCTTCTCTTCATCGACCTGTATACCTTCAGCACTAACAACAAATCCCAAGAACACAAGCTTATTTATGCAAACAAGAACACTTCATGCCTAAAGAATTAGGCATATGCAGTTTTCTCAGAATATTTATCAACTCGCAAAAGTTATTATCATCAGCATATAGTTCCTTTAAGTGCTCAAAACCAAGTAATTTTGCATCAATAGCAGAAATTAATGCGTACCTTTGAGAAAGTGCATCAACAACCACATTCTCCTTACCTTGCTTATATCGAATGATGTACAGAAACGTCGCAATGAACTCCACCCAACACGTATGCCTCTTGTTTAGCTTGTGATGACACTTCAAGTATTTCAATAACTCATGGTTAGTGTGAATCACGAATTCCTTAGGCCATATATAATGTTGCCATGATTCCAAAGTTCGAACCAATGCGTACAACTCCTTGTCATACGTTGGGTAGTTTAAGGCTGCCCCACTTAGTTTTTCGCTAAAATAAGCAATTGGCCGTCCTTCTTGCATAAAAATAGCACCTATACCAACACCTGAAGCATCACATTCAACCTCAAACTCTTTATAAAAGTAAGGTAAAGACAATAAAACTGCATTTGTAAACTTCTCTTTAATTAGCTGAAATGCCTTTTCTTGTTCTTCTTCCCATTGAAATCAGACATTCTTCTTGATCACTTCAGTAAGTGGTGTGGCTATGCTACTGAAATCCTTCACGAACCTCTGATATAAACTAGCAAGTCCATGGAAACTCCGAACATTAGCAACACTTGTGGGACTTGGCCACTCTTAGATTGCATGTACCTTCTCTTCATCGACCTGTATACCTTCAGCACTAACAACAAATCCCAAGAACACAAGCTTATTTATGCAAAAAAGAACACTTCATGCCTAAAGAATTAGGCATATGCAGTTTTCTCAGAATATTTATCAACTCGCAAAAGTTATTATCATCAGCATATAGTTCCTTTAAGTGCTCAAAACCAAGTAATTTTGCATCAATAACAGAAATTAATGCGTACCTTTGAGAAAGTGCATCAACAACCACATTCTCCTTACCTTGCTTATATCGAATGATGTACAGAAACGTCTCAATGAACTCCACCCAACACGTATGCCTCTTGTTTAGCTTGTGATGACACTTCAAGTATTTCAATAACTCATGGTTAGTGTGAATCACGAATTCCTTAGGCCATATATAATGTTGCCATGATTCCAAAGTTCGAACCAATGCGTACAACTCCTTGTCATACGTTGGGTAGTTTAAGGCTCCGCCACTTAGTTTTTTGCTAAAACAAGCAATTGACCATCCTTCTTGCATAAGAACAGCCCCTATACCAACACCTGAAGCATCACATTCAACCTTAAACTCTTTAGAAAAGTTAGGTAAAGACAATAAAAGTGCATTTGTAAACTTCTCTTTGATTAGCTGAAATGCCATTTCTTGTTCTTCTTCCCATTAAAATCAGACATTCTTCTTGATCACTTCAGTAAGTGGTTCGGCTATGCTACTGAAATCCTTCACGAACCTCTGATATAAACTAGCAAGTCCATGAAATCTCTGAACATTAGCAACACTTGTGGGACTTGGCCACTCTTAAATTGCATTGACCTTCTCTTCATCGACTTGTATACCTTCATCACTAACAACAAATCCCAAGAACACAAGCTTGTTTATGCAAAAAGCACACTTCTTCAAATTGGCAAATAACTGATCTTTTTTAAGTGCATCTAGAACAGATTTCAAATGTACTATATGATCTTCCAAGCTTTTGCTATAAATTAGTATATCATCAAAATATATGACAACAAATATGCCAATAAATAGACGTAAAACATGATTCATGGATCTCATAAAGGTGCTTAGAACATTAGACAACCCAAAAGGCATGACCATCCATTCTTATAAATCATATTTTGTTTTAAAACCAGTTTTCCACTCGTCTCCTTCTTTCATTTTAATCTGATAATAACCACTCTTCAAATCAATCTTAGAAAACATATAAGATCCATGCAGCTCATCCAACATATCATCTAAACAAGGAATAGGATGATGATACTTTACCATTATGTTGTTGATGGCTCGACAATCACAACACATTCTCCATGTTCCATCTTTCTTAGGTATGAGTAAAACTGGAACAGCACAAGGACTCATACTCTCTCGCATATACCCTTTCTCCAATAACTCATTTACTTGTCGTTCAAGCTCTTTTGTCTCCTCGAGATTGCTCTTATAGGCTGGTTGGTTTGAAATTACTGCACCTGGAATAAAGTCAATTTGATGTTCAATTCTTCAGATTGGTGGTAACCCCAGTGGTTATTCCTCGGGAAAGACATCTTCAAACTCCTGCAAAAGAGTAACAACAATACTTGGCAAAGTAAGATTCAATTTATTAGTGTTTAAAAATGCCTCTTTGTACTTAAGTACAATTATTGGCTATTTTGAAAAATAAGCTTGCTTGATATCACTCACCCTCGCATAATAACTCTTTTTCAGTCTCTCATATTTTCTCTCATTGGCCTTTTTCTTTCATCTTTTTTGGCTTCTTTTATTCTTTCATCATCTTTCTTTCCAGTTCCCATGTCTTTTCTCTCATTGGCCATTTTTTCTTCCTTTTTTTTAGCTTCTTTTTTCCTTTCACTTCTTTTCTTTTATTCTATTTTTCTTTTTTCATCACTTTCCTTTTACAATTTCAATTGATCTTCAAAGACTTGCTGTGGTGCAATGGCACAAGAGTGACTACTTGTCGATTGAGTACAAAAGAGTAATTGTTGGTAAAGCCATCATGCATCACTCATCTATCAAACTGCCATGGCCTCCCTAGCAACAAGTGTCCAACTTGCATTATCGTTATATCACATAACACCTCATCTTCGTACTTGCCAATCTAAAATGCCACTAACACTTGCCTTTCCACCCTTATTTCTCCACTGTCATTTAGCCACTGTAGCTTGTATGGCCTAAGGTGCTTCTTTATGAGCAACCCTAAATTTTTCACCATTGTAGTGCTTGCAACATTAGCACAACTACCCCATCAATAATGATACTACATACATTGTCTGTGATGTAGCATTTTGAATGGAAGATGTTCTCCCATTGTACAACGTCATCAGCTTCTTTTGCCTACAAGTTTAAAGCTCTCCTAGTCACTGAAGTCAATGAATCAGGAGCTACAAACTCCTCATCTCAAATGTCCCCCAATGAGGGCATGCTATCATTGTCTGAATCTTCCTTGTCAGTCTCGACCTCTCCATTATCTCGCATCACCATGATATGCTTGTTAGGACATTGACTTTCAATGTGCCCTTTACTTTGACACTTAAATTACTTAATGTCACGATTCCTAGAAATAGAGGCTTCCTTCATTTGTTACGGAGTGCTACTGGTTTTCTCCATCTTTTGCTCGATTTTGGACGCTTGTGACTTGTCCAACTACTTTGCATAGTTTGGCTTCCAAGAAGAAGCACCAGATGTTGCTCGTGAAACTCCCACCTTCTTCGATTATTTCTCCACTTTGATTGCCATATGCACCATATCTTCCAACTCCACACAATGTTGCAGCTCCACCTTTTCTTGAATCTTAGGGTTTAATCCATACAGAAATCTAGCCATAATGGCTTCTCAATCTTCCTCAACATTGGCTCGGATTATGGTAATCTCCATCTCCTTGTAGTAATCCTCACACTCAAATTCCCTTGTCAAAGTCCTTGTAACTTCTTATACAGCTCCCGATAGTAATGACAAGGAACAAATCATTTCCTCATCACCACTTTCATCTCTTGCCATGTCTCAATTGGTCGTTCTCTATACTATCTCCTGCTTGTAACAAATTGATCCCACCAAGTAATAGCATAATAAAAAAACTCAGTCGCAGTAAGCTTTGCGTTCTTTGCTTCAGAACATTTGTGGCAATCAAAGATAAATTCAATCTTCTTCTCCCACTCGAGGTACGCTTCTGGATCAGACCGTCCTTTGAATGATGGGATCTTCAACTTGATACTTCCCAAGTTGTCATCACCCATATGCCTAACATCTTTAGAATGTCATTCATTCCTCCTACTACCAATGGCAGAACCGCTGTCATCTTCTCCATAGATACCAAAATTCACCTCATCTCCACCCCTTCCTTCCCTAGGTAGCACTCTTACTCCTTGTGCAGTAGGGGATCTTTGTGGCTGGCCGGTACGTGAATTCTCCAACTAATCTATTCACACTTGCAATGGCTCTATCCCTGCCCTCATTAATTGTCCAAACAGTTCCAACAAAGTTTTCACGAACACTTTTTGATTAGCGTTGCCTAAAGTACCTTATCCACTTCTTTCATTATTGTGAGACATATTACTGCAAGAAAATAAGGTTAGATAAACAATGGACCTCACCAATTCTCTCCCTCGCGTGTATACACTCAAGGATGTGATGCCCTCAATTTCCTCGTATTTCACTCAACAATTGGCTCTTGTTCACTCTAATTCCTCACCACTCTTATTCTTCCACTTGTTGACTACTCTCTTGGATCTGTTGGAACCAATTCAAATACAACATATGTTTCTAAGAGCAAGATCTAATTAAGCAATGGTTCATTTAGCACGGGATTGATCTAAAATAACAAACTTGCGATACTTCAAAAAACTGGGCTACGCTTCAATAGTCATTTCTATCAGTTTTCCTTTCTTCTTGGACTTTCTTTCCTTTTCTTTTGAGTTCTTTTCTTTTTTTTCAAAATTTTTCTTTTTTTTTGTAACTCAAAAATAATCAAATAATGAACTACTAACTCTCTAATCTGAATAGTAACATAAACAAACAAAAATTTAAAGATGGATAGGTCTGGAGTAAAGCCTAAGCTCTGATACCAACTAACATAAACCCCGTTATGGATCCACGCGGAAGCTGGATCTTTTACATTTAGAATGACGGAGATCTCAACCCGTTGTTTATACCTCAGCAAGAACCTCGGTATTGAACAACCTTGACCTGCTGCTGTAGAAAAATAAAAACCTCGATAAGTGGTTTCGTGCAAGAACAAATCAGCCCGCAAGGACCAAAAGAGAGTAAAAAACTAACAAATTTTATTAAGCAAAAAGTGTGTCCCTCTTTACTCTGGTAGTGCCTCTATAAATAGGCAAAGTCTAGGGAAAGATGATCCTAATTCGAATTGAGATGTGCTCTAAACAAAATTATAGCATCCCAAACAGATTTGAACATCCAAAAATGAAATTATCACATAAGGGACTTCCTAGATAAACTAGAACTCCTAAAAATTCGTAATTAACAAATATCTGACTTCCTTGAACTCCTTCAAACAAAATTGAGACAGAATTAACTCCATAAACACCCTTAACAATGTTTATGGGATTCTTATAAGCTTCATAGTCATCAATGAGCTTCAACAGATTGGCTTGAGCCCAAACTTCTTGAATTAAGCCATTGAACTGAGCTTGAAACTTCTTGGCTCTTGCTCTTGTGAGTGGTCCAATTGGCACTTAAAATTGATCTTTTGGTGCCTTTGTCGTGGTGGTATGGTTCATATCATTACAGATAGGTCTAAAGTGGAGTCTTGGCTCTTGCTCTTGTGACTAGTCCAATTGGCACTTGAAGTTGATGTTTTGGTGCCATTATCATGGTGGTATGGTTCATATCATTATGGATAGGTATGAAGTAGAACTTAAGCTCTGATACCAACTGATGTGAACCCCATTACAGATCCACACGGAAGCTAGATCTTTTACGTTCAGAATGACAATAATTTTAGGGCAAATTACTCTCACGTCCCTGAGGTTTGGTCACCCTCCCCCTAAGGTCCCTGACTTTTGGAAAATGATTGTCCCGTCCCTAAGTTTTGATGATAATAGACTATCGGGTAGACCTGACCACGGTTCGAATTCGAACGAATTCGAATCGAATCGATTCGAATTCAAATTCATCAAAACCTTAAACCATATTCAATTCTTCCAAAGACGAATCGAATACGAATTATGAATCTTCAAATTCGAATCGAATTTGAATTATTTCATTAAGTTTAATATTTAATAAAAATTCAAAAATACCAAATTTTATGAAAATTTTCAATATTTTTGTAATATTTTTGAAAATTTTAAAAAATCATAATTTTAAAAAAAATAAAAAAGTTTGATTTTTTATATTTCAAAAATAAGGTTTAGTGTTTAACATTTTTGGAAAAAAGAAATAAATTAAATTTTAGGCTTGCACTTAATGTACCAAATTAAGTTGCCTATCTATCCTTAGCTCCGAAGGAATCAAAGCCCACGTAGTTCTCTTACCTTTATGGAGCCAACTCACCTAGTCGGATGTGTTTGTGCTTTCGTCGGTTGTGGCATCATCGAGGTCGTATAGTTGGTTGGGATTTTTTCGGACTAATTCTTGTTGTCGTCTTTCCGCCTTGGTCCAATCAGCGAGCAATGCTTGTGCCTCCAAAGATTCCGGTATCATTGAATACCGATGGTCATCCAAAATGTTACCTCCTTCACTAAATGTTTGTTCTACGACAACCGTTGAAACCGGACTAGCAAGTACCTCTTTTGCAACAATTGACATAACTGGAAATTGATCTATATGGTTCTTCCACCATTCCAATAAAGGAAAACTATGAGGTTTGACAAATTTAAGATCAAATTGTGTGTTAAGATATAAATCAAATTCGGAGTTGGTTAAACTTATGCCTTGTGGCCTTTTTTGTTTTTTCATTAATAATTTTTCTGCAAAACTATATTTAATACCTTGTGAGGGAGCAAAAATTGGATCATTAGATGTAGAAGCACTAGTCCTGTTACTATATTCACTCATTAAATGTAAAATATCTTTTTTTACATTGTTTATAATTGAAATAACATGCAAATCTATATCAAAACTTACATCAAAAAAACTTCTCAAATTCTCGTAATAAGCTTGTAATAGACTTCGTAAACCTTTAATTTTAATGTTTGACATGAAAATGGTAGCAATTAAATTAAGTCGGTGAATGTCCTTAAAATATTTTAACCATTTGTTAGCAATTTTCGAAATACATATTGACAATGCAAAATCTTCATAAGCATTAGATATTACCGCCGATATATTATAGCATTCCAAAAATAATAAATGAGATGTAGGATAATAAACACCCGATAAAATATGTGTAGCATCATCAAAACATTCTAAAAGTTCATTTATTTTTCCTATAAGGTCCCAATGGTGAGGTTGTAACATAATATTATTAGTTTGATCATGAGATGCAAAAAAATTACATAGAAGATCTTTGTATGTAAGAGCTTCTTTTAATAATTCATAAGTCGAATTCCAACGATGTTGAACATCTTGTGGAAAACATTTTGGTCTCATGTTATTTAATTTACAAAATATTCCCCATTCTTTTCGTAATTTTAGGCGAGCACATAATAAATTAAGTGCTTGTTTAATTGGTACTAGTGTAGTGTTTAATGCTTTAATTCCATCTTGGGTACAAAGATTAATTATATAACATGCACATCTAATATGAAAAAAATTTCCTCCGAGAGATGGTTTACAAAGATTTTCTAAATCTCCAACCATAGCATTATCAGAACTTGCATTATCTAGCGAAATTGAAAAAAAAATTTGAACTAAATTATATTCTTGTAAGATTATATGTAACATTTTAAAACAATTATTCGCACTATGACTATCATCAAAAACTCTATATAAAATTACTCTTTTTTGTATATTCTATTCATTATCAATCCAATAACATGTAACGCCAAAATATGAATGATTTTGCCACTGATCACTCTATATATCACAACATAAAGAAACACGGCCATCAAAATTAAAGAAGAATATTTGTAATTTTTCTTTACCTTCCTTGTATAAATTTTTTACATATCGTGTTAATGTGCTTCGTGAAATTGGTTTTGCACTAGGATTTAAAGCATTTTGACAATAAAGTTGTAAAATTAAGTTTTTCACCAAAGCTAAAAGATAAATGTTCCGTAGCAACTAATTTAGCTAGTTCCTTTCTATTATTTTGGTCGGTGTAATGAAATAAAATATTAGGTTTGGTAGATAATTGAGTTTGAGATTTTTCCAAACCAAATTCGTGTGGATGTTTAGTTTTCAAATGAGTAGTATAAGTACCATATCCAAAACTAGTTTTGAAAGAATATTGTTTACCACAATAATTACATATAATGTTGAAAATATTTTTTTCTCCGGTAGAAATTTTTTTGAAATGCTTAGTAAAAAGTAAGGAAGGTGATCTTGCAACCTTTTGTGGATTCTTGAATGTTGAATCTTCACTTTCCCGTTGAGCTACATCATGGACGTTCATCATTTCCTCCGGAATAGGATAAGAAGAAATCGGTGAAAAATTTGATTCAATAGAATCGTGATGTTCCACACGTTTTTTCTTACCCTTATTTGCTCTACTTGAAGACATAATAATTAGATAATAATATAAGTGATAATATGACTAATATAACTAATTAGTAAACTTTGTGAGAGATTATCAAATGACCAATAGAGTGAATTAGAGAATTGAGATTGGAATGAATTGTGTAAATTTTGAAAAATGGAAGAATGTATTTATAGTATCTTGAAATAAATTCAAATTTATAAAAAAGTTTAAAAAAATCAAAAAAAGTAAAAAAAAATGGTAATATGCTAGTTGGCAGTTGCTTCACGCCTGTACACAGTACATCTATTAGTAGTTAATAGAATTAATAAAAAAAAGAAAAAGAAAGGGTGACTTAAGAGGTTGGATGGGACGTGGAGTCCGAAGATTAAGACATTTAAGTCTTAAAGAATTTTTTTAAAAAGAACTACCAACTAGCATATTACCGTTTTTGGCTTGAGAGGTTGGATGGGAAGTGACGTTTAAAGACTTAAACGCAGGGGCGGAGGGAGGTGGGTTGTTGTGGGGGCAATTGCCCTACTTAATTTTTTTGTTTGATAATTAGATATATATTTTAATATATGTTTCTACTAAAATTAGATTTTGATCCCACTAAAAAATTAATCAACTTACAAATTGAAACTAGAATGGCCCATTACCGACTTATCATATACTAATCGAGCCCAAAAAATTATATTGTCCACACTCACCAAATTTTCTGGCTCCGCCCCTGCTTAAACGGTAACTTTTTGGCTTGGAGGATGTGACGGAAGGGACATGAACCGATGACAGCCGACAAGCTTTGTCAGGCGACCGGCGACGGAACGGGACGAACAGATGACAGAAGAGGCAGGCGGCCGTTAGCCGACAGACACGTCAGTTGAGGTGCGGAAGACTTTTCAATTACAAAATTTCCCCTCAAGTTTCTCTCCCTTTCAAATCAGTCTACCATATATTTTTTTTAATTTATCACATAATTCGTCGATTAAACCGACGAATTGAATTCGTATCAAATTCGTTGTGTCGAATTCGAATATAATTCGTCGGTTTGGCAAATTTAAGAAATCCTAAACCATATTCAATTCATCTCTGGATGAATTCGAGTCGAATTATCAACGAATCGAATCTCTGACGAATCGAATCGAATTTTTGACGAATCGAATCGAATCGAATTACGAATCAGATTCTAACAATGGTCAGGTCTACTATCGGGTCTCTAGAGTTGGAATATTATATATTCTCTGGTGAACCCCCACTTGAAATGACCAAAATACCCCTCCCACTTAAGAAATAAAAAAAACCCTATCTCCTTCTACCTTCAGCACCTTCTTCCTCACATTTCATCTTAATTAATAACAAGAACACTCAATTAACTAAATACTAAAAAATCTAATTAAATCCAATAAAAAACATACAATTAATCGTGTACAACTAAGATAGAGACAAGACGAAAGCGTTGGATGGAGACGACGGCGCCGAGTTGGCGACGAGATCGCCGAGACGGAGACGAGACCGCCGCGACGTAGATGATCAAATTACAGGGACGTGAGGGTAATTTGCCCAAAATTTTAACCTGTTGTTTACGCCTCGGTATTGAACAACCTTGACCCGCTGCTGTAGAAAAATAAGAACCTCGATCTTAAAGCGAATACGCCATAAACAGTGGTGGATGAACTGTTTGATAAGTGGTTATTTGTGCAAGAACAAGTCAGCCTGCAAGAACCAAAAGACAGTAAAAAACTCACAAATTTTATTAAGCAAAATGTGTCCCTCTTTATTCTGATGGTGCCTTTATAAATAGGCAAAGTCTAGGCAAGAGAATCCTAATTTTGAATTGAGATATGCTCAAAACGAAATTATAGCATCCTAAATAGATTTGAACTTCCAAAAATGAAATTATCCCATAAGGGACTTCCTAGATAAACTAGAACTCCTAAAAACTCAAAATTAGTAAATATCTGACTTTCTAAATAGTCTAGGACTCCTTCAAACGGAATTCAGACAGAATTAACTTCCTAAACACCCTTAACAATGTTTATGGGCTTCTTATAAGCTTCATGGTCAATAATGGGCTTCAACGGATTGGTTGAAGCCCAAACTTCTTGATTTAAGTCATTGAACTGAGCTTGAAACTTCTTGGCTACTGGTCCACTTGGCACTTAAAGTTGATCTTTTGGTGCCTTTGTCGTGGTGGTATGGTTCATATCAGAGACTGTTCGTATCACAAAAGTGTCAACCACGGGATACAATTCCAACACTTATGCGTGCTTTGGTGACGTTAGCCACGTGACGTATAGAGGCTCTATATAACTAAGATCAACCACACACCTACTAAGCCACAACCAAAGAGAGATCATACCAGCAATGGAAGAAGCCAGTAGTAGTGTGATAAGGAGGAGCACTATGGCTCTTCTCCTCCTCGTCTTTGTCCTACTCCTGACAATCCAACCCGAATCAGACGAAGCATCCCGACCACTGCTGACCACCACTGCTGCCGCCAGGATGCTGGCTGGCACTGACAGCTGCGGGACCTCCTACGAATTAATGGGCAAAGTGCATTACAAGTGCGTCAAACTTATCCAGTGTACTCCTTGCCTACGTTACAGCCCAAGCCCAAGCCCAAAGCCTCGCACTTGCAAGGGAGGGGTTTATAGTCGCGGCGGATGTCCTCTTCCTGCAGCCTAGTTGTACTTAATTGCCTAATATTATACTGTCTGGAGTTCTAGATACCTCCCTAAATAATCTGTAAGGTATTTCCTAATTAGTTACTTACTTGTGACGTGGTGCATGCACCTAGGGGTTGTAAGGCACATGCAAGTGTGTGCTTTTACTTTTCATCGAAGAATGCAATACATAGTGTATTGTTCCCACATAACTAATGCAAATGAACTTTTAACGGTTTGACAAATGTGGGTTTGAGTTGAATAGAACTACAAATGAGATAGAAAGTCTCCAACTGACACAACTGACAAATGTGGGTTTAGGTCAGAATTCGGAACTCAAGTCTTCTGTTAAACAAACACAACCATTTAAATTTTGCCAAATCATTTCAAAAATAATGTTGTTTATGACGAGGACAAGAGGGCGGAAAAATACAATGGTCCAATTCGGAATTAAGAACAATCCACCAAGGGGGTGTTTGGTTTGGGGGAAAATGAGCTATGGAAAACTTAATGACAGGTTGAAAACTTAAGGAGCGAAACTCTGGGACCATAAGTTTTCTCTGAGTTATCTTTTAGGGAAAAGTCCACATTAGTACATTGTGGTTTGCTCGATTATCAGAGATAGGTTTGTGATTTCAAACTCATCAAAAAGGGTCCTGTGTTTTCATGGGCTCATCAATTAAAGGCTCGGATAGCTCCCCGAGCCTAGTCAGCATCCATTGGGCTCTCTACATCAGAAACAACATTGTTTTTAATCTTATGTGGCACGCCACGTAGGATTTTTTAACTCGAAAATGCTGACGTGGCAAGTTAAAATTCTACTATAATTAAAACTCCTAATAATAATAATTAAACTATAGATAATTACTAATTTAATGTCAATCTTATCTCTATCAAGAACAGAACTCCACAAGAAGGCAGGAGAAGAAAACAGGATAACATGAAAGCTGGTAAAACCTGTGACTTTTGCAAAAATCAAACAGGAAACATAGTTTAGAAACTTCCGTATGGGAGCACATTGTAAATTACATTATCAAAAAGTGGCTCTCCAGTTAATGTTGTTACATGAGCTTATGGGGGAATATTATGTGGCGTTCAAAAGAAAGTTATGTGGATCTCCACTCATTTGGTGCAAAAACAAGTTTAAAAAAAAAACTCATCCTTGCTTAATTTTTCGTGGATATGTGATACTTCACATCCCAACTAAGTATTAACTTCTCCTAATAAACGACAAAGTGGAATAAAGGCTACAAGTTCATCAGTCATCTCTTCCACTTATCAAAAAACTAGTTGTTAGGGATTAAGAGCTTCAAAAGCCAAAAAGCAATAATATGAAGCAAAATGCATTTCTTTCTCCTATAAAAATCTTAAAATTGCTGGTTTTCTAATCCAAGTAAACCAACATACGGGAACTTACCGCTCGAAGGAAACTTCTCCGATCCCTCTCCCGGGCATTTTTAAATCATCAAAAGCTAATCATTACACTAACCAAAACCAGCTGAATTCCAAAACAAAAACAGAGATGAGAATCTGCCTGCATTGGCATACTGATGTAAGCACTTGCATCCTCAAGATCACGAATGTTATTCGCCAAATTGCAGCAACCTCAACGTATAATATTAACTAGCTACGCTTCTCACAAAGGAGTTCCTGTTATTTTTGCAGCAAGATATCCTAATCCAAAGTTCTGTAACACATGCTACTTGCCTATCTATACCATATTAAGACTATTTTAATCGCCCTCGTAAATCCGTGTCGTTGCAACAGAAACGCCCAGCATTAACGGCCATCAGGACGCATAATCTCCGAGAAAACCGCGCCCGAATTCAACGCCTCTGAAGAGCGGACACTGATAAGGCTCTGCTCTTCGCTGGAAGTGTTAGTCCCCGAAGCGAATCCGCCGAGCCTTGAATCCACCACGATCCCGCTGCTAATGCTGAACAAGTCCTCGTTGTCATCTGCCGTGGACGACCCTCCGAACCTGAAGGGTGACTCCATGTCAAGAGACTCCGCATCAGCCTGTTCATACTCCTCCATGCCGTAGCTACCCTTGTTGCTGGACTTCATCTTCAGGACTTGCTCCTTCGCGGTCTCCTGCAGCTCCAATGCGAACTCGAGCCCCCATACCACATCGCTCATCGAAGGCCTGTCCGCCCCGCTGTCTGCAAGACAACGAACCGCCACTTCCGCGTACTTCCTGAGGCATTCGGGTGCAATCTTTCCCTTCAAGTAAGGGTCAATGATCTCGATAAGCTTGTCATTTCGGTAACTCTGCCGAAACCACTCTGCCAAGCTCATCGGTCTCTTCACCATCGATCGGTTAACCGGTGGCCTCGCACATAAAACCTCACATAGCACCACCCCGAAGGAGTACACATCGGATTTCTCGGTGAGCTGCTGGCGGCGGTAGTACTCGGGATCTAAGTATCCAATGCTCCCTTTCACCACGGTGCTGATATGAGCCTTGGTGGCGCTGTTCGGACCGATCTTAGACAGGCCGAAGTCCGACACCTTGGCGATCCATTTCTCATCTAACAAGATGTTGGTGGTCTTCACATCCCTGTGGATAACATTGTACTTGGCACCCGAATGCAAGTACTGCAACCCACGAGCCGATCCAATGCATATCTCGAGCCTCTGCACCCACGAGAGCGCGGGATTGTCCGTGTTGTAGAGGTGATCGCGAAGCGTCCCCCGGGACATGTAATCATATACAAGAATCATCTCGTCGTCCTCGTTGCAGTACCCTATCAGGGACACCAAGTGGAGGTGTCTGAGCTGAGACAGCATCTCGATCTCGGTCTTGAACTCGGTCGCCCCCTGATCCGACCCCTGCTTCAGCCGCTTGATGGCGACCTCCGCGGACACGCTGCTGATGAACCCCTTGTACACGTCCCCGAACCCGCCCACCCCGATGATAAAAACCTCGTCGAAGTTGTTGGTGGCTGCCTTGATCTCCGCCAGCGAGAAGTACCTGCACAGCCCCGAAGGCAAGGTACCCTTCTGGTCCTTAACAGACTTGTCGCTGGAGGTAGCAACCGTCGTGAAAGAGTCCCACCACGACGTCCGCCCGTCGCTCGAGGCGGTCGGATCCTTCCCCTTCCGCCTCCTCCTGACAATCAACAACGCTACGAACATGACCACCGCAACAGCAACAGCTCCAGCAACCACCCCGCCGATGATACCGAACTTGGACCCGCTGCCCCCGGAAGAACTAGTACTAGCAACAGGAGGCCGGTTGGTTCGAGCCGAGTATAACCTTTTTCCCGCAAGATCACCACCGGGGTTGCTTGCCTTGAGAATCTCAACTCCGTTAAGTATAGCATCGGAGAATTTCGTGTACTCAACAGGCGCCGGGTGGAGCTCAACGGAGAGGTTCACTTTGGTAGTCTCTTGTGCTCCTTCAAGATCCGCGAACCAGACCGGGTAATCCCTATACAAAGGGACACCGATCCCTCCGGCCAAATCCGTCACGTCGAATGTTTTCACCGCCATGAACGTAGCCACGTAGATGGACGAAACCTGATCAGCAGATTGATTATATTGGAGCACCAACTGGCAGAAGTGGAGCCTGACGAGGTACGTGAACCCGGAGTCCACCGGGAACCGCCACGTCAGGTTGTTCCGAGCGCTGATGGTCTTGTTCCCGCCCATCGCCTGCAACGTCTTGTACACCGTCTCCGGGGCGGTGTAGTTCTTCGCGTTGCTCGTGAAATTGAGTGGAAGCGTGTTGTTGTTGTCCACGGCCTTTGCTCCGTTGAAAAGGGTGTTATCCGCGTAGGGTTGCTCGGAGTCCCAGCTCCGGTACATCCCGGTGTCGTCCGCCGGCGAGACTGGCGACCCGCCGACGTTTATCCGGTACATGAGCTCCAACGCGGTGGTGTTAGTTACCGAGAACGTGGAGGACCCCACATCGCTGTTCACCGGGAAAAGCTGCTCCCCCGTGTAATACAAGCTGGTCGGCATGGAGACCAGTTCGATTCCGTTGACAAAAGCGTACGCGTTAGGGACGACCGAGCTAGGTTTGAACGTCACGTTCAGGCTATTCTCGTCGTCGCGGACGTTGACGATGAACTCCTTAACGTAAACAACGGACTGGGACTGATCTCCATCGCCGGTGAAGTTGCTGAGGAGGGTGAATCCGCCGGTCCCGACGGAGAAAACCGCGGGGTGGGTTTCGAAGCCCGCGTAGGTGTTGGTGGGGTAGAAGTGGAGGCGGATGAACTTCTGGCCGGGGGAGACCGGGAAGGAGTAGGTGAACTGGGAGTGGGAGACCCTGGCGTTGAGGTAAGGGACCGTTTGGCCTGGAGGTGGCTGGGAGGCGGTGGAGGGTTCGGATTTGTTGGTGGTGGGAGGTTCTATGAGAGTGAAGAGCTTGGAGGTGGGTAGATCGGGAAGCCAGAGCCGGTCGTTGGTCGGGTCAGTTGAGGAAGTGAGGCGGCCACAGGCGAGCGGTGTGTTTTCTATGGGCTGGTACGCATAGAGCTGGTGGTGGAAGAAGATTAAGGAGAGTAGTTGAAGTAGAGTCCATTTGTGGGTGGTTCGAGGATACGCCATTTGTGGGAATTCACCAGAATGGTTCTTTGGATCAGTAGGAGCTCGGCTACTTGAAGTTGATGATGAGTGGGGTTGACACCCTGGTCAATATCTGAACCGAGGACAAGGTTGGAAGAGTCATATTGCTCCACTAATAAGATAAATAATTTGGATAGATTCGAATTTGATTTAGTCGACCGAATCGAAAATTACGAAGAAACAAAACGGAGAGATGAGTACAGTGCTCCGTTGAAAAAGACGAATGGAAGTTGCCAAGAATTAATTATTCTAAACCAACCGGCTACATTTCCTCAGGAGCAGCCGAGCAGGGGGCCACCAAAAACTAAAGTAGCGAAAGCTGAGAGAGTTTGTAATATGGGAGAACAGTGTGCTGATTTTTTTATGCCACCTATTATTTCGATGGATTCATCTAGTTATAGATTAGATCACACTTCTAAAATGTGATAAAATTTTATTTAACAATATTATATATTCAAGAACTTTAGTCCACATTCCGTGGTTGAACAGGCTGAGGTGTGGAGGGAAATTCTCGAATACAAGACATCCATCCCAAACAAGGGGTAAATCGCTGACTAGGGGTTTCTGGATGGTTTTTTTGGGCTGTTTGGGTTGTACAAAGCCACGGCTAGCTTGGTTTTGTTTCCCGTCGCATGTTCCGGAAGGTACCCATTTTTTATTAATAAAGATCACTTATAAAAAAAAATGGAACAACTTTAATATCGATTGATATAAATTTTTTTTTTTTTACTTTATATAAAAGATTGTTGATGGGCTTGTGCAAGTGCATGTCAATTTAGATGCAAAAAGAAAAGGGATTCAATTGGCGAGGATATAAAGCTAGGAGAAGTGGGCTAGTGACAATCACCGGGGTGGAATCAGGATCCAGATTTAAATTCAGTTATTTGAAAGTAGATTCGAATCAAACCTGTTAGATCTGTCATCTTTGTTTAAAGATTTTGATTTTAATTTACAAAGTTGGATAAAATCTGGTTGGTATTCATCATTTTCTAAAACAAAAAACCTGCAACATAAAGCATAGCACCAGAAAATTCAATTAGTACCATATGCGTCAGAACATCATTAATATGATCACCAACAAAATTTACATACAAATCAGTAGCATAATGCATCAAAATCAGTAGCATCTTTAATTGTGCATATGCAATAAACTACAGATTTTTTTAAACAATGTTTAAATATTAACTTTTAAACACTCATAACAAATAATAATAAGAGATATGAGAAAGTCAATACGCTATATGTACATGCTTTATATGAAAAACTTACATCTTCGGAATCAAAACAATCATCACTGTTTATTATTTCACAATCTATTGTTTTAACAATAAGTCCTATTTGTAGAGGAGATGCATCGGATAAATAAGTGAAATTACTACGCCTTGAGTCTAAATACTATCAATAAAAGTCTTCACATGCGATCTACATCTTAGTCAATATAAAAGCAAGAAGAATAATTTTTTTAAAAAAAATTAAACACAGCTAGAAGAACCGAACTCATAATGTGTCTACAGTGTTGATGAACAAGTCAATATCAGAGAATTAAAGACACCGCCCTTCAACATTATTGATTAAACATTGCTCAACTACTTTCAATGGAATCAATAATTCCACACCAGTATAAAATAAGGCCACCGGTCCCACTACACAACATATATTGTATTTTTGATTTATACTATCACAACACTACACTGATTAATTCAAATTCGATTCGAGATTTTCAAAATTACATATACATACTCTTTATAACAAGAGCCATCGCACGAAGCAAGACAAAGGGACTCCGCAATGAAAGAAGCAAGTACTGTGACAAGGAGGAGCATGTCTCTCCTCCTCCTCTTCTTCCCCGTCCTCGTCTTCATCCAATCCGAAGCAGCCGAAGCAGCGCCACCGCGACACAACACCACCATGTCCATGGGAGAGGAGATGTACGAGGAGTTAGAGCTCCACATGGACTCTCACGCCACCGCCAGGATGCTGGCCAGCGGCTCGGACTGTGGGACCAGCTTCGTACAAAACGGCAGAGTGCATTACAAGTGCGGCAACCTCGTACAGTACAGCCCTTGTGTCCCTTGCTCCAATAAAGCTCCTCCTCAGCATTGCAGTGTCTATACACGCGGTTGCCAATAGGGTCGAGTCGAGTGAGTGTTTAGATACCTTTCTCGAATTTAGTAGATCAGTAGTGAAATATATTGGATCGCTTGTGGGTTGATGATGGATCTATCGAGTCAAAGGTCTTTTGTCTTAATTTGTTTAACTTGATTCTTGTTTGGCTTGTTTGTGACCCGATGTTCCGAGTTAAATAAACTTGGTTTTCTGTTAATTCAAAGCTCATTGTCTACATGGTTTTCTTGCGGTGGATGTTACGAAACACAACCATTGATCAGTTTGTAAGAAGTAATAACTCCGAATTATTTTTATTTAACTAAATATTTTAAATTCGAATATAAATTTATCCGTCTACTTTATGTGTTTGATGGTTTTATTAAAAGTATGTTTGTTGAAGTGTGAAAAAATACATCAATGTCGGGTAAGTGAAGCCGGTTGGATTTTAGTCTACCATCTGTTGGGTTCAAGGAGATCGACGATCCGCTAGGTTCAAGAGGTCGACCATTCGTTTGGGTACGAGCGGTCGACTAAATAGGGTAAATAGGATTGGATTGGGTGCGGACAACGTGAACCCAACAATACCAATCGAACAACACATCATACGATGGCACATCACAACGGCACACATGAACAACGGCATATCAAGCAATGTGAGGATGTAATTTGTGATGTGCTGTCGAAAAATTGATGTGACATTGGATGTGCCGTTGGTATGTATCGTTGGTGTAATGTGCCACCGATCTCTATGTTGTCTGATTGGTGCTGCTGAGGGGTCAACAACGCCGAACCCAACCCCTGAGCAAAGGGGTCGACCAGGTTGAATTGGAGACGTCAGCCGATTGGATGTAGCGACTTTGACCGGCTGAAAGTAGCGACTGATATACCTGATAAAGTTGTTCTATCAGAAATAAAAAAACTTAGAATTCGAATTTTTGAAAATGCACTATTGAGAAAACTTTGCTAATATTTTCGAATTTTTAGTGAGGGAATGGTCATCATTGTTATTATATATAAAGAATGGGCGGTACCACCATGTTGTTGCCACTTTATTTACGGTTGCTGCTATTAAAAATAGTGCTAACCCATTATAAGTGTAAAGTCTTCATCACATTCACGAGGACAATAAATAGCGACGCCCGGGTTGGAAAAATAATCCACTAATGTATGGCCCCAGCTAAATAATTTCTCACCTAACATTTTGTCTGAGAGCAAGTGGAAGACCTCCGTGACACTGTGATAGAGTCATAAAGACATGGACCAATAATCTTATAAAAATATATACTTTATTCAGCACAACAACCCCACTAGGATTTTATTTAAAGAAACCCACGTCGATGGAAATTAATTGTGATTGGCCCACGAATACCCTCTTTTATTGATGTACAGTTGTAGGTGGTGGAGGCCAATGGGCCAGAGCCTACACCGTCTATCTAAATTATCCTCCTAACAAACATCTAGATGCCTGATCAATTTTTTGTCGTTAACTTCTTATATTCAAAGTTGAGGTTGGATATAATAGGAGGTGATCAAGTGTAAACCACTTGGATTTATTTAAGGAAGTCCCCAGTTTAAGTCTCACAAAGGTAAAAAATATTTTTGGTAGAATCACCTCACTAAAATAGGATCCAATAATACTAGACTTTGGATATCATAAATTATACCAAAAAAAAGTCAGACGTCTTATTGTCTTATCTATTTATAATTTGATTCTATCAATAATGGTAGAATTTAAATTTTCTTTTAGAAATTCAAGTTACCATTTGGTCAATAACCAGAGATAATTTAAGGGGTTAACATAAGTGTAAGAAATGAGAGGATACAACCTCCTTTTACTATTCATGGAAATTTTAAAAGTCATTCAACCTTATTCTTAAGAATATTTTTATTTAATTTTCGGGTATTATATTAAGAGTCAAAGACTATTCTTTATAAACTATCCAAAAAAATATATATTCTTTATATGTATATGATTTGAAACCTAAAGTAAATCCAAATCGTATACCGGCTAAACCAACTAATATTAAAGAGCTTGAAATATTGTTTGAATATAATTGCTGGTAAACATCAAATCAATCTTGGTCAATGGAAGGAAAAAACACTAACTCTTTTATTTATTTATTTATTCGGGGTAAATTCTAATGCATTTCTTTATTACCTCTTTACTTTTTTTCCTTTTCTGATGGGTATTTACTTTTTCCTTGAGAAATGTATTTATTTTTCCTCAAATAAAGAAATACTTTTAATATTTTCCCATTAAATGACAAAAAAACCTTTGCTTCCGTATGCTTCGAAAGCATAGTTTAAAAAAATATGGTCTGACCAGCGATCTGACCAGTCTGACTGCAAATCGTTCAATGGGGCGGCCTATTTTTAGGTCCGACCATAGTTTTCGGTATTGATCTCACACTAGAGAAATTGAAATCACTTTGAAATAAACAGATTTTCCTTCCATAGGTCGTAAAGCACACGTGACACGATTTATGTGTTATGGTGTTCTATCTTTGTAAAAAAAAGTGCATGTCTTACATAAATAAGATCATACTAGAGTATCAATCTTGATATTTACAAACAACAGATTTAGTCTGCTCAATGACTACTCTAGGCTATCAGGACAGAATTATGGTAAATATCACTTACTTCTTACCATTGAATTCTTTTAATCCGATAAATTCTCAAAACTTATTTAATGCAGCATCTATTGCTTCCACAATCAATAATCTTACACTTTAACAAGATCTTTATTGTAGTTAAGCAAGACGGCATTCATATTTTAGAACATGCACTCGATATTCAACAATGTTCTAAAATTGTCTCATCTCAATCAAGAATCAACCCATTGACTCCCACTGAGGTAAAGGCCCATGTGAGTGGGCTATTTCTCTGTCCGACATGCATTATAGTAAATGTTACTCAAATTAACACTTACATTTGTATTGCTAAAAAAATATCAAGTTTTATTGAATAACAAATTCAATAATCTCGATAGGAGCAAAAATAACACCTTCGCAAATCCTGGGACCTGATATTTTTCTCAAACACATCTTTAGGTACGCCATTAATTATCAGATTTGTTATCATATCTCTCGTAGATATATATATTTTTTTATGCTCAATTCATTAGACACAACTTTATCGCAAAATATAGTCATTAGTTCTTCGGATGTGGATAGGGATAAATAGTTTAGGTCTCTCTTTAACCATATTTTTTCTTACACAGTAGCCACATAAGCTACATACTCAGCTTCTATAGCTGATAAGGAGAGAGACGCAAGTCTATTTTTTACTGCTCCACGAAGTAGCATCTCTTCCTAGCAAGAAAAATATATCCCAATATAGATTTTTACTTGTCTATATCGCATGCTCAATCATGACATAACTCCTCAATAACAGGTCTTAACCTTGATAACTCAATGAGTATTCTACAGTCGTGTTCAAAAACTTCATTATTTCCTTAACGCTTGCCAATATGCTATACTTGGATTGAGATAATCCATAGTATTCGATAAAAGACATACATTATATCATTTATCTACTGAGGTATTTTCGGAAATAAATCTTTATTAAGAATGACCTTTTGATTACTTGGGTATACTTGAGATTGTTGTCATCATATTTAAATCGTTGAACTTGAATGATTCATCAAAATCTTAACTCCGAGTATGTAATCAGACTATCTTATATCTTTCGTTTCAAAGTTGAAAGTAAATTGAACTTTGAGCTTGTTAAGATATCCCAAGTCTTCCAGCTATCAGTATGTCATCTACATGCAATGTATAACGATAAACCTTTTTCAAGAGCATTTAAAATAGACGTTACAGCACACGTCATTCAATTCAAAATCATACGACATGTTCGAATTATGAAACGATGAATGCACTATTGTCTTTAAGACTATTTAAGGCAATAATTGATCTCAACAACTTGCAAACTCTATGTTTCCTGCCTTATTCTTTGGTTGAACCCTCTGGTTGACTCATCATTCTTTCACATTGTATGAATCCTTGGAAACTAAGCGAGTGTTTTACGCTTCATCTAGTGAATTCATTAATTCTCAATTGCCTATAGGTCAATGAATTCTCAAACATAGTTTAGTCTTATGGAAGCCAACTCTTCCTCCATTTCTTTAATCCATTAATTCTAAAAAATTTGTCCTTTTAGCTCTACGTATATCCCGGATTTAGATAAATATCTCTCGTATATTTATCATAACTTGGAATCATATTTCCGCTGAAATTATATTTCATACTCCCACTGAAATTTGGAATAATACTCCCACTGAGATAATGATCATTTGGATCATGAACTTCTGGATCAATTGGAGGTGGTCAACCATCATCTTCCTCCTCCACTCCTCCACAATTCTCCCACTCGAAAGGAGTGATCCAGACGATTCTAGCTCATTAGTTCATACAAGGCAAGATCATTACTTACCTCTCATAATTTGGAAAAAAATATTTTCCAAGAATTTGACGTCTTGTCTATTTTGTTGTTCGTCCATGAACTTGTACCTTTTTTATGCTACTGGGTGTCTTATAAAGACAGTTTTATAAGATGCACACTCAAATGGGCATGAGAAAATATACCCTACGATCTTAAGTAGTATGAACCCGACTTCTGATCTGGCCACAGTTCGTAAGAGTAAAAATGATAAATTTAGAGGGCATACAGTTTAGAACATATCTAACCATGTCTTAGAAGAGTTCACTTTCTTCTTTCCGCTACCTCATTCTGCTGAGGTGTGCGGAAAATGAACAACAGATGTTCAGTTCCATTTTCATCACGTGAAGCTTTGAATCAGAAAGATATGCATAACCTCGAGCAATTCCTAAGGTCTAGATCTTTCAAAAAAAAATTCTCAACTTCATTCATGATTGTATTGAAGCAACCAAAATCCTCAGACTAGTGAGAAATCAAATAGATTTGACCATATCTAATATAGTCATTTATAAAGCTGATGAAATAATAATCAGCCTCATTCCTTGCCCTCATATTCATTTGACCACATACATCTGAATGGATTAGTTGTAATAAATTAAGATCTAGTTAACATAGACAACTATAACCAATAAAAACTTTTTCCAAAAAGTAAATAAGTTGACTTGTACTCAAATATCCAATGGAAACCATAGATCGTTAAAACTGGAACATATATGAAAATTGAACCAATTTGAAGATTAATAACACGTCATGTAGAAGTAGAGTTTGTCTTTTACGAAGGCTCAATCTGTATGTGCTAATCCAATGGACTTTTACTAGTGCATTATTTTATAAAGGACAAATTACTCTCAAATCTCTGACCTTTGGTTACCCTCCCCCTTAGGGTCCCTGACTTTTGGAAAAAGATTGTCCCTTCCCTAAGTTTTGATGATAATAGACTCTCGGGTCCCTGGAGTTAGAATATTCTTTTTTCTTTGGCGACCCTCACTTGAAAAGACTAAAATGCCCTTCTAACTTAAAAAAACAAAAAATCTTTTTCCCCTCCTCTCTTCATTTTTTTCCTATCCATCTTCTACCTCCATCACCAAGAACAAAATTATAAACTTATCCTAACTTCTTCCAAAAAGCTCGGAGAAACTCCACACAAAAAGCTTTCAATAATTCCATCTTCTGTCTCCTCTACTTCGTCCAAACTTATCCTCCACCCACAATTACCATATCTCATAAACCCAAATCAGAGAAATCCCTCAAATCAGAGATAATCTCCCCAACTTGTACTAAAATTCTCCCAAATCGCAGCAACCTAGAAGATAATCTCCCCTAAATAGCCAATTCCAAGCCCACCAACCTAAAAATCCCACCTTTTTAAACCCTAGATATTATTGGATTCTGGGTTTTTTCATCTCGGTAGTGGCCATATCTACCAGAAACCGCTGATGGCCTTGGATTCTGGGTTTTTTCATCTGGGTCGTGGCTTGCAGCAAGATAAAAGAGGTGGTGCCATCCGGGTTTCAAAAGGAGAAGCGAATTCGTGGGCAGTTTACTAGAGATATGTCCCCGTAAACTTTATCACGACTTCGAGGATGCAGAGGAGGTCGTCGACGAGGGTTACTGAGGACGTCGAGGATGGGAGCAGGTGGTCACTGAGGGCATCGAGGATGGGGGGAGATCGTCGTCGAAATTGGCGATTGGATCTGGGGAGAGGATTTATTAATTGGGACGACTGATTTCTTTGTGTTGGTTTAGCTGCTTTTGTTGATTTTAATTTTTAGTTCAAAGATTTTGATTTCCAGGAAGAAGATGAACATGCTTAGGATTGGGAAAGAAGATGGTTATTGGGTTTTTTTTGTTATGAATTTTTTATTTTGAAGTAGGAGGGGTATTTTTGTCTTTTTATATGGGGTTTCGCCGGAGGAAAATAAATATTCCGGCTCCAGGGACTCGAGAGTCTATTATCATCAAAACATAAGGATGGGACAATCTTTTTCCAAAAGTCAGGGACCCTAGGGGGAGGGTGACCAAAGATCAGGGACTTGAGAGTAATTTACCCTTTTATAAATGGATTATGTTCCATTAGTCACTTCTTGGAGTTCGAAGAATGATTCATAATCATATGTCTCATGGTCTATCAATCATGAATTTTTCATCCATAATGGATTTGTTCAGTTAGAAGGTTAAATTAGACACATTAAATTCACTCGTGTGTGAGTGCAATGAATATCTCATTTTCTCGGCATCACAATCTTTTGCAAAAATACTTCTTGTTGACAATTAAATACTTAAGCTGAGAAATGTTAAACCTTTCATTTCCTCTTACCCTCAGAACTCTTCTTCCGGGTTTATCTTATTCAGTTTTTTCCTTTTATTTTCGAAACATTTCCTTTGCCTCTTTAAATTGTTCTTTCCTCTTTTAGCTCCAATGGAGCTTGATCTAGTCACATGCAGCTTGTGATGAACTTAGATCGCAAAGAGTCAATTCTCTTTAAATTTAAGGCGACAGTCCACATTCATCAAATGTCATAACATTATCAGCATGTGTTAGGGTCATCGTCATATGATCCCAAATGTATGAGACAATTTGGATTCTTTTTACTCAACAGTATGCACCTGGCCAACCATAGCTAGCCCACTTTTTAAGTACATTCTCGACTAGGCCATCATCATATTTATATTCTCAAACCTATAGTTCTATTAGCACATAGGACTTAAGCTATGAACATAGTTTCAAGAAATTATGAAGGTAACATGTCATAAAATATTTTAGCAATATAATAATTTATTATGCACTCATAACGTTAAACAATATAAAGTTCTTAATTAATCTCGAATTCGAAGTAGGTCCCGGGCATGTTTCTCCTCATCCTCCGAGAATTAATTTCAACTTTAAATGTTAAAGTTTATCGCATAGTAAATTCAAGTGGCTATTTCTCATAGTAATAATCAAATAATTAAAGAAATAAATTCATTTAATTAAGACAACACAAATCTTCATTTAATGATTAAAAAAATAACCATGAAAAAATTCTTAAAATTTCAAACTCAAATATTTTAAAAATCTCCCAACATGACCTAAAACAAAAATGTTTCTCGCTTAATCCAATAAGGATCCATCCCGACTTCGATCGATGGATGCGAAGTCACATAATCTCTTGGCACTATCATCTCCAAATCTATAAGAACATCTTATAGGGAAGAAGCGACAAACAATTAGTCGACTTTGCAACCTCTTAGATGCGTTAGGAAAACTTTTCTCTAAAATTCTATTTTTCATTTAGATGAATAATAAGGCGCCTTAAGTCGTCCTTATTTGTGCCATGTTCAGAAAGTTAAAGCCCGACTTCGGTCCGCTTTATCTATAACGTCATTAGAAGATTTCTGAACATTGTACGCCAACTCAATCCTCGAGCTCAAATACACTATTGTACATCTATGTTGACAAAGAATGATGTGGACTTCTCACACCTTCACTATCCTTTTATACCCGTAGCTGGTACGCAATTCCTGTATCTTATCTCGCATGTTATATACTTTAGCAACATGAGATTGGGTGACAAACATGTTTCAGTATCTGAAACAGAATGTATCGCAAATCCACAACACAATGCGAAAAATTGGGTCAATAGGCATATATGTGCCAATAACTAAAAATTATAATTTTTAATTACAGTGATAATGTTATGTGTAAAAGGATATTGTAAATAAAGAGCTTTGGTAAATAAAGAGCTTTGTAAATAAGGATATTGTATTAGGTCATTTTATTTTCCAATCTTTTAGTATTCATACTTTTAAAAAATATTAGAAAATTTATTTTCTAGACTCATCCAAAGGAAACATTTTGACTTTGTAAAAATTATCATAATAATTTTCAAAATCAAAACAAAAGATGCGCAACTAATCTTTAATATGTATTACGAAAATAACATGTTGTAGGGCCCGGGAGCGGGTTGGACCGCGTGGAAGAGGCCCACCAGGGCTCATTCTTCCCCCTTTTTTAATTTAAATTTTGTTTGGGCTTTAGCCCATTATAGATTAAAAAACATGTTACGGCCCACACTCAAAATAAACTTTAACACGTTGGCCCAATTCAGAGTTTGGCTCCCTCTCTGTGTATCGCCGGCCACACAATTGGAGAACTTCACCGGCGTGACGCGTCGCCAGTACGGGTCATCTGCCACGGATTGGGCGCCACCCATGGCCTAACATCTTTCACCGATGAAGACCATCGTCCATTGAAGATGCTTTCCTGAGAGCCGCCGACAATTTTTCAGAATCTCTCCCGTTCTGGCCTGACCCGACTCCGGGACGGTCATCTACGGTCGAGACATTTCTACCAACCGTCGAGACCTTTCGCATGGACCTCATGCTGTCGACGTCCTTCATCATCCACGGTCGTCGTGGCCGATGCAGGCTGCAGGAGCTTGGAAGAGGTCTCAGTGCTTTCCGCATGCATCAATTTCATTTCGGCCCTCAAACATTCAACTCTTTCACGTAAGGACGACATAAGCCATTTCTCAAAGAAGCCACAAAACGATTTTTGAAAGAACAAACACCAGAAACATTTTCTTTTCAAAAATAATCTTAAACCAGAACTTAACTTCATCAAGCTCTCATACCAATGAAGGATTTCATGCATTCACAAGCATAACCATAAACACAAGAATCTTAAAGCCAATAATAAAATATTTATCTCTTGAAATGCATATTCGTTTCTATAACTTTTTCATAGGATTATCACTTGTTGTCTTCGCTCACGATCATATCGAAACAAAGATTGTTTCCACCGTCTAAATGGCCGAAAGATGTAGAGAAAATTTATCTCGAAAAAAAAATCGTATTTTTATCTATTTCTATGCCTGTTACATGTATGTGTCCTTTTGTCATGCCTCTCTTCTCTTGACATCTTTCTCTTTATAAAAAAGTGCATGAGGCATGAGATCTCCAAGGGAGGTAAGTCCTCGTAAGGACGCGAGTGTTCACATGGATAATCATGGATGTAATTAGAATTTTACATATAAAATTCCAACAGCCTCTCTATCCCATCATCTCAAAGATTTTTTTCTTCTATTTTTAATGGAGGTAAACCAAGTTTGGATCTTTCATCTTTGCCTTCAACCATCATAAAGATTGCAACTTTATCGTTGTTATAAATTTGATTGAGTCGGTGGAGAACAGCGAGAGTGGGATGGATGTTGAGGGTGGGGTCTGCGTACTTCCTCTTCCTCTTTAGTTTCTATTTTGGTTGCTGCTAATTTTCGGTTTGAAAGGTGAAGATATTGGGAGGTTAATAGTGTTCTTGGTTTTTTGATGGTTGGTTAATAGAAGGGGTCTCATTCTTGCTGTTGGAGAAAATTAATAAAGGGCTTTTGTTCTAGGTGGGATTCTTGTTCAAGGTTTTTGAAGAAGAAAACTAGAAAAGTTATTGTGTGTTTGTTAAGGTTACTTGTTCGAAGTTAATTCTCAAAAAGAAAAGATTCAAGGTTCTTGTTTAAGTTGTCCATGAAGAAGACTAGGAGGTTTTTAGAAATGGAGAAGAAAACTAGGTAACGTTTTTTTTTTTGTTTATGAGAGAGGAAGAGATAAAGGGGAAAGAAAAATAAGTGGGCTGGTAAGTGGTTTTGAAGTTTCTAGAGATAAATAAGTGGGCTGGTAAGTGGTTTTGAAATATATATATTTTTAAATTTTTATTAAAATAAAAAATTCTGATCCAATCGGTCAAATCAGATGATTCAAAAAATAGATCAAATCTAGATCATACCAAAATTTGTATTTTAAAATTATGTTCGGAAGCTCACATATGGGCCTGAGGTTTGTGGGTACGTAGTTAGAGAAATTACTTTTAACGGGTCACAACTACAATTTGTGGGCTTGGCCCAATAAACTAGTCTCACAATTGTTTTTTTTTTGTGGTATAGTCTCATAATTGTTTGTAATAAATATAGTGGTACTGAAGTATCAATGATTTCTTTTCTATAATAAAATGTGAATTCAAGATTCAAACTTTGTTAAGTCTTATACTTTAGCTGGACATAAAAAAGACACTCTCCAAAGAAATTATTATACATCAAGCACAATACGATTGTAATACAATTATAGTAACAGTCTGAAGCTAATAAACTGTGGACCTGCTAGTGGTACCAGAGAAAACGCTTCCAGACTTGGAAGTACCAACATCCTGGTCTCGAAGATCAACGGGACCGAAATCCGAGTCCGAACCATCGTCCTCATCATCACCAATCTCTCCGAGCTTGTAAACCGGAGGAGCACGAAACGGAACACAAGGATATACACAACCAACACCACCAGCGACAGCATCAGAATTATCATCATTGGCCTTCTTGATCTGTTCCGAATCCGCTGCGTCCTGGAGCTTCAACGCGAACTCTAGCGTGTCCATCACGTCCCTCATGCTCGGTCTGCTCAGGCCTTGGTTCCTGACGCAGCGTTCCGCGATGTCAACGAACATGTTGAAGCATTCAGGAGTTATCCTGCCCATCAGATAAGGGTCGATCGCCTCGTGGATGGTCCCTTGTCTTATGCATTTGTGAGCCCAACCCACAAGGCCCCTCTGATCCTCTTCCAGGGTCCAGTCCACAACTTTCCGAGCGAATAACACTTCCAGGAGCACCACCCCGAACGCGTACACGTCGGATTTCTCTGTCAAAGCTTGGCCTCTGTAGTATTCCGGGTCGATGTAGCCCCGTGTCCCTTTGACAACTGTTGTGACTTGCTTGTCTCCAAGGAACATCTTCGAAAGGCCGAAATCCGAGACCTTGGCGATCCAGTTCTCGTCTATCAGGATGTTGGTTGTCTTGACATCGCGGTGAATGACCTTGTTCACCGCTCCTTCGTGCAGGTAGTGCAGCCCGCGGGCTGCACCAATGCATATCTCGAGCCTTCGCCTCCAGGGGATCGGATCCTTGTTGGTTCCGTATAGGTGGCTGTCGAGCGTGCCATTGCTTATGTACTCATAAACAAGTACCATTTCGCCCTTATCGTTGCAGTATCCGATCAGGGAAACTAAATTCGCGTGGCGAAGCTGCGAGAGCATCTCTATCTCGGCCTTGAACTCCTTGGCCCCTTGATGGCTTCTATTTCTCGACTCCAGATCGGATCGCTTGATAGCTACCACCGTCTTGGACGTCTCGTCCAACCAGATGTCTCCTCTGTAGACGTATCCGAACCCGCCTCTACCGATGATCATGTCTCGGTGGAAGCTGTTCGTTGCAGAGTAGATCTCGGAGAGTGTAAATTTTCGACAGAGGTCTTTAGGCAGGGAAGAAGAGGAGCCTTCCCTTGAGGGTTTTGAGCAGCTAGGCTTCTTCCTCTTCTTCAGGGTCCAGGCAAGTAGCAAGCACATCATGAATATCATCAGCGAGCAGAAAAGACCCCCTCCGCCGATTAGTCCATACAATGTTACCTTATTGATGCACTCGTTGCCCGCTCGTGGCGGAAATTGGACCGCTGCTGGTACTGGTGCTGGTGCTGGTGCTGGTGCTGGTGCTGGTGCTGGTGCTGGTGGTGAGGCAGGCATGTCAGCATTTATCGGAGTCGCAAAGTTGCCATCCGAGTCGCTCAATTTGAAGACCTCCAAGCCATTCAGAATAGCATCTGCATAGACACTCGACGGGTGCGGATGCAGCTTTATGAAGAGGGTATACTCGCTCGTCCCGCTTCCTTTCGCAGCTCGTACGACGTAGTCCCGGTAAATGGGGATATTCTTACCGCCACTCGCCTCCATTACATCGAACCCGGCCTCGGCGGTCTGGTTGTCAATGTAGATCACGAACCGCCGGTCGTTTATCTCAGTCACCTGCCGATCAAACTCACAGAAGTGCAGCCTCACCAGGTGATCGAATGCCGATTCAACCGTGAAGCCCCATGTCATGTTGGTCATCTCGTTCGCGTGCCTGTCTCTTCCCATTGACCTCGCGGATCTGTACAGATCCTCTGGAGCAATGTACCTCGGTATTTCTGAGAAATTCAGGGTGACGTTCGGATCGACGGGAACGACACCGTACGGCGGATACATGTATCCATCACCCTTGTCCCATGTTCTATACATGCCAGTGTCATTCATTTTCGATATCTGATCCCCGCCTACGTTGAGCCGACATACATTCTCCATTACCGTGTGATCTCCAATGCCGTAGTACTCCTTGTTTCGGCCTATCAAAGGCGGGCCTGTGCTGGCGTTGGGAGGGTAGTACAGCTCGTCAGGCATCGAAACAATCTCAATTCCGTTGATGAACACGTACGATTCCTCGTAGTCGCTCGGACCGAACGAAACGTTCAGCTGCTCGCCCCTGCCAACGCTAACGCAGTATTCCATTACGAAAGATGATGCAAACATGTTGGCAGAGTAGACAGAAGCACTGAAATTCCAGAGCAGAACATGGTTCCCTGTCCTGACATCAATATAGTCCCTGGACATGATGAAGCCTTGGTACACATCAGGGTAGAAATAGAGCCTCAGGAACTTCTTTCCAGGGGAGACATCGAACGAGTATACGAACGTGGAGCGCGAGAGGCGTGCGCTCGTGTAAGGGATGCCACCGGATGCGCCTTGGTAAGTTGCAGAAGCAGCTGTCGACTTGTTGGAGGGTGGTTCCGACAGGCGAAATCCTGAAGGCTTCAAATCTCCGGTCCAATTTCGGCCGTCGGAATCCGTACCACCGGACGATCCACAGCTGACGAAGATTTGATCGGTCGGAGTGTAAATGGACACGTTGGAGGTGACGACCACGTTGAGATGGGCATGGAAAACGAAGCAGAAGATGGAGATGGTGAGGATTTTTGCTCTTGGAACTTGTAGTTTGTTCATGGTTGGAGCTTTTAAAAAAAAAATTGAAATTGTACCTGATAACATCAGAATTATATGAATTTTGTTCGATGGAAGTAGGAATAAACATAGGATGACTTCTTTCTTATATGTATTTCCGTATTCAGCCAGCATTATCATATTTTATATAAGACTTAAAATAGAGCCCAATATACTTAGATACTAACCGCAACATGACTTAGCTAAAGAAGTCTTTGTTAATTATTTGTTGGATCACTTTGAAATCATTTTCCACGTCCCCATCAAGTCCTCAAAAGGAAAAATTATTGGCGGCTCCTTTCTTCTCGCACTAACTGGTAGATCTTAATAATGTTTGTTTCTTTACGTAAATGAAAATGTGAACATCGCTTGGATGTTGACAAGAGTAATCCAAATTATGTCAAAAGCTGAGTCTACACTAACATTTGAGGTTGTTGAAGTGTGAAGCTTGAAGTTCCCACAATTTGGCAGTTTATTGTGATCATTAATGAATCGATAGTTTGCATAACAGGGGATGAGCTCAGTCAAATTTTCTTCGACTTTCTACTATCTGCTACAATATATGCAATAGCGAAAAGTTCACTGTTGAGCATAATCAGACCCTTATCAAGAATAAAGTTTATTATTTTTTGTAAAACGAACAATGCATCGAGGAGCTGGAAAAGAACTGGTGCCATCGACGGTACTGTTTCCCTGGTGCGGTTTTTTCCCGAAGAGTTTTACCGTATCAGGGTTCTGAAGAAATTGGCGACGGCAAGATCACAAATTCTTCTTCTGGCGTAAATATATTATAATAAAATTTAACCTATTAAAAAAGAGTTTATTGCTAAATGGAAAACAACAAGCTCCTTTTTAATATGACCCGAAGCGAATTTCCGCAAGATAAAAAGTGCAGGTACCTGCACTATCGGTAGTGGAATCAGCTTTAGCTTTATGGCCGGGCCCCGTTGATGGTAACATTTCTTTCTCATCTTTAATTTGATCGCTAAAGTTATAACGCGATTCCCTCTGGAAAGGATTCGACAGGTATGCTCCAATAATTCAATTGCTGCAACAACTCCTATCAAAACAAAGTGGTTTCGAGTACTTTCGGGACATATGATCTCTGATGCCGGAAAGAAACAAAGATATTCAAGTTTGGATTGCAATGGTGTAATTCTGGTGTCGAAATTTGAGTAGCTAGTACTTCAACCTAAAAGAGAGTGTTGAATTGGAACATGAACCACATTTCTCTCCGGAGCGAATTCGAAATGAAGAGTTGTATGTATTTCAACACAAAATCTTAAGGTGATTATAATATGTAGAATTTAATTTATCATATTTCGTCTGATAGATAGATCGACTTACTCTGATAATTTTTTGAAAGACAATTTTTTACACCAAGAAAGAGTTTGAATTCTCGACTTCCGTCAAATATTCTACGCTTAGGCCAAATGCTTTCAACCTAAATTATGAGGCAATTGATAGGTGGAGTCTAATTGATGATATACATACTCGTGTATGTTTTATGAGAAGCCTACTTGATTCTCTATTAAATCAAGATAGTATAAGTTCAATTTTTTTAGTAAGGACTTGCATAGTACAGCCATCATTTTTTTTAGCTCTAGCCATGGTTTCAATATGCATAGCCAATGTTTCCGTGGTCCGTGGAGTGAATTGCTACGGTACTATGCTATAGTTTATATATCATACTCAAAACCTCAAAGCACTTGCACTAAGCCGAGTCCAATTCATTAAATAGAGATCTCATGGATATCCGCAATGAGATTAACACTCTTAACAATTTTACATTACTTAAGTTGTAATGTTACTTTAATAAATTTTACTTATAGAAAAACAATTTAACATTATCAGAAGTTGAAAATTAACCCCATGGACCAAATTAAATTGATCGGCCGACCTAGCTCATATCAAATAAAAATAGATGAAATGCAGAATTACACTTGGCCAAACAGCAGATCCATAGAGAAGATAATTAAACAAGCATCGGTCCGCGCCATTTATTGACCATTTACCCCACTAAATGTTTACCAAACAGACAATAAAAGAAGGAAACAAGCTACACAAATTAATACCAACTAACACTCATATCAATTCTCAATGAAGTTGTTGCAGCTTAATCGAGTTCGAGTTCATTAAAAAGTCCTATCGGCTCGAACCTGAATTAGTTTTAACAAAAAAAAAGACAGAAATCAAACCAAGCCAGCCACACATACATATCCGATAGCTGAGGTCATAACTGCTTTTTTTGTGCTTGCCGTTTATGCAACATTTGTACGCACCACCGGTTAAATTACCACACGGCGTTTGCCCGGGGTTTCCAGTCCAGTCATGCCCGTCTGGCTTCCACCTCCATGTACTCCATCCCCTCCACATCGGACAGGCATTCTCCCCCGATTCCACGACAAGGATAGGTGGCATTTCCGGCACCGTCTTCGAGGATATAAGCACCAGGAGCTCCGAAACAAAAGTTGCTGGCTGTTAGCAGCACAAACATGGCAAGAGCAGTGACCATGATACTCCTGATTAGTGAAACCATTTTCTCCTTAATAGTAATATTAACAATCTACTTAGTGTAAAATTTCTTCTTGTGAAGTTACGACCATCTATCTCGTCAAAATTTTACCGCGATAAAATTCAGTGGAAAAAATATGTGACAGGAAAGACCCTATCTAAATCTTAACATCGTTAAATTTTATTTCACACGAAGCTAATTATATAACGCGAGTAATAATATATACAGTTTTCCAAAATGATAAAACTTGTTCTTGTGTTGCTTGTATGTGAGCTGATGTTCCCAGTTAGATAAACTTGGTTATCCATTAACCCATTTTATTAGGGTAAAAACTATCTCATTTCATAAATCAGATTATCAGACTAGTACATCCATTGAAACATATGTGAATGACATACTTTACCAACCTAAAGTTCCAACGCACAATAGCACAAAAAACACTACTCACCTAGTCCCACAATCTTCCACTTGGATCTAAACATAGTCTATTCTACCTACTCACGAGGACACTATCCCTAAGAAAACTACGATTCAATACGAGGTTCTCCCCTCATTAAAATGAAGTTGCAGCTGCCGGCCTCGTTAAAAACCTGTTCCAGAAAACCTATCGCAGCGGTAATAACATGCTCTAGCGATGACACTGATATGAGAACTACAAATTGTGCATCTTACATCCGGTCCCCAATAAACCCGAAAAAAACCATCCCCCACACAAGACCCCAACCTACCTGTTCCCCAAAACGCTAGAACCACATATCAGTTTCCTAAACTTTGATCCTCCTCTAGGACTGCACTTAGCTCCGGAGGCGGAAAGGTGAAAAACTGAAAATAAAGGCCATCCGCCAATTGCATTTTGGCCAACACGTGAGTCGCTCTATTGCCGCGGCATCTGGTGAATTTGAAGGTCCATCCCAAAAAGCTCCGAGCAGCAGCAAAGCAATCTACCACCTGAAGAGCGAGGTCGCTCATATCAGAAATCTGTCTAGACAAAGCTTGCACAAGGGGTAAACAATCGTATTCCAAACAAACGTACCTGAGACCTAGAGCATTGCAGATTTCCAATTCGACCAGCACCCTGTGGGCTTCGAGCAGTATAGGGTGAATGAGGCCCTCATATTTCCGGACAAAACATGCGACGAAGTGTCCCCTCTCATTTGAGGAAGTGAGCCGGCCACAAGCGAGCGGTGTGTTCTCTATGGGCTGGAATGGATACGATTGAGATGTCGATGGAGTGAGGAAAATGAGGGAGAGTCGTGGAAGTAGAGTCCATTTGTGGGTGGTTCTAGGATTCCCAATTGTGTATTGGTTCAAGACTTTCATCATGCTAATTAAAATGGAATAATTCTATTTTGTTGGTTGATATAAAAGATTGTTGATGGGCTTCTGCAAGTCCATGTCAATTTTGTTGCTAAAGAAAAGGGATTCAATTGGCGATGAAATAAAACTAGGAGGAGCGTGCTAGTGATAATCAACGGGGTGGAATCAGGATCCAGATTCAAATTCAGTTGAATCCTGAATCAGGATCCAAATTCAACTTCTGTTATTTTGAACGTAGATTCAAACTTGTTAGATCTTTTGTATGATTACCATATATAATTAAGGAAGTACTAGCTTGAATTGTTTTAAAAACTTGTTAGATCTTTTTTTGAAGAAATAGATTTTGATTTAAAATTGGATAAAATCGGTTTGTATTCATCATATTCTAAAATAAAAAGACCAGCAACATAAAGCATAGGACCAGAAAATTCAATCAGTACCATATGCGTCAGAACAACATTAATATGATCACCAAAAAAATTTTACATCCAAATCAGTAGCATCTTTAATTGTTTATACGCATTTTCTTGAAACATTGTTTAAATATGGATGTGTAAACACTCAGAATAAATAGGCGAAAACCGGGTTCTAGTTCAAAAACCGGGTTTGGAAAAGGAAATGAGAGAATCTAGTTCAGCAAGAGGCTGGGTTTTTGGTCTTAAGTCATGTTTGCAGAGACAATACATTGGATAAATAGGCGAAACTACGCCCCAGGCCTAAATATTATTGATAAAAGTCATCACGCACATATCCACATCTTCTAGTCAACATAAAAGCAAGAGAAAGGAATAAAAACAAAAACAAAAACAAAAAAAAGAGAAGATTATAGTGAGACACTTAAACACCACTAAAAGAACTGAACTCATTGTGCATCTCACAGTGTTCAAGAATAAGTCCAATTTCAGAGGATTAAAAACACAGTCCTTCAACATTATTGATAAAACATTGCTCAACTACTTTCAATGGAAGCACTAATTCCATCCAGTAAACAATAAGGCTACCGGTCCCATTACACAACAAGTATACTATTTCTTTTTATATTATTTGTTATCCGGACATTACTTGGTATGGCTACCACAGCTGCGAAGGTTGTAACTATGGGTGGGAGGAGCTTTAAGCTTCAACCCCGTCGTCCTCGACCCGTCTTTGATCTCGGACGAAGAAACACTGACCCGTCTTGGATCTCGGACGAAGAAACACCGAACTCGGTTGATAGAGAAGACTTCTTTATTATTCAATTGATGAAAAACAATAGGTCGCGTAGGCTCTATATATAGCCAAACATTCAAACTGCCAAACGGAATCTAAACAGAATAGGAAAAGGACTAAATAATGCTAGCCTAATCAAGATAAACCTCTTAAGGAATTAAAACAACGAAAAGGGAAACAAGTCTCCTAAATAGAACAAACAACTGGCTTTCTCAATTAGCCACTTTGATCCTTTTGTCGCCGTTGATACGTCGTCCCCCACATAACATCTCTCCCGCCCTCGGCAAATAGCTCATCCTCGAGCTGAAAATTGGGATAAGAGCGACGGAAGTCCTCGACAGGTTCCCATGACGCATCCGCTTCAAGCATGTCCTGCCACTGCACAAGAACATGCCACACCTCTCGACGACGGGCAGCCCGTAACACCTTACTCGGAACAGGGAGCACGCGACCATGATAGAGGGGAGGCAACGGAGGTGGGGTAGAGGGCGGTTCACCATGGAACTGCTTGAGAAGACCGACATGAAACACATCGTGCAACTTGGCTCCGACGGGCAGTGCCAAGCGATACGCGACATCGCCTATCTTGGCGGTAATCTGAAATGAACCATAAAATGTGGCCCCAACTTGCCCAACACGCGGCCAGGTAAGGAGGATGCTGAGCGATGGAGCAAACGCAACCAGACCCAGTCACCGACCTGGTAATGAATCTCGCGGTGATGACTGTCTGAAACTCGCTTGGCGTACTGCTGGGCCTGAAGAAGGCGATCTCGAACCTCACGAAGGAACTCATCACGGGAATGAAGCACGGCGTCGACAGCCGCCACACGAGCTGTGGCTGGTTGATAACCAACCAAGGAAGGTGGCGCACGACCGTACACAACCTCAAAGAGAGTCGCACGTAATGCAGACTGAAAGGAGGAATTGTAGCAATACTCTGCCCACGGCAACCAAGCTAGCCATTCGCGAGGACGACCCCCTGACAGACAATGTAGGTACATGGCGATAACCTTGTTGGTGGCCTCCGATTTCCCATCAGATTGAGGATGAAAAGCAGAACTCATATTAAGACGAACGCCTGCCATGCGAAATAGGTCCTTCCTAAAATGACTAGTGAAGACAGGATTGCGGTCACTCACAATGGAGTGGGGAAAACTGTGGAGGCGAACAACGCCATCAAAGAACGCTCGAGCAACAGAGGTCGCACTATACGGATGCCCCAAGGGAATGAAATAGGCGTATTTCGAGAAACGATCCACCACGGTCAAGATAACGGAATTGCCATGGACCTTGGGTAGACCCTCAATAAAGTCCATGGCAATATCTGCCCAAATCTGTGATGGAACATTGAGCGGCTGTAGCAAGTCTGCCGGATGCAAGTGCTCCGTCTTGTTGCTCTGACACGTGGTGCAAGCTCGAACAAACTCTCGGACCAATTCGCGGTCCTTCGAAATGTGAAAATCAGCACAAAGGCGATGTAAAGTCTTTTGAATACCCTCGTGTCCAGTGGTATGGGCCGCCTGAAGAAGAGCCGAAGAGGAGGGCACAAAAATCCTCCGACCGAACAGAATAAGGCCATCTGAAATACCCCAAGGTGCACCCAACTGGCCACTCGCAATGTTGGCATACATGTCAGAGAGCTCGTTGTCAACTTGGATTTCCTGTCGCAAGACTGCATAGGCCTCAAAAGTAGGCCCAGAGATGGCCATAAGGCTACCGAGATCGGCGTCCCGATGAGAGAGCGTGTCAGCGACGATATTCAACCGCCCAGGATGATATTCCACCTGAAAATCATATCCAAATAGCTTGCTTACCCACTGGTGTTGCGGGATCGTTAAAAGCCGCTGGCCCAATAAAAATTTCAAACTATAATGATCAATGCGAAAGGTGAAAGTACGGCCCCACAAGTAAGGTCTCCAATGATGGACAGCTTGGACGAGACAAATGGGCTTACTGAAGAAGGCAAGTGGCCCTCCGCCTTGGTGAAGGACTGCACCAAAGCCAGTCCCTGAAGCATCGCACTCGACGAGAAACATTTTTGTAAAGTCTGGAAGCTGAAGGACTGGGGAGTTCAAGAGAGCATGCTTGAGAGTTCCAAAGGCGCGTTCTGCCTCGTCTGACCAGCGGAAGGCTTCTTTCTGCAGCAGCTTTGTAAGCGGAGCTGCAATCACTCCAAAATCTTTGATAAATTTACGATAATAGCCGGCCAGCCCTAAAAACCCACGTAATCCACGGGCCGACCTTGGTGCGGGCCATGTCAAAATTGACTAAACTTTATCATCGTTCATCGCCACGCCCTCCGCTGATATAACATGGCCAAGATATGCGACCGATATCGAGCCAAAAGCGCACTTGGATCGCTTGAGGAAGAACTGTTGCTGACGCATCAATGTGAAGATCAATCGAACATGCTGGAGGTGTTCAGACCATGACGGGCTGTAAATAAGGATGTCATCGAAGAAGACCAAGATGAACCGACGGAGGTAGGGTCGCAGTAAGTTATTCATAAGTGCCTGAAAGGTTGCCGGGGCATTATTTAGCCCAAACGGCATGACCAAGAACTTGAAGTGGTCGTGATGAGTGCGGAATGCCATTTTCTTGATGTCATCCGGATGCATGCGGACCTGATGGTACCCCGGAGCGTAAGTCGAGTTTAGTGAAGTACCGTGCTCCGCGGAGTTCATCTAGTAGTTCGTCAACCACTCGAATTGGAAATTTATCCTTGATGGTCTGCTCATTGAGGGCCCGATAGTCGACGCAGAAGTGCCAAGAACCGTCTTGCTTCTTGACTAGCAGGACCGGTGAGGAGAATTCAGAGTTACTTTCGCGTATGGTGCCTAGTCGTAGCATTTCTTCACACTGGCGCTCCAACTCATCCTTTTGTAAGTGGGGGTACCGACTGGAGCGGATCCTGGCTTTAAAAGAATCCACTGATTGTGGGAGCGGTCCGGGGGCAGCCCGGTTGGTTCAGCAAAAAGCCCAAAAAACTCTGCCAGAAGGGTGTCGAGGAAGGTGGTATCGACTCCCTGAATAGTATGCAAGCTGAATGATGGTGCTGCAATCCCGGCCCAGGTGATTCGGCGGCCCTCGCGCCACAGTGTCATGTGTAAGTCGGGAAATTTCATAAAACTGGCCCTAAAGTACGAAGCCATTGAACTCCCAGCACGACATTGTACCCGCCGAGGGGGATTGTGTAGTAGTCAATCATAAATTCTTCTGCGCCAATGCGCATAGGGACCCTGCGACACATGCCTCTGCTAGTAACTTGATCTCCATTGGCGACAGCCACTCAGAGTCCTGGGCGGGGCGCTATGTGTAAGCCCGAACGGTTCGCAAAATCTTCTCTAAGGAAATTATGGGTAGATCCAGAGTCAAGGAGGGCCACAAACTTGTGGTCGCCAATCGAGACCATCAGCTGCATGGTATCCCTGGCCTGAATCCCGGTGATGGCGTGGATTTACACCATTGGAAAATTGGTGGCCTCTAGAGCCTCGCTGAATGCAACCTCATCGGCCTCGGTGTCAAAGATGTCACTTTGAAACAGACGTTGGCAGCGGTGTCCCTTAACGTACTGTTCATCATTGTTATAACACAGGCCTTATTTTCATCTTTCATCCAACTCAGCTGTCGTGAGACGACGAGTGGTGCGTCCTGTAGTTGCCGAGTTCGAGTTAGTAGTCAACTTCGGGCCTACAGGAATAGGTGTCGAGGCACGACCCCAGCCTTGTGATCGGTTGTATTCCTGGACACGGTATTAGGCTGCCCTTTCGTGTTGGTCTGTCGCTCATAAGCTTGAGCGAGACTCATAGCGTGCTGCAGATCGACTGGACTTAAGAGTTCCACATCTGTACGTAATGGGTTGGGCAACCCCAATGTGAACAGGTCGACTTGTTGTGCTGATGAGAGGGGATCCACCCGACACATTAGTGATAAGAACTTCTCCTGGTATTGTGCCACTGATCCCGAAAAAGTCAATTTGGCGAGCTCGCCCAATAGGTTACTTCGCGATGGGGGTCTGAAGCGCAGATGACACAGATCAACGAATTCTGGCCAAGGTGGTGTACCCGAATCTCGTTCTAGCTGGTAAAACCATTCTTGCGCGCTGCCGATCAAATGGTACAAGGCTAGCCAAACCTTCTCATCCTCTAGTGTCTGTTGTCCTCGAAAGAACTGTTTGCATCGGTTTAGCCAAGCCAGAGGGTCTGCTGTCCCATCGAATGTTGGGAAATCCAGCTTGTGATACCTCGGAACCCCTTGCCCTCCTCCGGATCGTGTCGGCTCGGGAGTTGGGTATCGTGTGTGTCCCCGATCATCGCTATTATCTTCTGGTAAAGTATTCACCCGTTGATTTCGTGAGTATCCCCGTTGGTTGTTAGTCCGACAGGGTGGCGGAAACTCTTCTTGGCCATCATCAAAAAAATTATTGCCGGATTGATGCCTCACATAACCTCGCTGGCCGTTGTCAGTCCGAAAAGGGGGTGGGTCATCTTTGCGACCTTCTTCAGAGAAATATTGCGCTGGTGGATTCCTTGGGTGCCCTTGAGACCCAGTAACAGTGCGCTGTGAGGGAAGGCGTCGTGGGGCGAGGGAAGGGTTTCCCGAGCGGAACCCAGAAGCAGTGGGCAGCCCTCCCGTGCTGCGTCGGGTCGTCAGAGCTGGATTAGAAAATCGGGCAGTCACGCGGGATGCTGTTGACGGCAGCCCAGGCGGCTGGAACCCCGTCGACAGAAGGGTCTCCGTCGGGTAGGGTTCCTGAGTCTCGTCCGCGAGGTCCGTTCTTGGCTCAGGCGGCGGTGGGGGTAGTCTGGGTTCCTGGTTGGTTTCTGTTCCTTCCACTGTCTAGAGTCGGCGGCTCAGATCTCCAATCTCTTCTCGAAGATTCTGGTTGCTAGCTTCGATGGCCTGCAGGATCTGGGCCAGCGTCACACCGTCGGAGTCGTCGCCGGAGATGTCACCGGAGTTTGCCGTGGTGGTCGCTGGCTGGAGCTCTGCCAAATTGGTATGGCTACCACAGCTGCGAAGGTTGTAACTATGGGTGGGAGGAGCTTTAAGCTTCAACCCCCGTCGTCCTCGACCCTTCTTGGATCTCGGACAAAGAAACACCGAACTCGGTTGATAGAGAAGACTTCTTTACTATTCAATTGATGAAAAACAATAGGTCGCGTAGGCTCTATATATAGCCAAACATTCATACTGCCAAACGGAATCTAAACAGAATAGAAAAAGGACTAAATAATGCTAGTCTAATCAAGGTAAACCTCTTAAGGAATTAAAACAACGAAAAGGGAAACAAGTCTCCTAAATAGAACAAACAACTGGCTTTCTCAATTAGCCACTTTGATCTTTTTGTCGCCGTTGATACGTCGTCCCCCACATAACATTACTATACCAATTAATTCAGATTTCGAATATACACATTTTAAAGTACATAAACATACTCTTTATAACAAATCCAATTCCATCTAGCTAGACACACACACAAGACAGGGACTCCGCAGATGAAAGAAGCAAGTACAGTGATAAGGAGGAGCATGTCTCTCCTCCTCCTTCTCCCCGTCCTCCTCGCGACCATCAGATCCTAAGTAGCCGAAGAGCATCGCCACCGCGTCTCAACACCACCATGTCCATGGGAGAGGAGATGTACGAGGAGTTAGAGCTTCATATGGAATCCCACACCACCGCCAGGATGCTGGCCAGTGGCTCGGACTGCGGGACCATCTTCGTACAGAACGGCAAAGTGCATTACAAGTGCGGGAACCTCGTACAGTACAGCCCTTGTGTCCCTTGCTCCAATAACGCTCCTCCTTAGCATTGCAATATCCATACACGCGGTTGCCACTGATGGAAAGGTAATGGTCGGGTCGAGTGAGTGTCTAGATATATTTTTTCTCGAATAGAGCAGGTCAGTAGTGAAATATATTGGATCGCTTGTGGGTTGATGATGGATCGATCGATTCAAAGGTCTTTTGTCTTAATTTTTTAAACTTGGTTCTTATTTGGCTTGTGTGTGACCCGATGTTCCGAGTTAAATAAACTTGGTTTTCTGTGGATTCAAAGCTCATGGCCTACAACCATTGATCAGTGTGTAAGGAGTAACAACTCCGAGTTATTTTAATTTAATTAAATATTTTAAATTTTAATATGAATTTATCTATATACTTTCCGAATCTAAGGGTTTATTAAAATTATATTTGTTGAAGTGCGAAAAAAATACATCAATATTGGCTAGGTGAAGTCGGGTCGGATATTAGTCGAGCATCCGCTGCACTCAAGGAGTCGTTGATTCACTGGGTTCAAGAGGTCGACGATCTGCTAGGTTCAAGAGGTCGACCATTAGTTAGGTTCAAGGAGTCGACCATCCGTTTGGGTACGAGCAGTCGACTAAATGGAGTAATGGGGTAGACCGGCTCGAATTGGAGACGTCGACCAATTGGATGTAGCGAACTTGACCCGCTAAAGGTAGCAACAGTTATACCTGATAATGTTGTTCTATCGTAAATAAAAAGGCTCGAATTTGAATCTTTGAAAATATAGCAGAATTAAAATTGAAAATTTTATGCTAGTTTTTACTAATTTTAGTGAGGGAATGGTCATCAATGTTATCAGGGAAAAGTCTCATTTTCAAAATTTAGGTCATGTGATTTCAAATTGATAATTTAGTCTCTTGTGGTTTACACATTTTCTCCCGGACAAGTCCAGGGCAGCTCCCGACCAACTAGACGTGAAATGGTACCTTTTTCTAGCCTACGTAGCGGACATGTGGCAAGTGAGTAGGTTAAGTTGATGATGACATATAATGTGAAAAATTAGCTAAATACTATTTAAATACTATATAAACCCTATAATCTCTCTCCTCTCCATTCTCCTTCATCGATAAAATACCTATTATTAAGATGGATGATGCCACCAAGTTTCTGCTCTCTAATGGAAGCAAAATTTTGGAGAGTAAGGCTGTGGCCTTTAATCCCATCATCTTCAACAACTCATCACCATTAACCCTAAGCCCACTTTTTCTCCTTCTCTTTTCTTTCTTCCATGGAAATAAGTCCATTTGTTCTCCCCTTTACCGCAATTAACGCAAGGGGTCTCGTCTCTATCTTCGTTTCTTACCTCCTTGATTTGAACCATGGAAGATAAGTCGGTGGGCATCCCCTCCTCTCGACTCACGCCCTCGCATCGGAGCTTCCTTTTTCACACAACTTCATCTCTGTCATCCCTGAATCCAAAACTAATTCTACCAAATCAAATGTGGAATGTTTCCTAGAAAAAAATGGTCATATCTCCAATTTTATGCAAATCTCAAATCCAATCAAATTCCCAATTCAAACCAATTCCAATTTCCAGTTGAAAAAAACTAAATCAAAGGTGGGGGACGAAGTTGCCTTTGTACACTTCTTGTAGGGCATGGATCACTTCCTACCACCAATAACTAAATCCTTTTGGCAAGAGGCTTCTTAAGAGAGGTATGTGCCTTTGGTTTAGGGCATGCAGGAAGAGGGATCTTTGTAACTTTGTCGACCGTAACGCCGGTGTATCCACTGGTGAGGTCACGAGGTTGGTCATTGATCAGTGTGTAAGGAGTATCCACTGGTAAGGAAGGAGATTTATCCTCGATCATTGATCAGTGTGTAAGGAGTAATAACTCCGAATTTTATTAATTTAACTAAATATTTTAAAATTTGAATATGAATTTATCTGTATACTTTCTGTATTTAAGGATTTTATTAAGAATTAGTTTTGTTGAAGTGCGAAAAAATACATCAATATCGGCTAGGTGAAGTCGGGTCAAATATTAGTCGAGCATCCGCTGGGTTCAAGGAGTTTTTGATTCGCTAGGTTCAAGAGGTCAATGATCTGCTAGGTTAAAGAGGTCGACCATCAGCTAGGTTCAAGGAGTCGACCATCTGTCTGTGTACGAGCGGTCGACTAAATGCAGTAATGGGGTAGACCAGGTCGAATTGGAGACGTCGATCAATTGGATGTAGCGAACTTGACCGGCTAAAAGTTGCAACAAATATACCTGATAATGTTGTTCAATAGTAAATAAAAAGGCTCGAATTAGCAGAAATAAAATTGAAAAAACTTTGCTATTTTTTCAAATTTTAGTGAGGAAATGGTCATCATTGTTATTATTAAAAAGTCTTATTTATTACCTTATAGTTTCACATTTTCAGAATTTAAGTCATTTGTTTTCAAATTAGGAATTCAGTCTCATGTGGTTTACACATTTTTTTCGCGGGCTGGTTTAGGGCAACTGCCCGACCAACTAGACGTGAAATGGTACATTTTTCTAGCCTATGTAGCGGACATGTGGCAAGTGAGTAGGTTAAGTTGATGATGACGTATAATGTAGAAAATTACCTAAACAGTTCTCCATTTATTTATATTTTTCCAAAAAACCCACTATTTAAATACTATATAAACCCTATAATCTCGCTCCTCTCCGTTCTCCTTCATCGACAAAATACCCAACCTATTATTAAGATGGATGATGCCACCAAGTTGCTGCTCTCTAATGGAAGCAAAATTTTGGAGAGTAAGGCCGTGGTCCTTAAGCCCATCATCTTCAACCGCTCACCACCATTAGCCCTAAGCCCACTTTTCTCCTTCTCTTTTCTTTCTTCCATGGAAATAAGCCCTTTTGTTCTCCCCTTTCCCACAATTAACGCATAGGGTCTCGTCTCTATCTTCGTTTCTTACCTTCTTTATTTCACCCATAGAAGACAAGTCGGTGGACATCCCCTCCTCTCGACTCACCCCCTCGCATCAGAGCTTCCTTCTTCACCCGACTTTGTCTCTATCATCCCTGAATCCAAACCTAATTCTACCGAATGCAATGCGGAATGTTTCTGGAAAATATTGGTCATATCCCCAATTTTATGCAAATCTCAAAACCAGTCAAATTCCAAATTCAAACCAATTCCAATTTCCAGTTGAAAAAAACTAAATCAAAGGTTGGGGACGAAGTTGCCTTTGTACACTTCTTGTAGGGCATGGATCACTTCCTACCACCATTAATTAAATCCTTTTGGCAAGAGGCTTCTTTACGAGAGGCATGTGCCTTTGGTTTAGGGCATGGAGGAAGAGGGATCTTTGTAACCTTGTCTACCGTAATGCCGGCGTATCCATTGGTGAGGTCACGAAGTCGGTAAGGAAGGAGATTGTGGTTACGGTTATTTTCTTGCACTGAGATTGTGGGTAATTTACCCAATATTTTATATTAATAAGATGAAAATTCTTTTTTCTGTGAATTAATAGCTTTGGTTTGCTCTTGTTTATTGGCGAACATTAAGGTTCAGAAACATGGTGGTGGTGCTGGTGGGAGGATGAACATGAAAGGTTTTTTGAAAAAATATAAACAAATTGAAGACTATTTAGTTAATTTTTTACATTACACATCATCGTCAACTTAACTCACTCACTTGCCACATGTCTGCCGTGTAGGCTAAAAAGGGTACCATTTCACGTCTAGCTGGTCGGCCTAGACCTATCCGGAAAAAAATGTGCAAACCACATAGGATTGAATTCCTAATTTAAAACCACATGGTCTAAATTTTGAAAACGTAAAACTACAAGGTACTAAATGAGACTTTTTTCTTGTTATTATATATAAAGAAGGGAAAATTACTCTCAAGTCCCTAACTTTTGGTCACCCTCCCCTTAGGGTCCCTGATTTTTGGAAAATGATTGTCATGTCACTAAGTTTTGATGATAATAGACTCTCGGGTCTCTGGAGCCAGAATATTCATTTTTCTCCAGCGAACTCCCACTTGAAAAGATAAAAATATCCGTCCTACTTAAAAAACAAAAAATCCTCTCCCCCTTCGCCTTCTTCCCCAATTTATCTTCAATCCCCAACCTTGAAAATTTTGTTTCGAAGTAGCAATCGAATCCATTATCGACATTGAAATGAACATCATACCTACTAAGCGAGAACATTTGTTCAACCACAAATCAACAACCACCTGCAATTAAACACAGGAGGAGGAATTAGGAAGAGGGAAATTAATGAACAACCACCTGCAATTAAACCGTCTCCTTGAGGAATTGGAAGCCTCCCACCTCGAGGCTCTATTCCTTGAAGTTGGGGGAGGAGGAGTGAGGCGCCACACCATCTCAGTCTTCGTGGGGGACGAGAGCGGGATGATCAATAGGATAGCCGGGGTCTTCGCCAGGAGTCCCTCACCGTCGGCCCCCTCCTTCGCTTCGACGATCTCTTCTCTGAACCCGAGGTCGAGCGCGAGCTCATGCTCCTCAAGCTCTCTGCCGACCCCCTCCTCCGCTCCGAGATCATGTGGCTCATCGACATCTTCCGCGCTAAGATCATTGACATCTCCAACCACTCCCTCACCATCGAGGTATCACTTCACCCCTTTCCTCTCTGTTTGCAAGCTGTTACAGATATGAAATTATGTTTCGGGTTGGATGTGCAAATTTGAGTTCAATTATTGATGATATTGTCCAATTGTTCAGGTAACTGGGGATCGAGGGAAGAGATTGCTAGAATCGGAAAGGTTGCCCTGCTCCTTGCTTCCCCCTTGCTCTGTTATTGTTTGTTCCATTTCTATTTAGTGGGAGGATATTTTGGTCATTTTAAATAGGGATTCATCAAAACTTAGAGACGGAACAATCATTCTATAGGAAGAGGGTGACCAAAGGTCTAGAACTTGAGAGTAATTTGCCCTATAAAAAATGGGTGGTACCACCATATTGTTGCCACCTTATTTATGGTTGCTGCTATGAAAATAGTGCCAACCCATTATAAGTGTAAAAGTCTTCATCTCATTCAAAGAAAGGGACAAGAAATAGCGACGCCCGGATTGGAAAATTTTTTCCTGATATTTAATGAATTTTTTAGACTAAAGGGAATACCGAGCGATTTTTAGGGCGATCTTCGCCAAGCTTCTCTCCAACCCTTTTTAGGAGGGCATCCTCCCGACACAGGGTGAACGGCCACAACCTACCGCTGCTTCTGTCTGCCCTATCTAGGGCGTACGCACAACCACATGATCCCCGCATATTTTGCCCTAGCAGAGGATTTTGCATGCGACGGTGCTCGCGTTGACCCTCGAGGGACTTCAGCCGCTCTTCCTCTTCCTTCCTTGGGGCTCAACGCCTCATCCCTCATGGTTATTCAGGCATTTTGGTTTCCACTACTCTATGCATGGCCTGCCCCTTCAGGCGTCGCCAGTGGTTGGAGGAGGTCAGGTCTCCTCTTTGGGGATGGTTGAAAATAATGCTCAGGGTGAGCCTGCTCCATCTCCGTCGGTTGAGACTTCTCATTCAAAAAATTCATGAAAAGAGCCCTCCGCATCTCTGGCATTTTCAAAAAAACAAGGTCAGGTCTTGGCCTCATGGTAAATTCATTAAACCTGTGTTCGACGGCTATCAAGCTATTGTTATTTTGGATGATGAGCGTTCTGCGGTTTATGATTCATTTGGGAAGACAACGATATGTAGACTAGTTATGCCTAAAGGATCTAAATCGTGTTCATCGTTCGAATTTCATTCTGCCATCACCAAGCTCTGGCCTGTACGAGGTTGGAAGATGCTTTCGCTAGGCCGGTGCTTCTTTGGTTTTCAGTTCACTTCTGATGTTGACAGGAACGCTGTGTAGAGTTCCGCTATTTGGATGCTCCCTCAAGGCAAGATGCATTTGCAACCTTGGGTGCCTCTTTTCACGCCTGCCAAGTTGCCAAAGACTCGAGCGAAGTTATGGATTAAGGTGGTGGGTCTTGGCATGGATCATGTCTCTCGTGATATTGTGTTAGCGGATACAGTTGGATCACCTATTCATTTGGATTCGGAGGTCCTAAATAGGTTCAACGTGGCTGATATTCGTATACTTGTTGATATTGACATGTTGAAACCTCGTAGGGACAAGGTGTTGTTGAAGTTGGCAAAAGGGAGTGTCCTGGTAGACGTTGTGTTTGAGGATCTTCCACTCTTTTGTGACCATTGTCAGGTAATCGATCATCAGGTTGTCAAGTGTAGGAAATTGCACCCGCCAAGTGAAAAAGTGCACCAGAATGAGGTTGCTTTTGGCAAACGGTTGGTGCAAGGCCTCGGGTCCAATGAGAAGGTTGCTTATCAGGGAAGAAATAAGAGAGTGGGGCTGCCAAAAGATTCAAATGCTTCGCAGGCTTCGCGTGCGGCTCTTCTTGGTGTCACTGCCTCAGTTTCAAACTCTTGCCAGCTAATTGTTCCGATATCAAATAATTTTGATGCTTTACGTGTTTCTGGGGACAAAGAGGAGGATGAAATTTTGGTGGAGGATGTCTTGGAGCCTGCCTCAGAATAAATTACGGATGATGCTGTGGATGTGCTCACTGTGCCTCGCCAGGTTGACTCTTTGGAGCCTTTTGCAGCATCCAGAATTAGTGAGAAGAACGCGAGCTCATCAGATTTAGCTCGTGGGGATGAAAACGTGCATGCTGTAAGAGTGCTTGAGGAGAAACGTGAGACGGTTGCTTCTTGTACTTCTGAGATGGAGATAGTTGTGAGAGTGTATGTTGGGAATACTAATGGTGGTGCTACGCTTGGAGAATAAGGCTATAACCGCATGCTTGGAGATGGGCTTGGTTTCTGACTCTCAGGCAAAGGAAATCGGAAGGGAGGGGGATTCTTCCCTTGTTTTTTCCGTCTCAATCTCATGCTCAGGAGGAGATTGTGAGTGCACAAGTGGAGCATACGAGTGAACTGAGGGTTACGGACTTTGGGAGCATAATGGTTGCAAAATTTGGAAGCCATCAGCTTTGTGATGTTGCTAGCCAGTCCTGTAATGAGTTGGTATCTTTTGCTCCTACTCCTTGTGATATTGGATGCAAACAGAGTGTAGTATTGAACAAGGCTGGTCAGGTTGTGGAAGAACGAGAGAGTTGTGTCTTAAATACGGAGGCTAATTGGGATTATGATTTGTCCAGCCAATTTCAGGAGTTAGATGGCGAGAGCACTCCTGTGAGTAGTGGCGTGCGGATTGAGGATACTTTGGAGACCACGTCGAGTACAGGTCAGCGGACTACTAGTCCTATTATCACCGAACTATTTATCCCAGATTCATGTAAGTCGAAAGCAGTCTCAGATTCAGGTTCGATTGGAAACTCCAACACGTCAAGCTCACATGAGCCTTTGGTTGCGGTCGAAAGGCGGCATATGTGGTTGCGGGGGTGTATTGCCTACAAGGACTTGGGATAAGAAAAAATCGGGTTCTAAGGGTTCCAAGAGCAAGGGTTTGAAGTCGTGTTTTCTTGACCAGAGAGTTCTGATTCTACAGGGTTCCTCGCCTTCAGTATTGAACCGAGCTTCGGCTTTGCCTTCTATAGACCCCACGCCTCTCCCGGCTCAGGAAGGTACTGAAGTCGTTGCTTTTTCTGACAACGATGATCTTCTGGAGTCTTTGAAGTCCATAGAATTGATGACGAAGAAGGTGAAGAGCTCCTGGGCAGACAAGGCAGATTCGCGACTGGACTTGGAGGATTTTGACCTACCACCTGCCAAGAACACTCGCTTTCAAGCAAGGAAAAGGACTGGGACTACTTATACCGGTGAGGATTATGGACTTTTGATACGCCCCAGCTGATTGGTACCACCCTTGACTATCCGACCTGTGGGTTTGCTTGGGTAAATTAATAGATATGATAGTGGATTTTTCATTATGGTTACCCGTTTAGGCATTGGCTTTGCTTTTAGTCTCTCTTTTTTTCCTTTTTATCTCCTTTCTCATCCCCATTCTGTATTTTTTTTTCTTATTAATAAAAGTTCATAATTTTGAAATTTTTGGATTGGAAAAATAATCCACTAATGTATGGCCCCAGCTAAATAATTTAGCACCTGACGTTTTGTCTAAGAGTGGAGTGGAATACCTCCGTGACACTATGGGGGCGAATTTGTTGGGGACTGGACTAGTCCTCGTGGGTGGGGACTGAGCTAATATCACTTCACATGCAAACCAGCCTCATGGAAACCAATATCATTTCACATGCGAACCAATATCACTTCACATGCAAACCATTATCACCTGATAGGTTATTGACCATCAGATTCAAAGACAATCAAATATGACAGCCCAAAATTTAATCTTCACCTGGGGACAAATTTTATTTAGTCCTCACTCAATCCGGTCTCGACAGGTGATAGAGAGTCGAGACATCGACCAATAATCTTATAACAATATATACTATAGATATTAGGAACTCAAGATCGAATAATTTGGTAGTAACAAACAACTTTTAGGAACCAAATCATCAACCCCTAACACAAAGCCTATATTCTAACGCCTCCTCCCTTAATATCTCTCCTCTAATTCTCTTAATTCCAACAGAAACAAATTAGAAAAAGGAAGGAAAATATGGATGGGGGAGCGACCTAGGAACCGCCTTTTCTCTTCTTAGTCCATACCCAAAGGGAGACGAAAAGAAGAAGATGACCAAACGATGACGTACAGAGGGGAAAGGAAACGCCGTCGTCGCGACACCAGGTGTACGTGCGGCGGTCGTCTTCTCCTTCACCGTCTATGAACCGCCGCCATTCGCTCCTCGACCGCAACCACGGGCGATCCTCTAGGTGTTGAAAAGAACCCTACCCAGATAAATCGAACACGACGCCGTCCACCCAGTTAAATCGAACATGTCACCGCAGTGGAGCTTGGCCCACGACCGATCCCCGTTGTCGGCGACCACCTCCAGATAAATCGAACACGACACCGTCGACCACCTCAAGCTTTGGATTTGCTACTAGGGGATGATTCTAATCGAAGTTAGTTAGGTTCTGGATTTTCTATTGGTTCCAATTGGGAATAATGGGTTGAAGATGAAGTCTTGGCCCAAAAAAAAAATTTGGAGGGAGGAGAGAGAAAGGATAAAAGATTACAGGGGGTATTTTTTTCAAGTGACTTCTCACCAGAAAAAATTGAATATTTCGACGCTAAGAATTCTAAATATAATAAAATTAAAGAAGAAGATGTTAAAATGTTTTTCGAAAAGATTAAATTATTGATTAATTCAAAAAAAGTTACTACATTAATTTGCCCTTTATTTAAAGAAACCCACGTCGATGGAAATTGACTGTGATTGGCCCGCGAATACCCTCATTTATTGATGCACAGTTGCAGGTGGCGGAGGCCAAAGGGCCATAGCCTACACCGTCTGTCTAAATTATCCTCGTAACAAACGTCTAGATGCCTGAACAATTTTTTTTTTGTTAACTTCTAACTTTTAAAGTCGAGGTTGGATACAACGAGATTTGATCAAGTGATAAGCGATTTATATTCATTTAAAGAGTTCTCAAATTTATGCCTCACAAAGATAAAAAAATATCACTGGTAGAGTCGCCTCATTAAAATAAGATCCAACAATATTAGACTCTGGATATCATAGATCATACTAGAAAAAAGTCAAGATCCGATCTATTTAGAATTTGACTCTCTCAATAATGGTTAAATTTAATTTTTTCTGAAAGAAAATTCAAGTTACCCATTTGGTCAATAGCTGGAGATGTTTGAAGCTAATTTAAGGGGTTAAAACATAAGTTGAAGAAATGAGAAGATAAAACCTCTTTTTACCATTATATGGAAATTTTAAAAGTCAAGCAACCTTATTCATAATAATTTCTCATTTAATTTTCGGTCATTGTATTAAAAGTCAAGTATTAATATTAATATGTTTAAAGTTTGAACACAAAATAAATCCAAATATCATATCACTTCAATCAACTCAATATTAGTTATGATAAGAATGTTAAAGAACTTGAAATATTGCTCGTACATAATGTTCAACGTTCCAATCAATGGTGGCGGGAGGATCAGTAATTAAAGTGTAGGCCACACGGCAATCCGTTTTGACAACGGAAGGGGCCCTACTGAAAGCCGAAGAGACCAAGGAGACAGCCTGAAAAATTCCAGCCAATTTTGCCTCCAAGGGCGACGAGGACTTCAAAAACCGAACCTGACCATCTATAAACTGGCCATATGAGTCTCGAACAATGACCGCCGTACTCACATTAGAAAATGAGTCAACCCACGACGCATCACAGTTGAGTTTCACAGATCCTGCTGCAGGAGCAATCCATGAAGAGGTAGACAAAATAGGGGAGATATCAGGCTTTAGTGCCTCCATGAATTCCAAGCAATTGTCAGAAGCATGATTAGCCGAAATAGTGGGATCAATCGGGATGCCCTCAAAGATAAACTTATTTCTCACATTCCAAATCATCCAACAAATATACATGAAATGAGGGATCAGGGAGATATCGGTAGAGTTAGACAAATGATCAATAATAAAAGTAAACCAATCTTTGAAATCAGCAAAATCAACGTCATAGAAGCGACAGCTAAAAGAAGAAGCCAATCAAGTCGCTCTAGCATAGGGGCAATCAAATAACATATGGATAATATTCTCGTTATCAAATAAGCAAATAGAGCAACAAGGAGAAGGATGTAAATGATGCTTATGAAGATTTGATGAAACCGAAATTCCATTGTTAAGTAGCCTCCAAATAAAATTCTTGAGGTCTGGAGAGATCTTTAATTTCCAAAGAATCTTCCAAATTCTGGGGTCGAAGGAAGCATTGCTGGAGCTTGCAATAAGGCCGGCTTGATTGGCCATGAGATTAGTCTTAAGAGAATTATATCCAAGTTTGACCGAATAAATACCATCATTGGCAAACTTCCAAACAATTTTATCAGGGATGTTAACATTCATACCATGAACATTGGAAATAGCGGAAATCTCAGCCGGGAAAAATAAGTTTTGAATCACATTCCATTTCCAATCTCTAGAGATAGGGCAGAAGAGATCAGCGACAGAATTAAAAGGGCAATTTTGTGGAGAAACTGTGGACACACGGTTGGAAGGAAGAGTAGGGATCCAGGGATGGGTCCAAATGTTAGTACTTTTGCCATCCCCGATTCTAGTAAAAAGACCTTTCCAGAGGGAAAAAGCCCCATCTCGAATGTAGATACCTTTTAAAACCCTGTAGCACAACGAAGTTTGATTCGAGTAAAGTCTCCAAGCTTGCTTAGCAAGTAAGGCAAGGTTAAAGATATGGAAGTCTTTAAACCCCAGCCCACCCGAAGACTTAGGGGAAGTCATCTTTTTCCAGTTAATCCAATGTATCTTCTTGCCATCAAGGTCTCCCGACCATCAAAATTGAGCAATAATGTTTAAATTATCGCAAAAGGTGGTTGGGAAAATGAGACATTGCATGGCATAAGTAGGGATAGCCGACAACACCGACTTGATAAGCATCTCTCTAACAGCCATAGACAGAAGCTTTTGTTTTCAACTGCTAGCTTGACGGTGAATATGTTCAAGAATGAAATTAATGGCCTCTTTTTTAGATCTACCCCAGAAAAAAGGCAGACCAAGGTATTTAAATTTTGGATTCATAATAGCCATGTTAAAAATGGAGGATAAAGCCAAGATGTTTGTCGCGGATTCGTTCTTGGAAAACCAGATACTAAATTTGGAAAATTTAATTTCCTGCCTAGAGTAATCGGAGTAATGAGTGAGAATATCCTTGAGAGTGATAACTTCCTCGATATTAGCTTTGGTAAAAATGAGTGTATCATCCACAAATAGAACTTGCGAAATAGTCAGGGTGTTATTGTTGATTTTAAGACCCGAGATAATGCCAATGGAATGGTGACGAGCGTGTCGAGGCTCCTCAAAATAAACCGATATTCACGGCTCACTAATTAGTGGCAAGAAAGTAGAAATATCGAGTCGGATCCAAAGAGGATCGAATACTCATTTAATCTAACTAATAACACAAAAGTAAAAAGGGGATTTTGTGGGATTCAAAGTTGTACGAAATCACCAAACACAAAAGAGAGTAGAAGTGGTGAAATCAATAAGAGAAAAGCGGCAGATTCAAGATCGGAGTACCACGACAGGTTGGTTGATCACTGGATCACAAAAGATAATCTAACACATGTAGCAAATAGGTGTAAATCTCCCGCAACCGTAAAGAGACCACAAACATCCAACAATCAACTAGCCAAACGACCGACTAACTAGTTGTTTATCACCTAATAGACAGAATATCGATCGATTTCTATTCTATAAGATAATAGCATTAAGAATAGATGTTCCTACTCCTAGCGATTATACTCAAAACCTTGGTATCTACAAACTAGCCTTATTTATTCCTAGTTAATTAGTTTGGTATCAACCGTTCCTCGCTGAATTAACTTTGCTCCTAGGTTCAATTCCTAACTGCAACCGCTAATCAAGAATCAAAGGCAAATCTGTTCAAGAATAAATTCACAAGCGCAAACTATTCAAGAACAATAATAAGCACAAGTAAATAAGTAAATACTACTGAGATAGATAAATAAAACAAGATCCTCACAACCAAATCATTGGGTTTCCTTCCTCGAATCAACCTAGAGGTTTAGTACCTCATGGCAAAGACAGTAAAATTAAGGTTTTTGTACTCTGGAATAATAAGTCTAGAGGATTATATATAAGCCCTCCTAAGTGTAAAAACCTGAAAGAGTCATTTCGAGAGACAACAGCGATGCAGAAACCGAATTTCTAATTTTGTCCCGAATATTCATCAATAAAATCTGCCAGATCATCCTTCCGTATTTTGGACTTAACTTCCTCTTCTGATCTCCAATTTAGGTGTTCTTTATATCCACAGAAAGAGGAAAGAAAGATCTTTAATTATCTATCTAATAGACATCCTCTAATTCGGCTCTAAAATTGACCAAAATGCCCTTTCAATTCAGCTGTCCCTGCTGGACTCCTTCTTCAAGTTAATTTATTTCCAAATTTGTCTCCTTTTCCTACAATTTAGCACAAATAACTCGTTAGTCACCCAAAACTAAAATGTTTACTAAAACGATACTAAAATAAAGACAAACGTGCAAAAATGACTTGAAATCCTATGCGTTTAATGCGTGTTTTAGACATACATCAAACATCCCCACACTTAAACTTTGCTTGTCCCCAAGCAAGACTCAAAATTTAGACTTAGACTCAAAACACTAAGGACTCATATAGAACATGCAAATAGATATTGTCAACACGAGCACTTGCATTTTAACCACACTGAACTAAGGAACCATCAACAACAAACTATCCCCAGGAATCCTCATGCCAAGTCAATTTCACAATTCAAGTCTAGCCCACAAATTAAAGTAGTTCCCCTAATTTCAATCATTCAGAAAGTGGTGAAGACCACTAGAGACTCAACATCAATAAGCACCAGGCATGACCGGATATTAATGTACTTATAGTGCTGTTTAGCTTGGTCTCATCCCAAAATATTTTAGATGGTTAGCACTCAAACTTACATGGCACTTGGGACTTCACTCTCAGATGTCAATAGGCCGGTTTACAACTTTTCATTGCTCCGATTGTACACCTATAACAATCCTCAAACTCCATCCTAGCCCGGCCGGAGGCAACATCAACTCCAATTATTTACCTGACTACAGCCCTTCCGCCAGCATTCATTCACATTCCACCTCTACATTCCACATTCCGCTTTTTAATTTTCCTTCCTTTCTTTCACATCCCCTTCAAACATTTCTTTCCTTTTAAAACTTCGAAGGGCAACAAGTTTTTTATACGCCACTCGGTTAATCCTCACGTAAGTCAGTTAAAATATGTTTATGATACATGCGGGAATTGGTTACTACAGTCGTGCCACCCGAATTCTCTCAAGTGTTATATCAGTCTTGTACACTAGTGGTCGCTTAATCCAATTATGAGATTTTTTTTGAAAAGCAAAACTACTTCTCAATATGGACTTTATCATATCCTTGCTAATTTCATCTTGGCATGAGCTTTTCAGAAGGATATTAAGTTGCTAAGGGGTCAAAAATTCAAGGTTGCAAGTTCAAGAAGGTGGTTGACTCGACACGCAAAACACACTAAACATCCCCACACTTAGGGAATAACATGTCCTATGATATAGGTTGACTCTAAACATGACATATTAGTGACTCCCTACATACCCACACTTAGAAAAATAACATGTCCTCATGGTGTAGATTGACTAAAATAATAATAATACAAAACACACAAGACATAACAAGACACGAGAAAGCAAAACACAATTAATTTAAATAAAATAAATGAGTTTAGGGGTCAAGGGTTGCCTTGGGTGGTGTGTCGCTTGCTGTAGGTGGCGGTAGCTCGCATCCAGACTTGGCGATAAGAAGAAAAAAATGGAGCATGTGGTGGTGAGTCTTCTCCCCTCTTCCGTTTACTATGACTTGCATTTGTGGTATTTTTCTTCTTTTGGAGGCATCATGAAATTCGAAAGAAGAAAGAAAAATCGGACAATGAATTTGGGAGAATGAGAATCAGCTTGATGTTCCTGTAAAAAGATTAATTAAATGAAGCATAACAGGAGTTTAAATATATAGCAATGGACGAAGAGCAATGGAGAGGAAGAGTCAAAATTCGCTTTCAATCTGGAGTCGTCCAATTAGGACTATAATTCTCGAACATGGAAAACTCTCTTGGCTTGGGCTTGGAGTCAGCGGCTCGGCTTCCGCTTGAAGGAGTCAACAGTATCTACCCGTGGCTGATTTGGAATGGCTAAAGAGGTTCCAGATCACTGCATCAACGTTTGGGCAGCGCACGCGACAGTTTTTGCTGGTTGACGTGGTTTATCGGTGCGAGAAGGCTTTGTTGGGCCGAGTAGAGGCAAAATTCTCTAATATTTCTGTTCACTTCGTTGCGAACAGATTTTTGTCGCTGCGAGGAGAGAACAAAATTCCTGTCCACTTCGTCACTTGGTGCTTTGCTCGCTGCGACATTGCTTTTTTTACACCTCATTCTACACCTACTTTTTTTTTTCCTTCTTTCGTTCTTATTTTCCTGCAACATTCAAAGAACTTGATTAGACCCAAGTGAGGAGAATTATTCGGAAAAAAGAAAAAGCCTAATAAACTAATGAAATGCTAAGAGAGGTTAATTCCAATCATCTGCATCATTCTGAAATAAAAATAAAATCCTAATGAACTAATGAAAAAAAATACTAATAATAATAAAATTGGGTTGCCTCCCAATAAGCGCTTCTTTAACGTTATTAGCTAGACATCTCTTTGTTCTTTCAACCGGGATTAAATATCTAATTTTGGTCCTGAATCTTCATCTTAACTCGGCAAAGTTGTACAATTTTTCTCTTCATTCTCACTCTTGGTGCCTTGTCATTCTCTTCCACTATATCTAGTATGTATGCGTACTCAAATTGATATGGAAACATGCTATCTATATAGGGCCCACCAACTTTAACTTCGAACTTCATTTGTTGTGATTTTGTTGGTGTCACCATATGTAGCATGATCTCTAGTGGTTCTGCGATGAGGTGCGGTACGATTATCACATCACATTCATCTTGTTCCTCTTCTTCAAAGTCCTCCACTTCCTCTTTGCGTTGTATCTCCACCTTTATTTCTTTCTCCTTGAGCTCTTGGCACTCCACGTTCTGACGGCTTGCTTTAATCTCTCTTATATCAGTTGCAAGTTGGGATATGTGCTCTTCAATATTCTTGATGCTCTCCTGAGTTTGGTTGGCAAGATTCTGAATGCTTTGATTAGTATTTTGTATACTTTCGTTGGTGCTGATGGCCAAAGTCTTAATGAGGTCTTCCAATGAGGAGTTGGATGCTTGTTGTGGACGTGGTTGATAAGTATGAGCATAAGGATCATAATTCCATTGAAATCGATCTCCATAGTACTCCATATGATAGTCAATCCATCCATCACAATCTGGTTCAAGCATAGAGGTTGGTGGACCTGCATATGAAGCTCTATTGAACATAATAGGTTAGATCAATCAAATAATACGTTTACCTCCCCGGCAACGGCGCCAAATTTTGACGAGCGTGTCGAGACCCCTCAAAATAAATCGATATTCACGGCTCACTAATTAGTAGCAAGAAAGTGGAAATATCGAGGCCGATCCAAGGAGGGTTGAATACTCAATTAATCTAGCTAATAACACAAAAGTAAAAAGGGGGGTTTTGTGGGATTCAAAGTTGTACGAAATCAGCGAACACAAAAGAGAGTAGAAGTGGTGAAATCAATAAGAGAAAAGCGGCAGATTCAAGATCGGAGTACCACGACAGGTTGGTTGAAAACTGGATCACAAAAGATAATCTAACACATGTAGCAAGTAGGTGTAAATCTTCCGCAACCGCAAAGAGACCACAAACATCCAACAATCAACTAGCCAAACGACCGACTAACTAGTTGTTTATTACCTAATAGACAGAATATCGATCGATTTCTATTCTATACGATAATAGCATTAAGAATAGATGTTCCTACTCCTAGCGATTATACTCAAAACTTTGGTATCTACAAACTAGCCTTACTTATTCCTAGTTAATTAGTTTGGTAACAATTATCTGAATTAACCTTTCTCTTAGGTTCAATTCCTAACTGCAACCGCTAATCAAGAATCAAAGGCAAATCTGTTCAAGAATAAATTCACAAACGCAAACCATTCAAGAACAATAATAAGCACAAGAAAATAAGTAAATACTACTGAGATAGATTAATAAAACAAGATCCTCACAACCAAATCCTTGGGTCTCCTCCCTCGAATCAACCTAGAGATTTAGTTCCTCATGGGAAAGACAGTAAAATTAAGGTTTTTGTACTCTGGAATAATAATTCTAGAGGGTTATATATAAGCCCTCCTAAGTGTAAAAACCTAAAGGAGTCATTTCGAGAGTCCTCAGCGATGCAGAAACCGAATATTCAATTTTGTCCCGAATATTCATCAATAAAATCTGCCAGATCAGCCTTCAGTGTTTTGGACTTAACTTCCTCTTCCGATCTCCGATTTAGGCATTCTTTATATCCACGGAAAGAAAAAAGAAAGATTTTTAATTATCTGTCTAATAGACATCCTCTAATTTGGCTCCAAAATTGACCAAAATGCTCTTCCAAGTCAGCTATCCCTGCTGGACTCCTTCTTCAAGTATAATTTCTTTCCAAATGTGTCTCCTTTTCCTACAATTTAGCACAAAGAACTCATTAGTCACCCAAATCTAAAATGTTTACTAAAACGATACTCAAATAAAGACAAACGTGTAAAAATGACTTGAAATAATATGCGTTTAATGGGTGTTTTAGACACACACCAAATGAAAATGATTCATATAGTGAACCAAAGCATCAGAAACGAAGAGGAATAAGAAAGGGGAAAGAGGGTCGCCCTGACTGATGTCCCTGGTAGCGTTAAACCAAGGAAGAGGTTGGCCATTTAGCAGGATGCTATAGGACACGGAAGTGACACAGCTCATAACAGAGTCCACCCACTTAGTAGGGAAACCAAGTTTAGATAAAAAAATTCGGAGAAAATCCCAGACCAGGAGATCGTAAGCTTTCTTAAGGTCAAGCTTAATAGCTAGGGAGAGATCACGTTTCCTGTTAGAAGTCTTAAGATAATGAAAAACCTCATAGGCTACGATGATGTTATTCTGGATACATCTATCCTTAACGAAAGTACCCTGGCACTCAGAGATGAGAGAAGGCATCCAAGGTCGGAGTCTATTAGCCAAGATTTTAGTGTAAACTTTGTATGCAAAGTTGCAAAGCCCAATAGGCCTGAAGCCATGGATGTTAGATGGATTTGATTTTTTGGGGATAAATGATTTATACGTTTTATTTAGGTCCGGGGGAACATATGAGGAATCAAACATTTTCCTTTTCTGATTGGTATTTACTTTTTCCTTAAGAAATACCTATATTTCCCCTCAAAATAGGAATACCTTTATTATTTTCCCATTAAATGACAAAAAAAAACCCTTGTTCCCTTATGCTTCGAAAGCCCAGATATGGGCCTGAGGTTTGTGGGTACGCCGTCAGTGAAATGATTTTTTACAGGCCACAACCACATTTTGTGGGCTTGGCCCTATAAACTAGTCTCCTAATTGTTTGTAATAAACATAGTGGTACTGAAGTTTCAATTATTTCTTTTCTATACATAAAATGTGAATTCAAGATTTAAACTTATACTTTAGCTGGACATAAAAAGACACTCTCCAGGAAAATTATTATACATCAAGCGCAATACAGTACGATTAGAATACAATTTATCCATATTATTAGACACACTGCATAGTGGTCCTCAGTCTGAAGCTATTAAACTGGGAACCTGCTAGTGGTACCAGAGAAAATGCTTCCAGACTTGAAAGTACTAACATCCTGGTCTTGAAGATCCACGGGGCCGAAATCCGAGTCCGAACCATTGTCATCATCATCACCAATCTCTCCGAGCTTGTAAACCGGAGGAGGACGAAACGGAACACAAGGATATACACAACCACCACCACCAGCATCAGATTGATCATCATTTCCCTTCTTGATCTGCTCCGAATCCGCCGAGTCCTGGAGCTTCAACGCGAACTCTAGCGTGTCCATCACGTCCCTCATGCTCGGTCTGCTCAGGCCTTGGTTCCTGACGCAGCGTTCCGCGATGTCAACGAACATGTTGAAGCATTCAGGAGTTATCCTGCCCATCAGATAAGGGTCGATCGCCTCGTGGATGGTCCCTTGTCTTATGCATTTCTGAGCCCAACCTACAAGGCCCCTCTGATCCTCTTCCAGCTTCCCGTCCACAGCTTTCCGAGCTAATAACACTTCCAGGAGCACAACCCCGAACGCGTACACGTCGGATTTCTCTGTCAAAGCTTGGCCCCTGTAGTATTCCGGGTCCATGTAGCCCCGTGTCCCTTTGACAATTGTTGTGACTGGCTTGTCTCCAAGGAACATTTTCGAAAGGCCGAAATCCGAGACCTTGGCGATCCAGTTCTCATCTATCAGGATGTTGGTTGTCTTGACATCGCGGTGGATGACCTTGTTCACCGCGCCTTCGTGCAGGTAGTGCAGTCCGCGGGCTGCACCAATGCATATCTCGAGCCTTCGCCTCCAGGGGATCGGATCCTTGTTGGTTCCGTATAGGTGGCTGTCGAGCGTGCCATTGCTTATATACTCATAAACAAGCACCATTTCGCCCTTATCGTTGCAGTATCCGATCAGGGAAACTAAATTCGCGTGGCGAAGCAGCGAGAGCATCTCTATCTCGGCCTTGAACTCCTTGGCCCCTTGATGGCTTCTATTTCTCGACTCTATATCGGATCGCTTGATAGCTACCACCGTCTTGGACGTCTCGTCCATCCAGATCTCCCCTCTGTAGACGTATCCGAACCCGCCTCTACCGATGATCATGTCTCGGTGGAAGCTGTTCGTTGCAGAGTTGATCTCGGAGAGTGTAAATTTTCGACAGAGGTCTTTAGGCAGGGAAGAAGAGGAGCCTTCTCTTGAGGGTTTTGAGCAGCTAGGCTTCAAGAACCAGCTACAGATTGATGGCTCGGGATCGGTACGATGCTCGTGGTTCTTCTTCCTCTTCTTCAGGGTCCAGACAAGTACCAAGCACATCAGGAATATCATCAGCAAGCAGAAAAGACCCCCTCCGCCGATGAGTCCGTACAATGTATTTTTATTGATGCACTCTTTGCCCGCTCCTGGCGGAGATCGGGCCGCTGCTGGTACTGGCGGTGGTTGTGGTGAGGCAGGCATGTCAGCATTGATCGGAGTCGCGATGTTTCCATCCGAGTCGCTCAATTTGAAGACCTCCAAGCCATTCAGAATAGCATCTACATAGAAACTCGACGGGTGCGGATGCAGCTTTACGAAGATGGTATACAGGCTCGTCCCGCTTCCTTTCGCAGCTCGTACGACGTAGTCCCGGTAAATGGGGATATTCTTACCGCCACTCGCCTCCATTACATCGAACCCGGCCTCGGCGGTCTGGTTGTCGATGTAGATCACGAACCGCCGGTCGTTTATCTCAGTCACCTGCCGATCAAACTCACAGAAGTGCAGCCTCACCAGGTGATCGAATGCCGATTCAACCTGGACGCCCCATGTCATGTTGGTCATCTCGCTCGCGAGCCTGTCTGTTCCCATCGACCTCGCGGATTTGTACAGATACTCGGGAGCAATGTACCTCGGTATTCTTGAGAAATTCAGGGTGACGTTCGGATCGACGGGAACGACACCGTACGGCGGATACATGTAATCTTCATCCATTTCCCATGTTCTATACATGCCGGTGTCATCCATTTTCGATATCTGATACCCGCCTACGTTGAGCCGACATACGTTCTCCATTACCGTGTGATCTCCAATGCCGTAGTACTCCTTGTTTCGGCCTATCAAAGGTGGGCCTGTGCTGGCGTTGGGGGGGTAATACAGCTCGTCAGGCATCGAAACAATCTCAATTCCGTTGATGAACACGTACGATTCCTCGTAGTCACTCGGAGAGAACGACACGTTCAGCTGCTCGCCCCTGCCAACGCTAACGCAGTATTCCATTACGAAAGGTTGTCTCTCATAGTCAGAGGCACTGAAATTCCAGAGCAGAAGATGGTTCCCTGTCCGGACATCAATAAAGTCCCTGGACTTGCTGAAGTCTTGGTACAAACCGGGGTAGAAATAGAGCCTCAGGAACTTCTTTCCGGGGGAGACATCGAACGAGTATACGAATGTGGAGCGGGAGAGGCGTGCGCTCGTGTAAGGGATGCCATCGGTTGAGCCTGGGTAAGTGGGAGAAGCAGCTGTCGACTTGTTGGAGGGTGGTTCCGACAGGCGAAATCCTGAAGGCTTCAAGTCTCCTGTCCAATTTCGGCCGTTGGAATCCGTACCACCGGACGATCCACAGCTGACGAAGAATTCATCGGTCGGAGTGTAAATGGACTCGCTGGAGGTGGCGATCACGTTGAGATGGGCATGGAAAACGAAGCAGAAGAGGAAGATGAGAAGGATTTTTCCTCTTGGAACTTGTAGTTTGTTCATGGTTGGAGCTTTTTATTGGAATTGTACCTAATAACATCAGAATTATACGAACTTTGTTCGATGGAAGTAGGAAGAAACATAGGATGACTTCTTTCTTTTTTTTGCATGTATCTTCGTATTAAGAATCAGATATTGTCGAGTTCTATTTAAAAATAGTTCTATCAATGATGTATTTTTCATTCATAATACTCGAAATAAAACCTACTTAGAAAAATCCAAATTCCTAACTCCCAATTGGTATAGGATGACTTCTTTTGGCATAAAGTAGTCTTTGTTAATTATTTGTTGGATCACTTTGATATCATTTTCCAGATCCCCACCAAGTCCTCAAAAGAAAAAATTATTGCAGGCTCCTTTCTTCTCATGGTAGATCATAATAATGTTTATTACTTTACGTGAATGGAAATGCGAACATCGCCTGGATGTTGACAAGAGTAATAATAAAAGCTGAGTCTACACTAACATTTGTGGTTCTTGAAGTGTGAAACTTGAAAATTCTTTCAATTTGGCCGTTTATTGTGATCATCAATGAATCGATAGTTTGCAGAACAAGGGATGAGCTCAGTCAAATTTGTTGACACAATTTGACCCTAATCCAAATTATTTTTCCTCGTCTCTTCGGCTTTCTACTATCTACTAAAATATCCGCAATAGCAAAAAATTCAGTGTTGAACATAATCAGACCCTGTTGAGGTACAAAAATAATCTCGGCATTGTCAACACATCTCGAACTCCCTTATATGGCAAGACTATTTCCGGTCATTCATCTTGCAAGATCGCCTCAGGTCTCCAAGAGGACGGTCTGCTCTCCAAGAGGACAGTTTGGTCTCCAAGTGGACGGTCTGGAGGATGGTGTCTGGTCTCCAAGAGGACGGTCTGGTATCCAAGTGGATGGTCTAGAGGATCTAGTCTCCAAGAGGACGGTCTGGAGGACAATGTCTGGTCTCCAAGAGGATGGTCTGGAGCACGGTCTGGTCTCCAAGAGACCGATCTTGTCTCCAAGCTGACGGTCTGGTCTCCAAGAGACCGGTCTTATCTCCAAAAGGATGGTGCTATGTCCAAGTGACGCGGTGTATTCTCAAAGTGACCAGTGTAGTCTCGAGTTGGGTTAGAAACCACTGATGGTTTCCCATCGGTTGAGATCAATGATGGCCTTCCATTGGTCGACCGATGATGGCTTTTCCTTAATCGAGACTGGTGATGGTAGACCGTCTTGGCATGTTGTCCTTGGTCCACTTTGGCTTGTTGTCCTTGGACGACAACGTCCATCCTTTGTAAATTGGTCGTTATTTTGGACTCATTGCTTTGAATGAGAAAATTCTTATGGCCTTGAAAAGATAAGACCTGTATCTACAACTTTATTTTCTAGAGCTTTGCCTAATTTAGATCAGAAGTGGGTTTAAACAGAACACAAAATCTCGATGTTGGTTTGCTGGATGAGTTCTGTTGGGCTTTGGTGGATCGGTCATATATTTTGACTCGAACATTGGATTGAGCTAGTTCTTTCGGCTAAGAAAAAGAAAGACGACAGAACCCACTATGGGTTCAAAAGTGGCCGCCGGCTCTGGTTAGAGCTCGCTTTAGGTTTCAAAGTGGAAGCGGGGAACCCGCTTTGTAGAGGCAAAGCGGAGGCGGTAGCCAACTTTGGGTCCACGAATGGATGCACGGTGCTCATTTGGGCTGGTGGTAATTCATTGCCCATTTTGGGCTTGGAAGCGGCAGCTCGTTTTGCTTGAAGGGATGTTGCTTTGGGCTTCGGGTGCTCGAAGCCCACTTTAGGTGGCCGCCTGCTTGGACTTTCGAAAAGGTTGAGTCGGTTAAGGATTTTCTTTGTTGAGCCTATTTCCTATAATGGTGGCGACTTCGATTTTCCTATTTAATATCGAGTTATTTGGCTGACACGATTTGGTTGTTCTTGTTTAAGGCCGGGTGTCCTTATCTTTGGATAACGGTCTAGAACTTTCATGTACGAAGTCGGAGTGAATCTCACTATATTGAAAATTATTGGGATGAAATTTTTCTACGCGGTGCACGGTCTGATTTGGGAGTTTCCTATACAAAGGTCGGGAGCTAGGTCAGCGATCTCTATATAAAGAGGGTTCCAGATGAGAAGATACCACAAATCAACACAACAACAACTTTTAGTCTTTATCTTTTTTTCCTTAGCTTAATTTTAGCTATAGCACTTTTTTCTACCTCTCCGTTAGGCGGATCTTGAGATGGCCACTCCGGATCCGTACTAAGTTCTCTTAGCGTTCATGTACCTCTTTATCAGCAACAAACCCATATCAAGAATCAATTCTATTATTTTTGTAAAACGAACAATGCATCGAGGAGCCAGAAAAGAACTGGTGCCATCGGCGGTACTCTTTCTCTGGTGAAGTTTTTTACCAAAAAATATTATGTATCAGGGTTTTGAAGAGGTCAGCGGCCGCAAAATCACGAGTTATTCTTTTGGCATAAATATATTAATAATAAAATTTAACCAAGTTTATTGACAAAAGCTGAGTCTACACTAACATTTGTGGTTGTTGAAGTGTGAAACTTGAAGTTCCCATAATTTGGCAGTTTATTGTGATCATTAATGAATCGATAGTTTGCATAACAGGGGATGAGCTCAGTCAAATTTTCTTCGACTTTCTGCTATCTGCTACAATATTCGTAGCAAAAAATTCAGTGTTGAGCATAATCAGACCCTTATCAAGAATCAAAGTCTATTATTTTTTGTAAAACGAACAATGCATCGAGGAGCTGGAAAAGAACTGGTGCCATTGACGGTACTCTTTTTCTGGTACAGTTTTTTCCCAAAGAGTTTTACCATATCAAGATTCTAAAGAGATCGACGGCGGCAAGATCATGAGTTCTTCTTCTGGCGTAAATATATTATAATAAAATTTAACCTATTAAAAAAAAGTTTATTGCTAAATGGAAAGCAACAAGCTCCATTTTAATATGCACGAAGCGAATTTCCACAAGATAAAAAGTGTAGATACCTGCACTATCGGTAGTGGAATCAGCTTTAGCTTTATGGCCGGGCCCCGGTGATGGTAACATTTCTTTCTCATCTTTAATTTGATCGCTAAAGTTATAACGCGATTCCCTGTGGAAAGGATTCGACAGGTATGCTCCAATAATTCCATTGCTGCAACAATTCCGATCAGAACCAAGTCGTTTCGAGTACTTTCGGGCCATATGATCTCTGATGCTGGAAAGTAAAAAAGATGTTCAAGTTTGGATTGCGACGGTGCAGTTCTGGTGTCGAAATTTGAGTAGCTAATACTTCAACCTAAAAGAGAGTGTTGAATTGGAACATGAACCACGTTTCTCTCCTCAACAAATTCGAAATGAAGAGTCGTATGTACTTCAACACAAAATCTTAAGGGAATTATAATGTGTGGAATTTAATTCATCATATTTCACTCGAGTAAAAATGTTGGGTCAAAATTTGTACCACATGTCCGATAGGTAGATCGACTTATTCTTATAATTTTTTTAAAGATAATTTTTTTACACCAAAAAAGAGTTTGAATTCTCGATTTCCGTCAAATATTCTACGCTTAGACCAAATGCTTTCAACCTAAATTATGAGGCAATTGATAGGTGGAGTCTAATTGATGATATACATGCTAATGTATATTTTATGAGAAGCCTACTTAATTCTCTATTAAATCAAGATCGTATAAGTTCAATTTTTTTAGTAAGGACTTGCATGTAGTATAGCCATCATTTTTTCAGCTCTAGCCATGATCTCAATATTCATAGCCATTGTTTCCGTGGTCCGTGGAGTGAATTGCTCCGATACTATGTTAGAGTTCATATATCATACTCAAAACCTCGGTACTAAGTCGAGTGCAATTCATTAAATAGAGATCTCATGTATGTCGTCAGTAAGATTCACGCTTAACAATTTTATATTGCTTAGGTCGTAATGTTACTTTAATAAATTTTACTTATAGCAAAACAATTTAACATTGCCAGAAGTTGAAAAATAACCGCATGCCAAATTAAATTGATCGGCCGACCTAGCTCGTATCAAGTAAAAATAGATGAAATGCTGAATTGCACTTGGCCAAACACCAGATCCATAGAGAAGATAATTAAACAAGCATCGGTCCACGCCATTTATTGACCATTTACCTCACTAAATGCTTACCAAACACACAATAAAAGAAGGAAACAAGCTACACAAATTAACAACACCAACTAGGACTCATATCAACTCTCAATGAAGTTGTTGTAGGTTAATCGAGTTCAAGCTCATTAAAAAAATTTATCCTGCTCGAACCTGAATTAATTTTAACATAAAAAGACAGAAACCAAACCAAGCCATACACGCATACATATCCAATAGCTCAGGATACATGGGAACACACAGCAGCAGCTAGTTGGGGACAAGCTAAATTTTAATGTATACACGGGCCATATCTGCTTTTCATGTGCCCGCCGCTCATGCAACAATTGTACGAAACAGCACCGGCTAACTTACCACACGCCGTCTGTCCGGCGCTTCCAGAGAAGCCCGAGTGGCTTCCACCATTTCCATGATGAGGTGCAGGCGCCAAACTCCTACTGCTGCTGCTGCTGAAATAGAACTGGGAGAATTCCACCTCCATGTACTCCAACTCCTCCACATCGGACAGGCATTCGCCCCCGATTCCACGGCAAGGATAAGTGGCGTTTCCGGCACCGTCTTCGAGGATATAAGCACCAGAAGCAGCAGCAACTCCTGAAAAGATGTTGTAGGCTGTTAGCAGCAAAAACATGGCAAGAGCAGTGATCCTAATCAGAGAAACCATTTTCCCCTTTGCTTTCTCTTTGCTCTTTCAGTTTTGGCTACCAAGTGAAAGCTGGGTGGGAAACTATATATGGTGGCAACAGGGTTCCTCCCTTCTTCAAGGTGCAAGATTGGATCAATAATACATATTTAAAAAAAAGGTTAAAGTGGCCATGCACGTAATTCTCGTGGACGTGCCTTTTTCTTTTTCTTTTTCTTTTGCTTTTGCTTTATGCTTTGCTCCCCATCTCTCGACTTTAGCACTTTGGTTATTTGATTTCATTAAAATCAAAGTGGTTAATGATTGTTCCCTGTTAGTTGTCTGTTTTTTTCCCTGGGGGATTGTTGATGTCTTTTGGTGTTTAATACCAAATGACACATCAATTGGTATAAAATCAAGAGACACATATAGTTAAGTGAAGAAGTATGAGACATAAAATGGTTTGGAAATTTTTGAATTTTTAGGACTTGTTTTATTTGGAATTTGGGTTCTTATAAATAGCAAGTCTTTCTTGGCCATTCGACACGATCCAAAAATTCCATTCATTTCTCATATTTCCTCTCTTCTCATATTGACCATCATAAAGACATTGTTGTTATAATTCTAGAGGTAATATTATATTGATTGACACTTATAATATCTAGAATTCTTGAATAATCTTAGGAGTATACTTGCCGAAACCTATTGACAACAAATAGTGGGGCAAATAACACTTTAAAGACACGTAATTATCAGAGTAGTTGAAGCATTGGCAAGTCAATCACTTTGACGATCATTGGTAACTCGACAATCAGATTTGGAATACCAGGATTGCTCGTAAATTATTCACGTCTCGTTGAATTTGCCGACATTTCAAGAAATAGGTTCTATCCCCACCAACTACAATTTGATCTGTGTTGTTTCATAGTTCCAGTATCAAATTGTGATGCGGAGATGTAAATTCCTTGTTCAAGCCTTGCATTTCGTTCGGTGTTTGTTAGAACCAGGTTAAACAAATGAGAAGATTATATTTGGACAATACCAAAATAGGGTATTTCTAGATACTACAGAACACTTCATAAGATGATACAGAAGATGCTCCTGAGACCTCAGTAAAAAAATCAAACCGAAAGCTTCTGCCAAAATCGCTGGTATATTATCTCAATTTCCGACAAAAATAAATAGGAACAGAATCGAACGCCCATCGATCCAAATATCAGAATTTCCTCCGAAACTAAATAGCCTAGAAACTAGGAGTTCTAACGTATCGACAATCCCTGAATTGCTGCTTGCGACCCATCTTGAGGCAACTTGTTTGCTTGGATGGTTCCAATGACGTTAGAGATGTTACCCTGAAATACAGAAACCAAAGGACACATATGCTGATGACTTCCGCAGAAAGAAGACGATAATAGTAATCGACGCATGTTGATCAGTTGACCAACTCTACATCCTTCTCTTCTGCGAGTAACGTAACTGTATATCCTTGGCAAGCCTAGATGGCACTTGGACAGAATAAAAATTAAAAATATACATATATATATATATATATATATATATATATATATATATATAAAAGAATCGAGGAACGTTTTAGACTTTTTACCCTCCAGATAGCCAGCTTTGTTCGTAGTGCTTGCCACTCCTGCTTCCCAAATACCCGATCCGCGGAGCGGCTGTAAGTGAATACCGAAGTCAAAAACGGCCCAGATATACAGATACATCATGGATTTCCATGAAGTTGAGAAAAATGTAACGAAAATAGAGAAGACAAGGTGCGAATTACCTCACAAGTACAAGCCTATTCATCTGATCCATTTTACAGCCGATTAACTTAGCAGTAATTGCCTTCACTACCCAAAATTCCACCTCATCATCAGTAATCTGTCACGTCGAAAACAGCGACATAACCACACAAGATATCTATTGGAGAAAACCAGAATACTGCTGGATCCACAAGCAATTCAACCAGATTTATCATAAGAAATGTACCTGGAGAGTTCCTTTGACAGCATTGTATGCAATTTGACCAGATTCATGTGAAGCTAGATCAACCAGGGATATTAACCTCATTTTTGTTATACAGTCATCATGCACAAGACCTGTACAAAGTGAGAAAAAAATCTCATCAGTCACTGAATTTTGAACAACGTCAACTGATCTACCAGCTTCTAATAAAAGTATACCATAAGCTTTCAATGCATCAGCATTTGTAGCCTGAAAGTCGATGTAAGCATCCAGCCTTTGAGTTAGAAAAATCTTCAAAAGCTGATATATCAGCGAATGGGTAGCATCCTTTTCCAGTTGTGCTACAGCAGGCAAATCTAGCAAATCACACTGCACAAATATGAAACGAGTTACCATTGAAGCAATCACATCATAAAATAAAACATTCCCTACTAAAAATCGCTAAATACTTGGTCAACCATTTTATCTTACCATATTATCTCACTATTAAAGGAAATAACAAAGCACAAGTACAGCAACACCCAATAGATAGAATCCTATATTTGAAGTTTGAAGCTTATCTGAAGCACGGCTACAACTTCAGGAAAGGTGAGCTCATCTCTTGCACATACACAGCAGACGACAGACTACAAAATTTGTCCACTAAAATGGGGTAAGATAGGGCGCCGTAGTACCTGAAAGATTTCAGGAGCCTTGACAAATTCAATCACTGCACAGACAGCTTCGCCTTTGGATTCAGAAATAGCATTTGCATCTTCACCAGTGAATGTCGCCAAGTACTTCGCAAGGAATTTGAAAGATTCCTTTCCTGAGCTAATATTACACAAGCAGGGGAATAAAAACGGAAGCCAATAAGCATAGATCTCTTAGGGCCTCTCATTTTTTAATTTAAAAGTAATCCGGTATCAGGTGGAGACATGGGTCTTATAGTACCTTTTGCTCTCTCTCAGTACATTAGAAACGGTGAGGAAAAGCTCCCTTTGATCCTTCACTTCAAGATTCCACTCTTTCAGGAAGCTATCAATCTTCTTAACAGAAGGGATAACATGCTCTGTAGCTTTTCCACTCAGAGCCAACTCCAGCACTCTCATGTAAACATAAAAGCGGCTGTATGCATCCTCCAACATATTGTACAGGTTGAACAATCTGGAAACCGAAAGGAAAGATCAGCTTGCATTCAAAGAATTATAGGCCAAAATGGAACATTATGAGAAACATACATCTTTAGACGAAGTGCAGGTTTGTCAGTTGGATTCTGTACAATCTTTGAGCATATGAGCTTAGCTATCGCATGTGCTTCATCCACACTTTCAGGCTTGGTAACAAGATTGCATATAACCGTGCAGATGCATTCAAGATCTGAGGTGGTCACACAGATTAACCACTCGCAAGGTTAGCACCCAGACAATTGCAAGTGGATTGATCAGAGGGAGAAAGAGAGACAGGTAATGAGTGTTTGAGAAAGCAGATAAAAGAGTGCACAACTAAATCACCCAGTTATTATAATCACAATCAACAGGACACCAACAGATGAAACGGGTCTAAATAACAACAGCATACCAACAACCCGGACAGATTTGAACCCGTATAAAACATATCTTCACTTTCAACCACACAGGCATCAGTCAAAACCACATATTTATCCATTCCTCAATGCACTCGCAACAACACGTACCAAAAACAAAAGACCGAAAAGGCGGGCATTCGTACCTTTATCGGAGACCTTGGGATTGGAGAAGACGAGGTCGGCGGAGGTGAGCATCAAGGAGGCCAAGTCCAACCACCTCCCGGAGGCCATACACTCGAGGGCTTCCATACACAGCCTGTACGCATGCTCATCCGCTACCTTATGAACATACCCGCAAACCCAAACAAGAAAAGATCGCACCTTTAGAACCCTAAGTCAACAAAGACGCCGCCTTTTTCCATACCCCTACAAATTGGCGCCTAAATAGGAAAAAAAACTAGAGAGAGAAGAACCTCGGGGCCAGCGTCGGCCCAGGCGAGCTCGGAGGTGAAGCGGACGACAGAGATCGGGGGCTGGTCGTCCGTCGTCGGGACGATGGTCGTCATCGTTTTGGCTTCCGGGTATAGATAGAGAGAGAGAGAGGAACCCTAGCTTTGCAGGGGAGGAGGTTTTAGCTTCAATTTCATGTTCAGACTTTAGAGGGTTTTTTAAGGAGGTTTTCTTTTCATCTTATACTTTTTTTTTAAATTTAAATTATTTCTACAATTTCGGATCTTAGACAATCATGGGATTCGATCATTTTATCTCATGCTTAAGAACTGACACCATATCTATCAGACCATACATGAGTTGGTATTTTATACTTCTTATACTTCTTTTGTTGTTCAGTGTCGGATACCTTTTTTTGCTGACATAAAAATTCTGTTGAATATTAATTTATTGTTTTAGATAATTTATTGTAAATATTGAATATTAATTTGATGAAGTTTTACCGGCATAAAAATTATGTTGATTAATTTTATATGCCTATAGGTAGCAAATATACCCACGCCAAAATAATATTTTTTGTCCTAACTTGGTGAAGATTTTTTTATTTATATTAGATGTCATTTAGATTTACTGGTTCGACTATTTCAAAAATATTTACCAAAAAAAGTTTTGGTTTGTACTACTTAGTGTAAATATTTAGAGTATATAAAATTAATCTATTTACCAAAAAAAGTTTTGTCGCAATAGAGAATGAGAAACCATCGTGGCGATATCAAGGCAAAATGAAAGATGTTAAATACTTGTTGGGATCCCAAAAAAATAAATACTCGTTAAGAGAGTTTTGCCACCATTCAAAAATCCTACTTTACTCAAATTTAGATTAGTCGGCCTAGTGAATATTCGTATAACAAGTGGTATCAACCAAAAAATAGTACCAAGAAATGGGAATCCAACAACAGAAATTATAATCGCAATGAAATGCTCTCCCCTAGCTATATCACACTGATAGCCAAGGATTCTCCATGGTAAAATAGTTACAGTCCCTCAACAGAGACATACAGCTGCATTATGGGGTTCATGGCACAGAACTTTCAGGAGATAGATTACGAGCGACGTTAAAAGATAACGGCATCCTTAGTACACAGATTGCACTCAGCTGATGATAAATTGTCAAGGAACTTGAACACATCACTTTCCGTTGTCCCCGAACAGGTAACCGAGCGAAGATCCGCCGCCTGGTGCAGCATGTACCTTTGTTGATGGACGATCCTGCATTACCCGTTTTGAATTTTTACCGTCAGCTAAGATGCTATGGGTCTTAAAAATCAGCAGGTGAAGGAGTAAATTGATTATCTGTCAGCTCCGTTAAAAACGGAAAGCAACCTTACAAGTCATGGTGACTCGGTTATCAACGAATACACGAGTCACTTGTAAGTTTATCTGAGGGGGAAGACTCCCGGAAAAACGGTGTGGCTCATCAAAGATGAACAAGTTTTCTAGACAAACATGAGCAGGCTACAGTATGCATTTTGCAACAGACCACCAAATCATTGAAAACACATGCAATGATTCATTACGAGCGTAAATCATCTATAGGACCGAGATCAAAATCGTCTATTCTTTTCAATGTAGTGCAGACGTTGCTAATTTGTTGAGAGTAGGAACATACCGTTATGAAATTACCGCAGTTCTGACCATCTGCTCGCAAGTAATTGTTCTTCAGATGTCCAGGAACGTTTGCTGAAGTCTTCGTCTCATCTGGTGGTGAAGCAACAGCTGGAGACGAGGAAGGAATGCTGCTAACAGGGCTGCTAACAGCTATCTGTGCCTCATTCTTCTTAGGCGGTGTGACCTCATTCTTCTTAGGCGGGGTACTTCCAGCACTTTCATTGCTTCCAAATAGGTAGCCTAAAGAACTCTGTCCACCACCACAGCTCACTCCCCGACCCATGTTTCCTTACGAAATCTAGGACCTGCGCACAATACGCCATGGTTAGAGAAGTCTCAGAAAGAGTTGCATATACGAATAGTTGACACTGAGAAGTTCTTCATCAATGAGAAAACATCCAGAAACATGCACAGCACGCACAGTTGTCTTCCTTCTAACTGTTCAAAACAAATAAGAAACAGCATCACAAGCGCTAATTTCCAATGGATCTGATCTATGCATTTTCACATCATGATTTTAAGACATTTACGATGAGGCAAGCAAAACTATATGATAATGTGACTACACCAAGAAATATCAATCAAACAAAAGCACTCCAGATAAGGCTCCGATTCGAGTTTCGTGAACGGGAATTTCTGGAGTGAAATTGATCTTCCCCACTGTATAAATGAAAGACTAGTTGCATCCAAATTAAAACCATTTTCCGATCCGAAAGCAAGTATGCATTACTTGGATCTGACCAAGGGAAACAATAAACTAAACATTGGAAACCAAAATAAACAAATCAAACAGAAAAGGGCAGAAACCAAAGAATCCCATCCATCAATCAGAACACAGTTTTGCACATGAACAGCCACATTGACAAGAACCCAATCCATTCAGCGATTCGCACCGACACGAAACCTTCACAAGAAATCCATTTCGCCTCAAAATGATACCAAATCGACACCAGCCCAGAAAGCACAAGCAAAAGCAAGCGCATTGCTCCACAATTCTTGTCATACTCAATAAAAAAAAACTAAAGAAACAATGGCCAAAATGGGAGGAAAAATGTCCCAAACCAAAATAAGCCCACAATGAGAAGGATTAGAATGGATCTAAAGATCCATCCTTTGCATGTTTACAAGGTTAATGGTTAATGGGTTTTGGTTAGAATGCCATTTACCTTCCTTGAGAGGGGGAGAAAGAATCTTGGAGCAGTCAGTGCCTGAGGAGAGAGGGAGAGGCGCAATTGGAAGCTATTGCAATTCTCTCTCTCTCCCTCTTTTATATACATAAAAGTAGAGAGAGAAACTTCCTGCTTATCTCCTTGTCTTATTGGGATTTGCAATTAAGTACCTACCTTGAGCAATTAATTTTTTAGCTATTTTGGTGGTAAATTATAAGAATGGGGATAAGAGTAATACCGTGTCCTCTTGACATTTTATTTTTTAGTGTTGAAATTCATGAAATCGGATACTCGTTAATTAATTCATCAGGATTCCAGTGGAGTTGGACCAAAAATGACAGTAAAACTTCCTATTTATTTTTATTGGTTAAAGTCTATAACTTCTAGTTTCAAATTTTGACATATCACACGGATAAAATTAGTGAGCTAATTTGATACATAGATAAAATTAATGACGTGGCTGGATAATCTAAGTGACCAAAATTAGCTTGTCTCACTTGATTCTCACCTAGTAAAAATATCTAAAACCACAAAATGATAGTGTGTCAAAACGCAAAATGAGGTCACGATTTTATTTGATATCATCGACGTGGCTAACTGATTTCTCTACCTTGGTAGATTGGTACGGCTATTCTATGTTAAATAAAAGGTTAGCTCCAAAAAAATAAAATAAAAAGTAAACAACAATTTGGCACAAGGAAATGTATTTCAATTAATCAATACAAATTTTGGCACTGGTTTTTGACCTAGGCAAAGATGAGTTATTTGCTTTTTTTTGTGAGCTTGCGAAAAAAAAATTAAAGTCTACTTTATTACTTTATGTTTCCGTCAACTTTTACACTACTATTTTATGTTTCAAAATGTTCAACCAAGTAATAAATATTTTTCTAATTGAGATTTCACAACTTGAAACAAATTTTTGAACAGAAATACCTCTGAGTATTATTAATTTAAATTTTAAAAATGAAAAAATATTACATGAACGGAAGAGAGATTTTTCCTTTTTTTTAAATTTGTTTCACACAAAAAATAATATCCAATACATTTTTTAGTTAGACTTGGGATTATTACCGTCTAAAAATTTGTTCCATAAAGTGGTATGTCACAAAGCAGTAATATTTTGGTCGAGACCCCACTATAATTTCTATCCATATATATTTTGATCCCCAACTCATACTCAATAAAAAAAAAGAACTTTTCTATCAAAAAAAAAGTATTCCAAAAATATTAGGAAAAGAAAAGAATATTGAGCAGCTTGAAACCACAAGTGATAATAGACAAAACTACATGATTTCTTAAAACATATCATTGCAGCTCTATCTCTTCTGTCCCCTTGACGCGTTCAATTCGGCGTGAATGGTCATTTGGCTGGCGGTGGCTTCAATTTCTTTTTTCTTCTTTCTGTTTTGACAGATCCAAATTGGTTTCGTTTCGGCAAATGGCTGTCACGTAATGGGGTTCATATTCCTTTCCTTCTTTCCTCTCGGTTCATGGATCATCTGCCATGTCAATAGAAGTTACATTTTTTGTCAGAAAACATATAGTATACTAGATATTTGTTGAGACCAATTAGTTTACGTTTTAGTTAGATCTGACTACAAAGAATTGTGAATTTTTTAATCTGATTTGTTTAATTCAATCTCAGATACTTCTTATTGAAAAAATAATCACTATTTAACGATAAGAGTCATAAATTATAAATTATGTAGCCGACGGATTTTTTTTTTTTAGGGATAAAGTGGCGCGGAGTCTATATTAAAAACAAATTACAAGCGTAAGACACGAAAACGAAACAGAAAAACAAACAGAAGACACGAAATCCAAGCAGAAAAAGAAAGCCAGTCTGATGACAGCAAGGTGGCACAGGGGGAGAGCGATGGGCAGTCGAATAGAGCACAAAGGCCGACGACCAGGGCAGAGTTATGCCGAAGCAAGCTTCGGCCAATAACCTCAAGACAATGTCAAGAGGGCATCTGAATGCAAAACACTCATATGAGAGCGAAGGTCGACGTAAATCGACCAAGACAAAATTCTCCACCCGCAATCATCGGATAGGCAACGAGATCTGAAAGGATCTCAGACCAGACGAAAGACAATCCAAACATAAGTAAAAGTCCGACGTAGTCACTAAACACGTGTGACTCGAGAGCAACAGCAAACACACAAAAATATAATCAACCGAACAAAACAAAGACAGAATATAAACAATTAAAAAGCGGAACATTAAAAGCAGAGAACCGACTGGGGAGGAGATCAGACTCGACCATCCTCCCCCGGGACCAAGCCGACGGATATTGCGTGCACTGCATATGGGGAAAACGAGCTGGCAATACGGTTGGTACTATGCACCGACAACACTCATATTATATTGAAGCTGAGTTAAATATGGCTATTCATTCGATTAGTTCACGGTATAACGGTTGGTAGTGAAATTCCAAGATTCAAATTTCAAGTCATAAAATAACCGATAAAGAGATGATGGTTAAATCGATCTGAAAAACTCGACTTTTAATTTTAATTTAATTTCTATGTGCACAAAAAAAAAGATAAAGTACCGCGAAACCTCTGAAATTTACACAAATATACAATCAGCTCACCCTTGATGCTGTTTACAACTAAAAAAATTTACAAAATCGAACCAAGGACTCTTGCCGGTAAAAAAATATTAGAGCGGATTAATTGTACATTTGTTAAAATTTCAAGGGCCTCACCTTAACATTAGAGATTGAGAATCAGATTCCAAGACCACGAGACCAAAAGATAGTGCCATAAATCTTAAAAATTGTAAAAATTTAATGTTAGGATCGTAATAAAATTTGTCCTCAAGTGCACTCATTTAATGAGAAATTGAACTTTGTAAATCACCCACTTTCAAAGAAAATGAATTCATTTTTAGGAAGAATATCATTTAATACTAATTTTTTATACCACATGGATCCAGACACTTATTGAGCCAATGAATCCAGGTTCCAATCAGGCATGGTCTTTAAAAAGTATCAAAACTCTCGCAACAAGTATTTAACACTGTTACATTATTAAGACTAACTTTTTAGTTAAATTAAAACAATTCTCTCTAGTCGATCTAAATGATTGTTTGAAAACACCAGATTAGTAGCCAACTGGGTTGTATATTGGGTAGGTGTATGCAGCCAAAAACCAACGAATCTAACAAGAACAAGTAAGCCGAAATAGAGTTACCTTTAAAATTTTCAAGATACGGTGACATTGGTCATAAGGAATCGATTTCGTCAAGCAAAAGACAAGTATCACTATGGGTACCACAAAACCATCACTAGCACACCGACAATAGGGGTAGGGGAAAAAAATAGCCTTCCCATTACTTGGTGCCATCATTGAACCACATATCCACAAAAAGAAAGCAAATGTCTAAACAAGCATGCCAATAATGGAATACATAAACAACCACATGGCATCATGCCAATTCCGGGGTTGACCTTGTTTGAATCTGATTTAGTCTGTTCAATATTTGTCAAGACACGACCAAAAAACAATTGGCATGTGATAATGTGGAAGAGCAACATTAGATTGTTACTAATCACAATTTGTCTTCTCGTCTCTTGTTTTTTTCCTTCTGATTTTGGAATTAGCAACATATATATGAACATTTTCTTGGTGGAAGGACTGAATAGAGGATGTGAACATAAGCAGCACTGCAAATTAATTGCAGTGTTTCATGAGCTCTTCTATGCACAAGTGAGAAGTGGAGGACCACTATTGTGAATGATGAATGGATGACCGCAATCAACTAACTTTGGAAAACAAAATCACGGTGAAGGGATCTTCGCAATCTCTACTAGTAACTTGTGTAAAGCTTGAGGCTTTGAGAAGAAAGGCGAGTGGTCGGAACCCTTTAAACGAAATACCTTCTCAGGGGGACTGGAGTTGATCATGCTGTCTTGCAATGCGACTGGTATAGCATTGTCCTCGGTAGTCTGTATATAGAACCGTCTCACGCTACCATGTTTCGTATCGGAAAGGGAAAGCTTTTCCAGCACTGGTGCAAAGGGGATCGGCCTCATTGAAACAGACGCTAATGCAACATCCTGAATTGGGAAACAGAGAAAAGGATTGGAAACAGTTCCTGTCATTGTTACAATCCTAACTCCTAAACAATTTGAAACTCATTCAATATCATAGCACCAGAAATCATAGCAACAAAAAGAACTCATTCGATACTCACGCAAGCAAAACTACGTCTACCAGTGAAAATCTCCGATCCATGCATACATGAAAAAAACATGCAGTTTCTGATTCATCTGAAAGCAGGGTTTACAAAAAAAACATGATAAGTGGAGGAGCAAACCTTGGAAGGACTTTGATTGAATAATAATTCCTTCAATAATGATTTGTCGAGGTCGATAGCAGTTGGAGGATGACCATTCCCATTTGCATATATAAATATTTGAGCTTGGCGCATTAAATCATTAGCACCTTCCTGAAATAGGTAGACAAGGGCAGATTAGTATTTTGCAGCAACATATCTTCAGAAATTAAACAGCTACTCAGTCAATTCCACAAAACCAGCAATTGTTTAGCTTTAACATGAATGATTGCTCTATAATTAGAACTCATAATCCAAGGTACACACTCTGACTGCGGAGACCTCGGACCAGAATGTGGAGCCAAAGGAAAGGGACATGATTACTTGGGATGGCAGCAGCTTGTCCACCACATTCCACAGCATTCTCCGTAACAGTGAACGTTTTAAACAACTTCAAGATGCACAATTCTGTAGAATCAATGGTTAGAGTATGAAGGAGAACCTGATCAGAGAAAGTATCAAGAGTGCTTTTTCCATCGGTCAACATAGCTGCAGCGACAAAAATAGCCCTTGAGATTTTGTGAGGAAACAACTCCATCGCATATGCTATACAAGCACCGCCAAAATCATGACCCACTAAGATCACCTGCAGTAATTTAAATTGTGTTAACGGTGAAAACCAGGCAACAAGAAATCATAGTAAAATGAGTGTAGATGGAAATGCAGAGGCATATAAGGGACAGCGAAGCAACAATTCCGAACCACGAACTTGTTTTCCGAATTCCATAAAAATAAATCACCAGCTATGGTTAAGAAAAGGCATTGTAGGAGTATGGTCACTCGGTGAGATTACTCAATAAGTTCGATCACTAAACCAACTGAAAGGGGGCAGAAAATCATAAAACCAGCTCAATAGGAAGAATAAAAGTAACAAGTGTAAGAGCAAGACCTTCTCGCCATCAGAGAGCTTTTCGATGAAGTCAGTAAGTGGCTTCACATATTGAGAAAGACTTGTAATGCTGTTAGAATCAAATGAATGAATCCCAGAACCAGTTAAGTCAACTGCATTAACTCTGAAACCGCTCTCTTCTAGAAGTGCTATAGTTTTATACCAGCACCAAGCACCAAAACCTCCTCCATGGACAAGGACAAAATGATTGGTCTCCAGATCATCAAGCTTGATGTCCTAAAACAATCACAGAGAATGATAAAATTTAAGTTAGTGAATCATGCAACCAGAGGCATCCGAGAAAGATAACCATTAACAACTCTGCGAAGATTAACGCCCTCACCAATACCGTCAAGACAACCCGAAAGAACCATTAAGAAATTCTTAGGTACAACTTAGCTAAACCTTAAAAGAGTAAGCAATAACCGGCAGCGTATCCAAAGAATCTTAGTTCAGACAGCCATTTAAAGAGCGCATTCTTCATGCTTTTGGCTGAAAACCAAATTCAAAGAAAACTCCTCTCCAATTTACTGACACTGCAACCAAATTCCATAATTATCCCAAAAAAAAGAAGCAATCCTCTTCCCAGAAAGATTCATTCCCTCAAAACAACTAAGCTTTCACCAAAACAAAAGAATTGCCTTAAACTCTAATGATCACATAACACCAAAAACAAAATTACGAAACCCCCAACTTCTCATCCCAATTCACAATTCCACAAAAAAAACTTCGAAAAAGGACCGAACTTTCTCATACCAAAAAATCAAATGCGCCAAAGGGCTTGTAGAGGCATTCTAAATATACAGGAAGTCCATGGTTCAAACCCCGGCACTATCACGGTGTAAAAAATTTTAACTTTCAGAAAAAATCAAAGACAAGAACCCAGAAACACCGACCCCAAATTCAACATCTTTATCCATAAAGTTCCATTCTTTTTTTCTTCTAACCTTGTTAACAAGCTGGTGGGGCTGTAAGAGCGGGTCGGTGAGGGACCTAGCCCGGGAACTGGAGCTCCGGGGGAGCCTCGACCCGGATACGCTATTCGGGTACCGGAGCGAAGTGGACCGGTCGAACCCGGACCCGTTGAGGAGCTGCTGCTGCTGCTGGTGGTGCCGGAACAGGATCGCCGCGGCCATGGCCTGCTCCTGGATCAAGGCGTCCTCGGCGCTGTCCTTCCGGCCCGACCGGACCCGGGCCCACCTGCTGCTGGAGCCCTGGCCCGGGTTCGGGTTCGGGTTGCCGCCCGGTAACCGCCTCTTGGGCTTCTTGGCCGCCGGTCGGGGCGAGGATGAGGAGGAGGAGAAGAACCCAGTGCAAAAGTTGCCCATTTCTCGCCGGGTGATCACTTCATGCAAGTGAAAGCGAAGAGGCAAGATTATATAACGTATTGAAAATATAATTAAAAAAATGAATTAAAAAGGGTGATGGGTCCTTTTTATTTAGTATATTTTAAGGTGAGTTTTTAAGTAGAAAAGGGAAGAGGAAGAAATGGGAAGGCGGGAATAAGGTGGCCTTTCGGGATGGCGACGGCTAAGGAGGAGGCGAGAGAAAGGTAATGAGCATGGAATTTCTGTTTGAGGAAGATATACGGGGAAGTTGGTGACCGGGAGTAATTTAGATTCGAGTTAATGTTTTGTGTTAATGTCGTGTCTATTGTTTTAATGTGTTTGTGCTGGATATGGTGATTCTATTATGGTAGTATCAGAATGTGTTAATCTCATGTCTATTGTTGTACTCGCACAATTCCCATTTGTCGTACGTTGGTGAAATCAAAGCACGTACAATCTTCGACCCGATGAGTCTTGTTTGAAGGGCCGTGTTAAGAATCTCAGACACTCAGTACAAAAATAGTGGACTAGTTTATAAATGTTGAAAAATTCACCTTCTCGTTATGCAACGAATTCTCTATTGGTTCTTGGCCTTGGCTCAATCATCGATGGCATGGAGGTTCAAGACGAGGAGCTTCATGCGAAACTTTCTACTAAAGTATGGCGTCTCGCGTCTCGCAATCGCCTCGGGCTTCTCATAGGAGGAGGAAACCTCCCATATTCTCCATGAGATTAAACTCACAGTTTGCGGTTCGGTACTTTTCTGGTCGTTTGATCCTCCATGACTTTCTGGAATTTGGTTCTTGTTTTGGTTGCAATAGGCACTCAGGTTTGAACTTGTGGTTTTTGCTTGCTGTGATGTTCTTGGATCTTAGCTAGGCGTTCTGAGGGATTTTTGCTCGGTTATTTCCATCCAGGGAACTAGATAATATATATTTTGTAGCCTGTAGGTACTACTTTGATAGTTATTATCAAGTTTTATTCGTGATGTAACTATATGGTCGTAAGTATCTGAGGTTCTTTCGAAGAGTAATATATTTTTACTTATAAAAAAAATTAAAAATAACTTGTTTAATGTGTCACTTTCAAGAAAATCTGATATTCTGATTTTTCAGCATCTTTCTTTCAACCGTTAGCAAGTTTAGCCAGAAACGAAAGTAATAGCATCTTTTGATTAATTTCTGTGGGGAGGTGGAGTTTAGCATGCTCTTGATTAGTAGATATTTTAACTTAATTAGAATTATATTTGTTTAGTCAAACATTGTACATTTACTTTTCTATTCTTCTAGATTTTATTACTCTCTCCCTTTGGTAAATCGGAAATCTGTTGGTCTTGGTAATATTATCAATTTTTATGCTCTTTGTGCTCGTTCTTTATTATCCAATATAGATTTTTTTAAATCATAGATCGGTAATAAATTGTAAAATTCTCCGCACTCTTAGACAATTCTGCTAAAACTATTTGTTATTATTTATAAAATAGTAGCCGACATCAAACGAACAACTTTTCCATCTAATTTTGGATTTTCCTAAACTGTAGGCGAGGAGAACACCAAAAGTCAAACATGATTTATTGGGTTGAAGAGGAGCGACAAGGAGGTTTCTTGTTGGACCATTGTAGGTTGCGAGACTAGAAGATGGTTGGCGGCATGAAAAATCAATTTCCCTTTGTTGAAAATAAAGAATCTTGAAAATAACAATAAATTCATACCATATCATGTTAAAGTTTCTACATATATGGATTTATATCTTGAAAGAGGGATTTAGTGTCAAGTCGTAGCCATCACAATAATGAGCTACTGAAATTTTTAGTAAGGAGCTCGATAGAGGGTAAAATACTATTTAAGATGTAATTATTTTTCACATTTATTTATATTATCAGGAGTTTGCCCCTCTATTTCTAAAAAATCTCTATATATAACCCAATTTTTTTGAATTCTTTACATTTAAAGATAAGGTACAACTACGTGTAAGTAATGTGATAATTTAAAATATAGACTCATAACTACTTAGAATATTCACTTAAAAATACCTCTAAAAAAATTCACTTAAAAATTCTCCTTTTTAAATATAATTTAAAGTTCTCTTTTTATCAAAGTAGCTACATGTCTATTCTTTGAAGGTTCACGTTCATTAGTTGATTTTGGGCTTTAGATATTGTGCATAATGGTATAGGTGCTAGACAATAGACGAACGCATTGGTTTCGCCGCAGCTTATATACGTATCTCCGAATATCTTATAAATACGATCGTCTCATATTTTGATGTATGATATCCCAGCAAAAACGGTTCTAGGACTGTTCTGTGATCTGTCTGGCGCAACGAGGACGTCACGTATTTAAGGAGGGGTGAATGTGATACCCCGTAAATGATATGTACTGTCTGAAATGCCTTAAGTGATTTGATTGGTACTATCCATACCAACAAGGTGCACCTTCTTTTCTGGCACAAATGTTTAGAGAACTCCAAGATTAAACGTGTTTGGCCGGGAGTAGGATCAGGATGGGTGACCTCCGGGAAAGTATTTTCTGGGATGCGTGTAAGTGAGGACAAAACACGCTGGAAAAACCTGTGTTGGTCTGTGGAGACAGTCAGTCAAATCACGGGGCGTTATAATTTTATTACAAAATTGTGTATATTCAGTGTCCTCTATTTATATATAATTTATATATTCTATTCTTATTATGACGTATGAAAATTACGTTTTAAAAAAAGAGCTGCTCGGAAATTGACAGTAAATCCATTGTCAGCTCCTAAACAGTTGATTACGAAGGGATTTTTTCTCAAATATACAAAAAATATACATAAAAAATTATACATATTTCTAAAATAGGTTAAAAGATTATTTAATATTAAAAAAATTGAAGAAGGCACCATCACAAAATGGCACCTCGACTAAAAATATTATTCACCTGTCCATTCATGTCGAAAAATTGGCAGAAAAAATTGTAGTGGAAGTGCCCCAGTATGTTGACGCCTCCAATTAAATAATAATTTTTAGAACAATGGCAGCAAATTTTTGTTTTTTAGAGTAGCAGCGCCCATTAATAATAATATGAAACGAATCAAAGAATTACACACATAAAGAAACCAACGCAAATACACACATTACATCAGTAGTAGGTTAATAATATGAAACAATGGCAGCAATTTACTTGCCTATAATAGTGGCCGAAATTATCAATTTTGTTGCAAATTATGAGTAAATTAGATTCAATTCATAAATTTATGTCAATACTTTGATATAATTTTTTTGAAATATACTAATATTTTTACTTGCAATAGTCTGAAATAATACAAACAACACAACAATAAAATCTATAGAAATATTTAAAAACTCCTAAAAAAGTTATTAAAGGAGGATCTCTAGTTGTTTGGCGCCTCCACTTGATTTTTTTTAATAGTTGTCAATTCTGATTTGTATTCTTGAAATAGGAAGGGTTCCTATTAATAAATTTTAGCAAGTACACAATTTAACTTTAGATTAATCAACTACAAAAATTTGGAAAAGTAAAATGAATCCAAAAAATAATAGCTTCGACTACTCGACTGAGTACACAACTTTTATGCTTCAACAAAATTTTGAACTTTTGTTTAATAATTTATGCCTGGTTCGTTGGTACATAATCAAATTTTCATACCGAATTAAGAAAATAACAAAGTTTCAAAATTAAATAATAAGTAACTAATTACAAATTTATATGGTACATAATCAAATTTTCATACCTAATAATATAATGAATTAATTTTTGGAATAATATAAATGCACAACCAAGTAATCAATTAGAGACCAATTTCTACTAGGGAGCCTCCACTACAATTTTTTTTACCAAATTTTTTCGACATGAATGGATAGGTGAATAGCATTTTTAGTCGAGGCGTCATTTAGTGATGGCGCCTTCTTCAATTTTTTTAATATTAAATAATCTTTCAACCTATTTTGAGAATATGTATAACTTTTTACCTATTTAGAAAATATATATATTTTTGCCTATTTGAGAAAAATTTCCGATTACAAAACAAGTATATGTAATATAATAACACGGAAACAAAATAAGATACTAGTGTTCATGACTTATTGTCCATACTTGGGGGTTGGATTGGGTATGGAATGCCCCCATTCTGAACCGTTCGGAATGAAGACACGCGGAGGCTTTTTTACAAAAATGCTAAAATACAGGGACCAAAATAAAAAAAGCCACGTACAAACATAAGCCGGAAACAAATTCCATTATCACCATAACTGCGCATGCCAGTATCGTAACCGGGGCATGCCAGTATCGTAACGGAGCATGCCAGCAGAACTTTTTTGCAAAAATGCTAAAATACGGAGACCAAAATAAAAAAAAATCATACACGCCAGTATCATAAACGGGCATGCTACTGTCACAAAAACAACTCTCATTATCACATAGCTGTGCATGCCAGTATCACATAACTGCACATACCAGCGCGGTCCCCCTTTCACTCCAAGCCGTCTGGAATGATTTCTTCACTTCTAACCCAATCCACTTCCCATAACCCTCCAAGTCAATCAATTTGCCCCCATTAATATACTATTTTATCTTATATTTACGGGGTAAAATATTTATTTATCTTATTATATGGTCCTCGAGGAACATGAATGTGCTCCCGGACGGATTTAAATGCATTTTAATTGGGGAAAATATTGACAAAGTAACAGATCTGATCTACTGATGTTAGGAGATCAGTCTCGGTGAAAGCGAACGGAATCTATTGGCGAAACATATATAATATAACTTATAACAATCTTCATAATTCAGTTTTTAGACAAGTTTACGAGTAATAACAAGTTTATGAGGCTCTTGCCTCCGGGTCATGGTTGGACTAGTCTGACCGGTTGGAATGTCAGTCAGACTAGTACTTTTTTATATTTAAAAATATATTTTTATTCATATTTTAATTACTCATATCTCACTACCCAGCCCTATACCTCGGTTAATCTTTCCAAAAAATAAATAGGTACAACTTTTTCTCTCTTTTTTGACCCACCATAACATTGAAATCTTAAAAAAAAAACCCAACAAAATGAAAAACTCAAAACAAAAAAATACTAATTTTTTGACCCACCATCAAGAAAATCCTGCTTTTTTGGTTAAACCTTACCAACCGGAAAATACAGGATAAAAAATTTGATCAAATTGTCAGGTCCGACTTTTTTTAGGCGATTCATAAGATTGGCAGATTTTTGGCCAAACCCGGTACGATATTCATACCAAATCACGATCCGACTGGTTGAACCACCAGTGAGACCGCATATTTTAAAACTTTTGATAATACTATCTATTTATAAATAGAATTTCAGCATGTGCCCGTTTTTATGTATATATGCAAAGGACTTGACGTTGCATGAATAAACTATCTAGGCAGGGTTTATAAAAATTGATCTTCAAAATTATATATTCCAAGGACATGTCAGCAGAAACGTCAACCAACAAACACTTAGATCAAGTAATATTTATTTTTGGGAGAAAATTTTCATCATTCAAGAATTTTATAGGCTCAAATTGGAATTAATATGTTCACTAAGTGTCCAAATAATAGGTGATTTAAAAAGAATGTTAGAAGCACCATAATACGCTACCCACAAGGGAAATCGAATCTCATTTCTGAATTCTTCATGGTTCTCCTTCTTTGATAAAAAAAATTAGCCCCTAAGCGTAACCCGAAAGAGTATTGAAAATATATTTTGCTTGACCAAGATTGGAAAAATTGGACGAAGATTACTTTGTACTTATTAAAAAATCGTTGTAATTCATAATAAATGTCTATTAGGTTACTACTTAGTTCCTCTTTGTTGTTTTGATTGTATAACCTATTGGACAAAGTTATTGAAAATAACGTAAACGAATACATAACTTTAATTATTTTCGGTACTTCCAATCTCAAAGGGAATTGAAGTGCACAATCATAATTATACGTAAGTTAAAATCTCGATAATACTCGATTATAAATATGAAATAGTAGTACTTTGATCCGTTGTATTCGCTTAAAATAGAAAGGACCAAGGACGGGGAAATATACCTCACGAGGGAAAAGAGAAAGCGACAACATTAATTAATATCTGTTGTTGAGCCGATAATAGTGGTTGGATGATGATAGGCATAATTGCAAGATACTGATCATGTCTCGTATTATGGTCCCAAGATCCCGATGAGATTTTTTAAATTTCTTCTGATGTACAAAATATAGAATATGAAAAAGCTACCCCACGGGTTAGAGGTAAACTGTTCTGATTCTTTAGCTAAATCGTCCATTTAAAAGTATTAGAGTAAAACATTATTGATAAATTTGTTATGTAACTAGTAAGTACATTTTACAATGAATAAGATAACGAGTTTCTCCGGATGATGAAACAAATAATTGCATGCCCTCTTAATTGGGTGGTGACGGATTCGATGAGTAATTAACGAGTAATTACGTGTTGAACTCGTTTAATTAACAAACTAATTCATTAATCATAAATCACTTACTTGTTGAAGCAAGAGATCCACAGGCTCGGGTTCACAATTTCTTCGTGCTGGTCGAATTACGATCACGTATGAACGGGTTCGTAATTGATTTCCACGAGATTTTCTCTATATAAAATCTGATCAAAATTCAGGAACTAATCCAGAATTTTCCTTTCTGATTGAGTGGTTGTGAGAAAAGTTACAAATTGGTCCAGTCGAATTTCCCTTTTTATAGAGAAATCCGGACAACCAAAATGCGCCACGTGGCACTCCGGACCGCATATCCGCCACGTGGCACTCCGGACCGCATGTCCGCCCACGTGGCGTGCCACGTGGCACTTCATGCCGCGTGTCCGCCACGTGGGCTGCCACATATGACGTTAGCGCCACATCACACTGACGTGGTGCTTGCGTGGCTTCGGGTCGGTCAACGCGGGTTGACCGGCCCATCCAACCCAACTTATGGGCCTGATGGGCCCGGGCCCATTTAGGCACAATAATAATTGCCTGATGGGCCCAAGGTCCAACATCTCCCACTCAATTATTATTGACCTTGATCAACAGTTATCAGATTTCTTTAAAAGATTTCGTGCGACCAGCACACGTCGAGTATGTTAAGCCAAATTCAAGAGCACGGACACTCAGGCTACTTGAATAGTAGCATCTCGACTACCTTCTTGTATAATGTATGCTATTACCCCAGGACTCATGTCACATTCCATTGTTCACATCAGTGATTTCAAACAATTATATTCGGGTTCACTATTGTATTTTTCAATACAATTGGTGCACCTGAACCACGAAACTCAGAATGTGATGAACAGAGTTCCTTCTTCCTTAACTATATTCTTTTCATAATGATACAACCTGCTTTTCTGGTCAGCCCTGCCAGGTCGAATCGCTATGCCATAACCTTTTTATGAACTTTCCAAGCTAGCAGCACTGGACCATACTTCCAGAATACGTTTAGGATCTTAAGGGTAGGTTTTGGGAATCACAGTTTCTTTTAATTGGTCTCACACCAGGGATTGTGAAATCACTCAACATTTTTATCCCATCCAGTGGTCGAGTAGCACACATGATACTGATCACGTGTTACGGTGTACATTCCTTCTTAAAGGAACACATGTCTTTTAACACCATACTAGAGTATCAGCCTTAGCTTAACTCTAGGCTAATAGGACAGACAGTATGATAAGTTCCACTTATATCTTATCATATGGATTGTAGAAAATCCAAATGCAGCAACTTATTCCTGCATCCCATAAAAAAACTTGCTCTTGAGCAAGACGGCATTCCGTCATAGGACATGCACTTATGTATGTCCAATAACTGCCTCATCTCATCTAGGAATCAACTTCTTGACTCCCACTGAGGTAAACACCCATGTGAGTGGGCTACTTCTCTGTCCGACATATTTCACATTTAACTCATATTGCCAAAAAGAACTCATATATTCCAACTAATTGGATTACAAATGAAACCGTCGTAAACCCAGTGACTTAACATATTTCTCGAACACTTCTCGAGGTAATGCTTTAGTCATTGGATCTGCGGCCATATCTCGTGTAGATATGTGTTTCATACACATCAATTTATATTTTATTAAATTTCTAACAAAGTGAAATTTAATATCTATATGCTTAGCCCTGCTATGGAATCTCGGATCCTTAGCATGAGCTATAGCCGCCTGGTTGTCGCAGAATAGACTCACGGGCTCCGTCGAGTTGATCAGGGAGAGATGGCTTAAGAATCTCTTCAACCATACCGCTTCTTATGTAGCATGAGCTGAAGCTACATATTCGGCTTCTATTATTGACAGGGATACACATGTTTGCTTCTATTATTAACGAGTAATTACGTGTTGAACTCGTTTAATTAACAAACGAATCCAGATGTTGACTTTTTCTTATCCAGATCACCTCCCCAATCGGCATCGGTATAGCCACTCAATATCAGGTCACGACCATTATAGCACAAGGAGTATTCTGCAGTAGTATTCAAATATTTCAAAATCCCTTTGACAGCCTTCCAGTGAGCACTGCCTGGATCAGACTGATATCTGCTTGCTATTCCAACAACATAGCAAATATCAAGTCTAGTACACAACATTGCGTACATCAGGCATCCAACTGCATTGGCATAAGGAATTTTCTCCATGTCTCCACGTTGTTTAGCTGTTTTTGGGCACATGTCCTTACCCAAATTATGACCATTAACCAATGGGACATACTTTGGGTTACTGTGATCACAATTGAAACGTTCTACTACTTTACGAATATATGTCTCTTGTGAAAGAGACACTATTCTCTTCGAACGATTCCTCGAAATCTTAACTCCGAGTATGTAATCCGCTTCACCCATGTCTTTCATTTCAAAGTTGGAAGATAACCAATCTTTGATTTCGACAAGAAATCCCATGTCATTTCCAGCTAAAAGTATGTCATCAACATACAAAGTGATGATAACAAACTTCTTTCCTGATCGCTTAACATACACACAATGATCTTCGTCTATCATTATAAAATCATGTTGCATGATCGTATTATGAAAGCGAATATACCATTGTCTAGACGACTGCTTAAGGCCATAAATTGATCTATTCAATTTGCAAACTTTGTGTTCGCAGCCTTTTTGAATGTAGCCCTCAGGCTGAACCATGTAGTTTTCTTCATCCAATTCTCCATGGAGAAAAGCAGTCTTTACATCCATTTGATGTAATTATAGATTCATGTTAGCAACCATAGCTAAAACAACCCTAATTGACGTAAATCTAACAACAGGTGCAAAAGTCTCCTCATAGTCTATCCCAGCCTGTTGTTTGAATCCTTGGGCAACCAAACACGCTTTGTATCTTTCGATACTGCCATCTGCATTGTGCTTGATTTTGAGAATCCACTTATTCCCAATTGCCCTACGCCCCTTAGGTAGGTCAACCAGATCCCAAACCTGGTTTTTGATCATAGAAGACATTTCTTCTTCCATTGCATTCATCCATTCATTTCGTTTTGGAGATGACAAAACTCTAGATACATTCTTTGGTTCATCTTCATCCTGCAGGATGGCCAGAAGAATTTCACTTGGACCACCAAATTTCTTCAATGATACCAAGAACGCATTAGCCTCGCCTTCGATGTCAAATCGTCGGCGTGGTATGCTAGTTCTGCTAGACCTACGATATTCCCGATTTTGATAATCCAGGAATATATTCATCATATCCAGGAATCGTACTCCCACTGGGTGAAAATACCGTACTCCCACTGGAATAAGGAATTACCTCCCTTTTAGGACTCAGATCACGACCTTCCGGATCATTTTGAGTTGGAAAATCTCTATCTTCCTCCTCAATTCTCCCACTCGGAAGAAGTGATCCAGATGATTCTGGTTCATTTGTCTCATAAAGGGTAAGGTCACTACTAACCTCCCCAAACTTTGGAGATTCATTCTCCAAAAATGTGACAGCATGTGATTCAAATTCTGTTACATGTCCATTGTCCAGTTCACCCACGAACACGTACCCTTTAGATACCTCTGGGTATCTTATAAAGATACTTTTTCTACCTCTCAGTCCTAATTTACCGAAAGTACTAGAGGTAGAATGGACATATGACGCACACCCCCATGGCTTAAAATAGGATAAATCGGGCTTCCCATCTGTCCACATTTCGTAAGGAGTGGCTGTAATAGACTTAGAGGGAACACGATTGAGAACGTATGCGGCAGTAATGAGCGCATCTCCATAGAATGATATAAGCAAACTTGCCTCTGCCATCATCGATCTAACCATGTCAAGAAGAGTTCTATTTCTTCTTTCAGCAACCCCGTTTTGCTGGGGTGTATAAGGAATGGACAACTGATGTTCAATCCCTTTTTCAATGCATAATGCTTTGAACTCATCAGAAAGATATTCACGGCCACGATCAGTTCGTAAAGCTTTTATCTTTCTTTCCTTCTGATTCTCAACAAAACTCATGTATGTCATGAAGCAGTTTAAGGCTTCAGACTTGTGAGAAATCAGGTATATTAGACCATATCTAGTATAGTCGTCAATAAAGGTGATGAAGTAATATGCTTCATGCCTTGCCCTCACGTTCATTGGACCACATATGTCAGAATGGACTAATTGTAGTGGAAATTTGGCTCTAGCCCCAGTACCAAAAGATTTCCTAGTGCTTTTTCCTTCTAGACAGGATATGCAACTAGGTAATATAGATTTCTCTATATTGCCCAACAGTCCTGCCTTAGCTAGACGGTTTAAACGATCCTGGCCAATATGGCTTAGTCTAGAATGCCATAGTTTAATATCATCCTCTGATGAGTTTGAACTAGTGGCAAAGGAAAAGCTTTCATAAGGATCAATATCCAGAATCAAAAAACCTTCCGATATATATCCAAGGCCAAAATAGGCATCATCCAAAAACAATCTAATGGTGTCGTCCTCAAATGACAACCGAAAACCTAAAGACATTAAGGCTGAAACTGAGATCATGTTCCTTCGTATGTCTGGAGCAAACAACACGTCATGTAAAAGAAGGGCACGACCACCACGAAGGTGTAATCTACAAGTGCCCATGACTTTCACATCCACGCACGAGTTGTTACCGACAAAAATGGTTTTTGCTCCAGCCGGTAACCGCCTGTACTCAATGAACGAACAACGGTCTCTAGCTATATGGTCTGTCGCTCCTAAATCAATCACCCACATAGAATGTGACTCTGTTAGAAGGGTACAAGAGGATACATACAACTTACTCACACTTGAGTTTAGATGTACCTGCTTGGGCATCAAGCAATCTTTTGCAAAATGACCCTTCTGTTGACAGTTAAAACATTTCACTTTTGAAATGTTAAACCGCTTGTTCTTTTTAGCCTTGGAGCCATCCAACTTGGTTCCATAGTTTTCAGCCTTTGGAGTTTGTTTACACTTACCCTTCCCTTTACCTTTCTTCTTTTTCCCACCACTCCCAGTCGAACAAATCGAATGGGCTTCAGGGTGGGATTTCATAGCTAGGAGGCGATCTTCCTCCAGCTCAAGGTGTCTGGCAACATCATCAAATGTTACCAAATGATCGGAATGGGTCAGATTCATCTTCATCTGTTCCCAACTTGGTGGTAGAGAACGGATGACAGCTTGAATCTGCTGCTCGTCGCTGAGTATGTGACCAGCCTCTGCCAGTTCACTGATCATATTGGACATCACTCTCAGATGTTTCCTCATGGGAACCTCCGGACGCTTTTAAAGGTGTCAAACCGTATGGTCAAAGCACGTAGCTTCGACACTGAAAGCTTTTCGAATTTTTGTTTGAGAGCATCCCATAACTCTTTCGCGTTGTCATGCACGCGAAATTGTCTGGTGATATCATCCATCATTGAACTCAACAAGATCAGTCGAGCAATAGTATTTTTTCTCTTCCAATTAACATAAGCTTCCTTATCTCGCTTATGTTGAGCAGTTGTGCCTTTTTCAGGCTCATCCATTATTACATGTATGTGCTTTAGAACCTCTTGTTCTTCAAGCACATATTGGATTTTCATGCTCCAATTCTCATAGTTTTCACCGTTGAGTTTTAACTCACGGTTTAGCTCAGCTATGATGGATCTAGAAGCAACTGACATCTCTATAGGGATTTTTAATATGAGAACATATTAGAAATTTTATTTGGCAATATGATACAATTTACTATTCACTCATAACTTTTTAACGATATGAAGTTCTTGATTAATCTCAAAATCGAAGTGGGTCGCGGGCATTCTTCCCCTCACCATTCAAGTATTAATCTTAAACTTCAAACGTTTAAAGTTCATCGATAGTAAATTCAAGTGGAAGCAATTAAACAAACATCTTTATTTAATTACATACATTTGTACATTCTGAGCTTATACACACATGTACAAAAAACTCAGATGAGGTCTCAACCTATTGTACAAAATTCTCCCAAAAACAACATATGTACATGGGGACAGTTAAACATAACATGTAATCACACAGTGATCGGATGTCCAGGCAATCCGGTAGGAGAATCCAGATACATATCTGGATCCGGGTCCGAAGACGATCCTGTTGGGACCAGGTGCGAGGACGATCTGGCGAGAAGTTCCAGGGTACTTGTCGGAACTGGAATTGAATCCATGATCCAGATGATCAGGAGCGGAGAAAAACTGTAATAGTAATCCTTAGCGAGGTAACAGTTCAAGATCAAACCGCTTCTCAGCTCCAGAACATGAGAAGGTATCATTTCTCTGCGAAGACCCTTATCCTCAAGATAATGGATCAGACCATAGAGGGCATCTCTATGGGTATTGAACTCAGGTGCCGAGAAGATACTCATATCTTCTCGAATTTTCATCGTGACCAGGAGGTCTCGAAACATAGAGGGCCAGTCCTCTCCATGATCGTAACCTCCGGCCCAGATGCACTCTTGCATCTCCCGGTGAACAGCCTCAATGTGCTCGACGATAACATACATGTCATCCTTAGGCATACGTAGCGGTAAACGGCGCTTCAGAACCTTTTGTCGAAGTTCCGTTGCACAGAAGTTCAGATACCTTTCTCCAGTAGCCATCAAATCTTCCAACAATTGCAATTCAATTTCGGGTTAACACTCATATTTTCCCAAAATAGGATTGAAAAACTTATTTTTCAATCTTTTGATGATCATACAATTGACCAATTCATGTGATTTTAGTTAAATTTAACATATCTTAGAACTCGTTCCAAAATATTTTTAAGTTTATTAAAATATCGTCATAATTTTAATAAACCTAATTGACAAATATTTCTCAAAATTTTTATCAATTTATTAGATTTTAATTGAATAAAAACTGATTTTATCCAATTAAAAGAGGAGAAATCCCAATAATTAAGTCCAATTTTGGCCGTAAATCGGGTTGGGTCGAACCAAGAAACTAGACCAATCCGTCCGGTTTTTTGATTTTCTAGACCCGGGTATAAATATTTTCGAGAAAAATCGTGAAATTATGATTTTGCCCATCGCATATTTCCCCTTCCTTTTCTCTCTCTTCTCCCTCGATCGGCGAAAAATTCCGACCGCCGCCTCACTTACGACCGCCGCTTAACGGCGGCGAGCCACCGGCCGAGACCGGTCGCAATCGACGCGTCTCGGCCTCGCGATCACGTCCGTCTAAGCCGCGCGGGCCATCGTGCGGCGGCTCTCTGCCACGAACGTCTTCTCCGTTCCGCGCCTCTCCGCCGTCGTCGGCGTCGATCTTCGTTTTTCGGCAACGTCGATCCACAAAAGTGGTATCGAAGTGACGAGGAGAAGCTGCAGAATCGACAATCGTCGATCTACGGCGTCGACATCGTCGGATTTCCGACGAAATCGACCGAATTTGATTTCGGGCGAAATCGCCCAAATCGCCCCATTAGGGTTTATTTTCGATTTGGGGATTTTTGGGAAAATTTCCAATTAATCCCCACATTTTCCAAAAATTGCACCAAAGTTTTAAGATTTCGCGCGTGCGCGAATTTTCCCGCGTGGTTAGGCAAAATTTAATTTAGTCCCGCTGGTTCTAAATTAATTATTTTAAAGTCCAACAGATTATGATTTTCCATAAAATCACAATTAATACGATTTTTGACCCAATAAATCACATAATTATTTGAATTAAAACATCATATCATCATCAAAACATAGTTTCAACCATGCTCTGATACCAATTGACGGATTCGACGAGTAATTAATGAGTAATTACGTGTTGAACTCGTTTAATTAATAAACTAATTCGTTAATCATAAATCACTTACTTGTTGAAGCAAGAGGTCCACAGGCTCAGGTCCACAATTTCTTCGTGCTGGTCGAATTACGATCACGTATGAACGGATTCGTAATTGATTTCCACGAGATTTCCTCTATAGAAAATCTGATCAAAATTCAGGAACTAATCCAGAATTTTTCTTTCTGATTGAGTGGTTGTGGGAAAAGTTACAAATTGGTCCAGCCAGATTTCCCTTTTTATAGGGAAATTCGGACAACCAAAATGCGCCACGTGTCATGCCACGTGGCACTCTGGGCCGCATATCCGCCACGTGGCACTCTGGACCGCATGCCCGCCCACGTGGTACTTCATGCCGCATGTCTGTCACGCAGCGCGCCACGTGGCATGCCACGCGACAAAGCTACCACAAGCATGTCCGCCACATGGGCTGCCACATATGACGTTAGCGCCACGTCACGTTGACGTAGCGCTTGCGTGGCTTCGGGCTGGTCAACGCGGGTTGACCGGCCCATCCAACTCAACTTATGGGCCTGATGGGCCCGGGCCCATTTAGGCACAATAATAATTGCCTGATGGGCCCAAGGTCCAACAGGTGGTTTCCTCTTTTAAATACTTACTCTGAGGTACTTTTTCTCTACCACAGATTTCCTATCAAATTTTATCGTGACAGAATTTTGATAAAGCCTACGGCTAGGTGGGAGCTCAACACTAGGCTTGTAAATAAATAATTAAATACATATAATAAAATCAACTTACCAAAAAATACTTGTTGGAAGTGCTTTGTCACAACTTAAATACTCCATTCAACTCGAATCTAGATTACGTTGGTCCAGTGAGTCGTATACAAAATAGTATAAATGGAAAAACATGAAATATAATACTTTTAAAAACGTAAGTGGACCGACGATTCAACCGGTCCTTCAACATGAATAAACATCGGGTCATTTTAATGTAAAGTTTGGAGAACATAAAAACAATTCGAATTCTGGTTTGATTAGATAGTTTGTATACTCGATTAAAACGGTCGAGACTTATTCAACCAGAAAATTTAAAAACAACTGGTACACCTAAATTAGGATGTTTAAATTTAATTAGAAGTTACGAGTTAATATAACTTGTGTTAGAATTTGGAATTTAATATGTATAGTTTTGATTTTTTGTTATGTGTCACATATAAATTTAGATTAGTAGACTTAATAAATAATCGGATATCGTGTGTCTAGAGGGAAAGAAAAGTTGGGGGAACGAGGGTGCTGGAAGTGGTCACCATGTTGCTTCTTTAAATGAACTCCGTCAAGTTCGATTCTGCATTCTGATCACGACCGCTTGATATACACAAGGATTTCCCAACTTAATGAAAGTACTTGATATTTCCTTTCCAAATAGATTTCTGACTTCTGATTTCCCGAACTAAACCATTCTGTATTTTATACATTCTCCGTCCATTTATTGCCTTCAACAAATTCAAATTCTCTTTGCATCTGTCTCATGAACGCTTGAGATCACAAACTAATATCACCTTATATTGTACGATCAACTTAAATTTGGATTAGTCGACATAATGTATATTCAAATATCGAATAGTTTGGAATAAAAACTATTGATTGGTACAATTATAAAAATCAGGAAGGTGGAAAACATTTATATTTGTAAAAAAGTTGCATGATGTACGCATGATTTCTCTCGATCCGCCTGCAATAGTCTACACCACGCAATAACTTTGGCTCCTATATAAAGAAACAATCACATGCAACCTACCACAACAACATTTTTTTTAGAAGGACCACAACAACATATAGTAGTTCCATTTGCAAGAGAATCAACTTTTTTTTATGGTAAATTACGGTCAGGACGCTGGAGTTTAGTATATTCGTATCTCAGACCTCTGTATTTTTGAAATAGATTAAAACGTTCCTACAGTTTGGTAAATTTATACTCTTGCGTCCCTCGCTGACATCATCAATCGATTTTTTCTTATTTTATATTTCAAATGACTTTTATACCATTGTTCCGATCAACCAAAACATCCGATATTTTTTTGGCGAACACCAACGCCGACAATCGTGACCTCACCTTCCCGTCACCGCCACATCAGGTCACTCCGGATCCCTGGATTCCTTTTCCCACTCCTCCTCTTCTATTGAGATGAAATCCAAACTCACGAACAAATTGGGGACCCCCCAAATAAAAATTAAATGAAAAAATTGAGAAGGTGTATAATATTTGGTCTAGTGGTATAAGGTACAAGGTGTATAAAATTTCATGGAGGTCTTAGGTTTAAATCCAAACAAAATGTACTTTATGTAATTTTACTATTAAAAAAACGACATGTATACGTTTTTTTTCCTTCTAAATACGACTGTTCTATTCTCTCTCCTTAATTTTAAAAAAGCTCGATTTCTTAGTACCAATATCAACTATGACCACTGACTTAATACTAGTCTGAAGGTTTTATTTTTTTCAATTTCCCTTAATTTCTTTGAATTATTTTTAATTTCATTCATTTTTATCATCTGACACGAAAATTGACCAAAATTAATTAATTATACAGCCAGATTCAGGCCCATGTTCTTGTTCCCCCTCACTTAAAGAGCCTAGGGCTGCAACAAGATGGCCTTAGAAGCTCAAAAAGGTTCATACAACTTGGGCCGACCCACAAGTTTCAAAAAAATCAAACCCATACATAACAATTAACACCTACCAATGTGCTTCTTCACCTCAAACTTCATGTCGTTTATTAGAGGGATCCACATAAGTTATCTTAACCGAAATTTAACAAACTCACCATCAACCACCAAGCAATAAAATCAACTGGTGAGAGTGTTGTTTCAAATTTGAGTCTTGTAATTTGACCAAATTTCAAATTCGAGTTTGAGCTCTTGGGAATGCAACAGTAAGAATGAGTACAGTGTAGTTTAGCGGTGTAAAACAATTGCGTGACACCGCTCCGCACGTCAAAAAAATCTAAAAGTCCTACCGTCAGTGTCGCAGTTTGGTGCGAAACAGCGTGTTTCACGATGTTGCGGTGTAGGAGTAGTTTTGTGCGGTTCGTAGTTTCACGTTTCAGGGCCCATTTAAGAAAACATAGAAAGAACCCATTATGGCGGCTGAATAAAGAAAAACCTGTTAGGCCCAATCGAAAAAATTGCACCAGCCCACAACGGCGTCATTTTGACTGAGATGAAACATATATTAAAACGACGTCGTTTTACAAGTGCCGTTTCGCAGTGTCAACAAAATTCAACACTGACCCCGACCAAAGTTATGTCGTTGCGGTTTGAAACCTCACCACGACACTGAAAACACATGGGGTGTTCGTTGTTTACGGTTTGTGGTTTGGCAGTCAGTCGGTTTTGCGGTTTAACACGGTTTGAAACTCACCCCTACGAAGCGGTGTTAAGTACTTCTTGTGAGAATTTTGACATACTTCAAAGGTCTTATTTAGCTCAAACTTGGATTAGTCGGTCCAGTGATCAGATTCGGTATATAATATCCAAATTTTCGGCAAGTAATGGTCCCTTCATCCGAGGAGTAAATCTTCTCCGTTCCGTACTTTTGCATCGGAGGCCTGGAAGAGCTTGCTTGCGGAGACGTTCCAGTACCCACTAATTGGCAGGGCCCAAAAATGGACTGGACGACTAAACATAATCTGTTCGGCCTGTGAAACATCCGACCAGAACTCTTCTCCATATGTTTTCCTTGAAAATAACACATCGATGCAACTTGTGATTCTAAAAACACCTAAATTTCTACTCGACCAAAGAAATGTTAGCATCTGTCCCCAATTATATCCAAAGACTTATCAAAGTGATTGTAACAACAAACGAACAGCTAGATTAATCTGGGTCAGATGATTATTCTATTTTAATCAAAAAGTGTTCTTGGAAATGCATAAATGTTAAATATTTGTTAGAAATTTTTTTACATCTTTTAAAAATCTCATCCAGTTCGAACATGGAATAATCGATTTAGTCGGTGTTTGAATTCCAATTTTTCTTGATAGGTGTCCGAAGTCTAGGTGATAACTATTAATTTTGCAAGAAAACTAAATATGACGGTCTCCTAGACAATGCACTTCTGGCGGGCCGACCAATAATAAGCCGTCGGTCCATTTCCTGCGACCTTATACGTATTAAATAATTCAATATGTTGAACATGATAGTAGTATTATTGTATACTTGTCAAAACGAGATCATAGTATCATCAGGTTAATACTTTTTGATAAGTTATCATCATGTTATTTTTGAAAATATAGTAGTATTAGATAATTCTCAAAACATAAGAATTATCATTTAAAAATTTTATTCGATTCAAACCTATATTATTCATATTGTACTGAATTTCATATTCTTCCGGTAAATTTATAAATTTGAACTTTCATCCAATACAAACTTCAAATTCTACCCATACAATGTAGGTGTACTAGGAGGCCTAACAAAATTCCATATGAGCCGTCCACAGTCGCTTTCATAAAAAGCCCAATCCGACGTTGGAAATATGGGAAAATTGCGAAATTGGGTTATTTGTTTGTTTGGTGTTACTGTTGGTAGTTTTTTGTGAAAAAAGTGTTCGAATATAAAGTATTGCGGATGTAGTGTCCACGTGATACGGACGAAAAAAAAGTCGGATTTTGGACCAAGATCCGACAAAAAAAGTCGGATGACCAAGATCCGACATAAAAAGTCGGATCTTGGTAAAAGAGGCATGACACGCGTTTGGCCTTGGTGGTAGAAGATGCCACTTTTTACTTGATGGTCATAGGTTCGATTCCAACTTCTTGCAATCTTGTTTTTAATTTTTACTATCCAACAGAAATATTATATTAAATAAATTAAATTGTAAAAATTAGACAAGTTATTCTTGATAGCCAAATTGGTTTACATTGTGGTCTTTGGACCTAAGGTCATAGGTTCAATACTTAATTTTGACAATTTTTTTATCACTTCGTTTTACTAAATCATTCACGAAGTGATTTAATATTCACCATAATTTTTAATATTCATCAATTTCGTTTTAATATTAATGAATGATTTAATATTCACCATATTTAATTTTAAAAAATTATTTTAATATTAGTGAATTATTTAGTAAAACAAAGTGATAAAAAAATTCTCAAAGTCAAGTATTGAACTTGTGACCTTAAGTCCAAAGACCACAACTTAAACCAATTTGCCTATCAAGAATTACTTACTTAATTATTACAATTTAATTTATTTAATATAATATTTATGTTGGATAATAAAAATTAAAAGCAAAATTGCAAGAAGTTGGAATCGAACTTTTGACCATCAAGTAAAAAATGACACCTCCTACCACCAAGACCAAACACGTGTTATGTCTTTTTTACCAAGATCCGACTTTTTATGTCGGATCTTGGTCATCCGACTAAAAAAGTCGGATCTTGGTAATCCGACTAAAAAAGTCGGATTTTGGTCCAAGATCTGACTTTTTTTTTCGTCTGTGCCACGTGGACACCACATCCGTAATACTTTATATTCGAACACTTTTTTTACAAAAAACTACCAACAGTAACACCAAACAGACAAAAAACCCGCGAAATTCAACTTAACCTCTGACAAGAAGCATTCATGATGACCATGTACATCTTTGTGCTCATGACTTTCTAGCTAATGCCAAGACACTCCCATCCTCTTCATCGTCATCATTTCTCCCCCAATTTCTTCTCTATCAGACACATTTTGGTATTGAACATATGATCTTAACTATAGGACCCGATGCCCATTCCCTCCTTTTCTTTGTATTCGAATACTCATTAGATTGATTAATTTAGATTCGAGATAGTAAGGTGTTGGATAAGTGGCGTAGCGTTTAATTGGTAGCCCACCACGTTATTACCTGACAGCCAGAGAGCAATTATGAAAGAAGACGTCTGAATTTTATTAATCTCTCGTCGGTTCCTGAATTGAAGTCGTGCATGTCCTGCCGGGTTTCCCGAAATCGATTTGTCTTGTCAGATGAAGATTAGTATTAATTTATGGTGTCATAGGGATCTACGACTGTTTAATTAATCTGAAACCCACAAGTAAAAATTATTAGATTCATTCTACCTTATACTGATTTAATTTACATAGTAAATTCTCTCTCACCCGTAAATTTTCTTCCCTCTTAAAATTTTTCACGTAAATCAGATGTGCGTTTACTATCCAAAAACATGTGCACTGTACTTAAGACGACGAGATCAGTGTGATCAAGAATTAGGGAGACTTGACCAAATTGTCATGTGCAAACATGGATGGGTTTCGGATCCCAATGAGCTGGCTGTACGAACTACGATCTCGCACGCTTCTTTTTGACATTTTCCCTATGGTCAATCTGCTTAAATAATCCCCTTCAAAAAAAATCTGCTTAAATAACGCGTTATAATTAATAATAATCTTTGGTTCAAAACATTCCAGTAGCAATTACTAAATAAATATTGCGCCATTATGAATTTGAGGGCTGATTTAATTGTTAAGGAAAGAGGGAGAGAGAAAATAATCAATTAAATGCAACTGGGGTTCAGTTTCTCACATGTACTTTCAAAAAATAAATATAAATAAATCTTGTGACCAGCTAGAGTGGTTCAACCCTCAAAAATATGTATAAATAAATCTTGTGACCAACTAGAGTGGTACAATAAAGAAGATTAAATTCTCTTAAACATTTTTCGAACTTCGTAAATAAAATAGACATTATTTTCAGAGACATTCTACTTTAAACGATTAATTATATTTAGCTCTGAATCAATTAGTAATGTTTTATGGATATGAAAACCGCTATTGGAGTTAGTAAAAAAATCTTGTAGTGCTTAGAGCTAGACAATTAATTTAGCCAGTTTACAAATATTTAGATCAATTAGTGATGGCGTTGTTTTGATTTAATTAGGTCTCAGTTTCAAGTATTTGGAAATGCACCAATATTAAATACTTATTAAAAGAATTTTGCCACCTTCCAAAAATTTTATCTGACTTGAATTTAGATTAGTGAGTATTATAAGTCTAGAGACGGTATAAGATGTGCTTACCGTATAAAACTACTTTGAATGCCATATACTTGAGCACTGAGCCAACCGAGTTAATCACATGTTCTTCCTTTAATTAGTAACATAAATAAAATCTCCCACCTAGTCAAAACTGGTGTCACTCCTCAACATGGAGATTATAAAAATGAACTGCGATGTGGGAAATCTTGCCATGGAAGAAACAGGTAGTTAAATCTCCCTTTCATGGGAACATAAAAAGGATAAGTAGGAATCGGCTAGTATATACAGTAAGAAAATTTTATTTTCTTAAGAAAATATTAAATTTAAAAATCTTAAAAATAAAAAATATTATTGGTAGAGCTCATCTCTAAATAAATAATCGAGTGAATATCAATGTTAAAAATTGATCCCATCCAAAAAAAGAGGATAAGAAGGAATATTGAGACTTGGCCTTCATTGAATGCAAATTTTAGTACCAATGCAAGTAGCCCATGTTTAATGCTTACACAATCTCGGGGGAGCTGTATGGAATTCCTAAGATTAGAACAAAGGAACCTTACATTTGGTTTTGTTTTGGTTTTGGGTTGCAACATGTTACATCAATTTCACTTCCATCTCTCTCTTCCCTCCTGTCCGAGAATGATTGTTTGGTTATTGGGATCTGATTTTTGAAATTATTTAATTCTTTTTCTGTGTCTCTCACATGTACACTTGAATACCATTATTATTTAGCTGGGATATTAACTGGTTTCGAGGAAGAAAAAGGGATGTACATGCATTAATATTTAATTTCGTAAGCAATAATTCATCAAAGTAAGCAATTTGGCGGAAAATAGTAAGTTGTCGACGTGGTATTCAGAAGAGTCGACTAATTTAGATTCAATTTGAGTAAAATTTTTGAATTATAGTAAAGTTCGCATAACAAGTATTTAACACGAGTCCATTTCTCAATACTCAAACTCAAAATTTAGTTATTTAACTAAAATAAATATGTTTTCAGTTATTATAAGTGTTTGTTGACTTCGTATCTTAATAAGTTATGGTTTAGGTAAACCGTTTAATTTGAAAGTTGGAAACATTTTTTTAACTTCTTAGTCTTCCACAGTGGCATGTTACTCAAATTAAACAACTTCACAAAGTACTCGAAATATGTAACTCCCTTGTTAGACCACTAAAAATACCTGTTGTATTCACTGCTATTAATATTAATTGAGAGGGACTAATTTTATAAAATGAAAAACACTTGACAGTTGTATATATTAAAAAGGGAACTGCATAACCAATCCAAAAAAATGCAAAATAAAGTAAAAGATTTTGTTATTTCCTCATAATAATTCACGTTTATTGTCAATTAGCATTAACATAAGGGACACCCGTGTATCAATCAATCATGTTGGGCATGAGCATTAGTATATATTGAGACATCTACAACTTTGATTAATTTATAATCAGGTCAAATTGGATCATAAGTGTTGATAAAAATTTTCTTACCAAATTCTAACACAATTACTTTCGCAGAACTCAAATGATAACTCTAGTTAAATTACAACAACTCACCGTTAATCAGCATGATTGAAATGGCTTAGTTGGTATAGGTTGGTATATGCCTAATGAAGTTACGGCATCCCTCGTGTCACACGATATCGGCTGCACTTATTAGGCATGTGACTATGCACCTTCCAAAATCCATAATTTTTCAACTTTTTGGACCTTAACCATCGCAATCACAACTTTAATAGATACATCCCATGTGTTAACTTGACATAATTGGTACGCGTCTGCACATGTTTTTGCATTAGATTTCCACTAAAAGATGGACACATTTCGTGGAAGGGGACAATAGTTTATCCATAGGTCTTGGAGAGCTCTTTGTATAGATTTTGGATCTATTATATTATTCACCAAATTGTTGGGGACGTGGAAGCATTGTAGGAGAGATGGGGTTCAAGGGTACTCGAAGAAGATGAATTGTCTGAAAGGGCACAAATTAGTAGGCTATGTATAGCATCGGGTGGGGTTCTATTTAGGGTGTTGAGTTGTGTTATACCCGCATCAACATTCGGACACTTTTTTCATGCCACAGATTTTTCATTTAATTTTGTAGTGAGGCTCTAGCGAGGTTTGTAACTATAATTTTGTGTCCGTACAAAGGAATCCAACACCTAAGGCTGCACATATAACTTGTGATAAAATAAAATCTACTTATAAAAATTGAATTGTCTAAAATATTTCGGGTTCCAGTTAATTTTTATGAGTTGATAATCTTGTAAGAATATAACAATATAAGAGAGAATCACAGAGCAAGCATGACGAGCTAATTTTATGAAAAATATAAGTTAAGCCACCAATTATTGAAGTGATTCTAAGTACAATTGCCAAACTTATTTGCCACTTAGACGTAAAAGAAGTCATTCTCGAACTCGTAAGAAAATAAAATGTAGCATAAACTCGTGTTGTGCAATTTGTGGTCTCATTGTTGTGGGAAAAGTGGTACAAGAATGCAAGACTTTCCAAAACGGTCCGGAGTGATCGTCCCGAGGTCGGTCTAATAGAATGGGTGAAAAAAGTTCTACGGACGACTAAAGCTATACTACGGAAAGAAAATGATACAAGTAAAAGTAAAGTAGTTGGTTGTGTGGTTGATTGATGCTCTCTAGTCTCATGCTCGGGCCCTCCTTATATAGACGTGCCAACCGCCTCAAACGATGTCAACTTGGCTCCGGCTCATGATGGAAACCGAAACTGCCTTTAGACGATGCCAACTTGGCTTCTGACTTACGATGAGAAACCACCTCAGACGAAGCCAACTTGGCTCCGCCTCATGATGAGAACACAAACTGCCTTAGTCATAAACTGCCTTAGTCATATTCAATGATGCAACTTGGCTCCGGCTCATAATGAGAAACGCAAACTGCCTTAGTCATATCGACGTCTAACTTGCCTTAGTCACATTGAGGCACAGACTTGGTTCCGTCTCATTTCAAACCTTTCTCTCAAAGCCCAATGAGCGAGCACCGCGGCCGAGCGAGTGAGTACACCGAGCGAGTACCACGGCTGAGCGAGCGAGCACCTTGGCCGAGCGAGCGAGCGAGCATCGTGGCTGAGCGAACGAGCGAGCACCTTAGCCGAGCGAGCGAGCAAGTGTGGCGGCCGAGCTAGCGAGAAAGCACAACGAGTGAGCCCCTTGGCCGAGCGAGCGTCTCACTTCGCGGCTGAGTGAGCGAGCACCTTGGCGGAGCGAGCGAGCAAGCATGGCGGCTGAGTGAGCGAGAGAGCACACCGAGCGAGCCCCTTGGCCGAGCGAGTGAGCGAGCATCGCGGCCGAGTGAGAGAGCGAGCACCTTGGCCAAGCGAGCGAGCGAGCACGTCGAGTGGGTGGCCGAGCGAGCGGGCACTTTGGCCGAGCGAGCGAGCAAGCGTCGCGGCCGAGCGACCGAGTGAGCACCTCGGCCGAGCGAGCCTCGCGGCGGAGCAAGCACCTTGGCAGAGCGAGCCTCGCGGCCGAGCGAGCGAGCGTCGCGATCGAGCGAGCGAGCCCCTTGGCAGAGCGAGCGAGCGAGCACACCGAGCGAGCGTCATGGCCGAGCGAGCGAGCGTCGAGACCGAGCGAGCACCTTGGCTGAGCGAGCGAGCGAGCTTACCGAACGAGCGAGCACACCGAGCGAGTGAGCGAGTACACCGAGTAGGCGGCCGAGCAAGCGAGCACCTTGGTCGAGCAAGCGGGCGAGCATCGTGATCGAATCGAGCGAGCAAGCATCGCGGCCGAGCGAGTGAGCAGCTTGGCTGAGCGAGCAGCTTGGCCGAGCGAGCGAGCGTCGCGGCCGATCGAGCGAGCGAGCACAACGAACGAGCGTCGCGGCCGAGCGAGCGAGCACATTGGCCGAGCGGGCGTCACGAATGAGCGACCGAGCGAGCACCTTGGCCGAGCGAGCAAGCGAGCGTCGCTGTCAAGCGATCGAGCACCAAGCGAGCGAGCGAGCAAGCACGCACCGAGCAAGCAAACACCGAGCGAGCGAGCACCGAGCGAACAAGTGTATTGATCGAGTGGGGCAAGCAAAGTGCACGTAAGTTGGGAATGAGCGAACGAAACCAAAAATCTAGCTTAATCCAAAGCCGAGGCCTTTTTCGAGTCCCAGCATAAATAAAACTTAAAATTTGATGTTATAGATAAAATAAAATGGAAGAAGGAAGGAAATGTATGTATAACCTTTCTCTCTCTCTTTTTCATTGAGTCACCATAGTCTAACTGGAAACTCTAAATCTTGGAACCTTAAAATCACCACCAAAATGATATCTCAATATTAACCTTGACTAGATCTATTAGCGTGTATATATTCCTACTCAGTAATAGAATTATTATGGATCCATCTTTTGGTTTTCCTAAATGTAAAGTCATTCCTTCCTTTATTGTTTCTTATTATTTGAATTAAGAAGAGGTAGCATGTGTGTATAATTTGTTTTTGCAGCCTAATGCTCGGGCACTATTTTTTCATATCTCGGTTCTTTTCTACTATATTTTGTCGCGATATTTTGTCGTGAGTATTACGGCTACAATTTTATCTCTCGCACGAAACAGTTCTACATTTATTTTCTATGTAATATGTAAAGATTATCTCGATCAATAAAACTTTACCAATCAGAAAAAAAAGAGGTGGCACGTGAAACCAATTAGAGTAATTGAACTAAAATATTATGGAGAGATATAGATAATGCCACTGCCAACTTGTTCGAAACTTGAGGTGATCACCTTCTTGCATCTTTTGATGTAAGATTCGACGGAAGAGCTTCCCCTAGAAGCAATTTTTTTTCTGATAAATTCAACTTCGGTTTTTTATATCAAAGTTTAAAATCAACGTCAAATTTTAAATCTCAAATTTGAAATATTGTTAATTTATTTAAGTGTTTGATGGTATTGTTGAGAAGCCTATTTGATTTATAGATACACCAAACAATTACCAGATCTGAATTGGTCAGATATAAGTGGTCACCCACAGATGACTTCTCAACCATGGAATAACTTAATTTGAACTAAACTGTTTCGAAATATATATAAAAGTTAAACTTTTTTCTTCATTTCTGTGAGGAGCGCCACATGACTTCGACCAACTTGACGGCCATGTTCTGGGCTATAAATTTAAAGCCGCCACTATACATTTTGAGTCGGCAAAAATTATGAGCTATCACGTGACATGCCACCCCTTAATTGTCTTGCTTAAATACGAGTCCAAAAGGTGATGTACTTCGAAATTTTGCACAATTGTAATGAGTAAATCGGTTGGACGAAGATTGGTCAAGAAGACGTTTCTAAAGATGTTATTTTTTGATTGATAGCTTGAGTACCAATGTTGATGAACTTTCATATTTCTTAGTACATTTTTTCTACACATGGTTTCTCTCTCTGTTCAAAATTCGAATCTGTACTCTCTAAAATCTCCAAATTTTCTAACCCTAATTCCAATTCCACAGCCAGTTCTCTGTCGAACTGGTCTCCGCCTACGTACATCGTCTCCTCCGCCGCTCCCCTCCACCTTCCACCGACAGGAATGTTGAGGGTGGCGGGGGTTCGGAGTTCTATTTTACTCTTGCCATGGCGTCCTCCTCTACTTCTTTGTTCGTGGACAATCTCCCCCCACTTTGGAGCTTCAGTGATCTTCAGAAGTATTTTGAGCCTTTTTGTTCAGTTTAGACGTCTTTGTCGCTGCCAAGAGCTCTAAGCAGAACTCCAGGTTTGATTTTGTCAGAATCCCCCTTCTCGATAATGCAGATTCCTTGATCCTCAAGGTCAACGGCTCTCGGGTGGAGAGCAAGCTCATTTTTGTGTCCAAGGTAAACTTCGCTCGTGGGGGGGTCCAATCTCTCCCGCCGCTGCTATCCCAGGGAGACACGTAGTTCGTTCCTTTGCTACGACCCTTGGGCCTGCTCCGGTGGTCTCGGGGGGCCTGGTTATTCGTGAATATGTGCCCCTGCTTGTGTCTCTTGATGGTTGGTTGGGTCGTTCTCCGGTGGCGACTCTGATCAGTCCCGGTCAGCTGAGGTCCATTACTCAAATCTTACTCAATTTTGACGTTCCATGGGTTCAGGTTAGGGAGCTTGGAGGGAATGAGGTTCTTATCACCTTTGTATCGACGGAGAACATGATGTTATGGTGGGATAAGATCCTGTCATTCTTCAAGTCTATGGTTTTGTGGTCCTCTCACTTTCGGGCATCCTTCCGCTGCATTTTGTTTCAAATTTGAGGTGTTCCATTGTAGGTATGGACTCGGTCCTTCCTTGATTGGCTTATCACCCCTTTTGTTGAGTTTATTATTGTCCTTACCCTCACCGCAATTGCCTTTATTTTCTCCTACTGCTTGGATCATTTGTGTTCTTCTGCCAATCTTAAGATTGGTCAAAATCTTTTCAAGATTCGTTTGGAGGAACTAGACACCTTGGTTACAAATGATCTCGTAGATTTGGATTGGGAGGATGGCGGTGACATGTATGGTTTAAAGGTGCTTGTTTCTGAGGCCTTTATTGCTTTGCATATTTTGGTTGCTGGAGCAGGTCTTGTGGTTGGTGATGCTCTTGATCACGGGCTACCTTACTCTCCTGTGGCGTCCTTGCCTATTTTCGTTGGGATCCTACCTGCTGAGGTTGCTGTTTCTTACATGTGTGGTGGAGATCATGCTGATCTCCTTACGTCCATGGCTGTTTCTTCTCTGCTGCAGCATGTTGTTTCTTGTTTGTTTCCCTGATGACTATCCTGCACTGGTGCTGCCTGCCTCTTCACAGCAAGATTTGGCTAGCGCGATGCCCATTTCTCCTGCGCAGTCCACCTCTGTGGCTGATTTGGGTGTCGACTCAGTGGATGAGTGGTTTCATTGAATTTTGTCCAATTTTTTGGTTGGCATTCCAAGTGTGGTGTTATCGCATAGTGGTGTCATGTGCCAGTGGGGCTATTCAAGGCCAAAGAAAAAAGCAACGGCTCTAATGATATTTTCGTTACGAAAGCTGAAGATCAAGTCGCCAAAGAAGACTAAGGTGATGCTACACCTTAGGTCGTTAATCGCTGGCATAGATGCTCAAGACGATGCGCTTCAATTGGAAATCTCTGTGGAGGCGTGCGTCTTTGTTCTCTCAGTATTGTGTATTTTTTGGTTTGTCCTTCTCTTGGTGTATTTTTGGGTCTTCTTAGAAAATCGTAGGATTTTTTTGGATTGACTATTTGGTGACACTTTAGTGTCAGTTAACATATAGTGTTTATCACTGCGGGATTTGTGATAGGCATTATCTATTACCTTCGATGTACTTTGGTCGACATTTTGTGAATACAACTTTTACTGGTAAAAAAAATCACGTTGTATTCTTATTGACTTTTTTCCTCTGGGTCAATAATATATCTCATCAATTTTCCAAACAAATAAAAAAAAATTAAACAATATTAGAAAAAAATTATCAACCTTTCAACTTGTGTAATTCATGTTGAAGCATATACTTGGGGGTAGTTGCCGAGCGGACGATTTCAAAGCGGACTCCCCATTCTAAGCGTCAATCCAAGTTTGGATTCATTAAGGTTTCTCAGAATGAAGACATAGACTTTGTCATTCTCAAGGTGAATGGAACAAAGGTGGACAGAAGAAGTTGTTCATCTCGAGGGCGAAGTTCCTAATAGGCGGGAAAAGAAGTCCTAAATTAGCAAAACTTGTCGAGTCCAAGACCGTGCCATTTTAAAGCCTCAATGGGTCAGAAAAGACACATCCTTTGCGGAGATTCTCTAGAACATTTCGTCCCAGCAGGAACATGCTATTGTGACAGGGGAGGTGGCTGTCGAGGCGGACTACCTCCTGCTAGAGGACCTGCTAGACAATTGGTTGCATAGGAGCCTGATGGCGACTCTCATAGACGCGAGACAAACAATGTTCGTTCAAGAAGATCTTTTTAATTATGGTGTTACGGGCTTTCAGGTTAGGGCTCTTGGTGGAGAAGAGGTGTTAATCTCCTTCTCGATGGCTGAGGATATGTGGATTTGGAGCATGAAATTGGGGCCCTACTTCAAAGAGGTAGCATCATAGACACCAAGTTTCAAAGCTAAAACGCGAAGCCTCTGGATTCAAATCAGGGGTGTGCCCCTGTAGGTATGGTCAAACTCATTTCTTGAATGGTTAGTCATACCTCTTGGTGATTTTAAAGTTGTGCACAAGTTCACTACCAGCAAGATATGTCTAATCGTCGCCTTCATGCTCATCTCCTCTAAGTCTATGGAATGCCTGAATATTGGTGAGGAGATATATGTGGTCAGAATTGGTGAGTTTGTCTCAAACAAAGTCGATGAACATCCTAACTCGAATTTGGCTTACGGTTGTCTGAATTTTAATCGATAATTTAAGGAGATGGAGGATGATATTTTAAGTGTTGCAGAGAATGTTCAGTCTATTAATAAATTGCAGGTGGAGGCTGTGGATTCTCAGGAAATTGCAGTGTCCGATGTTGTGCTCGGGTATGGGAAGATATTAATGCCTCCTCATGTTGAAGAGGAGGTTGAAGAAGTTTTAGACGGTGGTTTGGATGTGCATGTTGTAGATGTTGTTGAAGTAGTGTTAACTGACCATATCAAGGCTCTCGGTGATGCTATGATTGATTATGATAGTGTGCAGCAAGTTGTGCATCGGGAGGAAGCTCTTGGCTTTGTATAATTGGATGCCCCAACATGGGTGTTGCAATGTAGTCCTTCAGCAAGATGCCAGCGGTCAGGCTGTTGAGGATGCTTTGATGGCCTCTGTGCTTTTGGATGCTGATCTTGATTCTGTTCAGATTGAAGCCCCCGGCTAATCTAATCAAATCTGGCCCTGATGGTGAGGACCTGATCAAAGTTATGCAGCTATTTGTTCGTAGTCTAGTTGAGGTGGATGGATCAAGTGTGATGCCTTTCCACGTCGAGGTTTCAGAGGGTGTGACTTTTGGTCGCGAAGGGCCAAAGCATGTTGCTCAAGCCGATTACGGTCTTTCCAACCTGGTTGCCAACTCAAAAACTGACCTGGTGGTTACTCACGCATTAGAGAAATCAGCTTGGTTGGATTAGATCTCACAACAAATCATTATGGAGATAATTTGAAACATGGAAAAAGGAGGCGGCGTCATGGGTGGGCTTTTCCTACAACTCAAAGCCACAAGCAGTGCACAGGCCACCAGTTTTGAAGGATAAAGATATCTTTACTCCATGCAGGTCCAGCTTCCGGACAAAGAAGCCAACGAGCAAGGCGGCTGCTCTTACCAAGATTCCTCTGAAGAGACTAACTGTTAAAACTTTGATTAAAGCACAAGAGGATACTTGTTTTGCTTCTTGTTTTGATGAAATTGAAGAGCATGCAAACAAGGAACTTAGACAAGCTAAATTGCGCGAAGTATATTTGGCATGTGGCTGGAAAGCTTATATTGACATGGGATGTGGATGCCAAGCGCATCCTCAAGGACCTCTGAGAAGTGGTTGCTGGCGCACAATCCAAGGTCTTCCATCCTCTGTGACCTTTGTTTGCAGTTGGTTTGGCATGAATATGATGGGAGTTATATTGTGGGTTTTATTTTATCTCATTGGTGTTTGCCTTGGTACTGGAAGCTTGGTAGGTGTATTTTTTAGGCTTAGTTTTTTAATAGATTTAAGATTTGGTAGCTTGATGGTATTTATCTTGTAGTTAGCTATTTTGATAGATTTTATCTTATTTTCATAGTGATGTAACTATTGTGGTGTAACACTCTTGATTTTTTTTGAGAAGTAATAGAATTTTACTGATAAAAAAATTAGGTTTTCTAGTCCTTGCCTTTTGTTAGATTCTTAGAATTAGTTAGAAAAAAAATTATTTCCAAAATATATAATACAATTTTCATGATAACCCAAATCCTATAAAAATGAAAGGATTGCTCTTTTGATTTCAACTTCTACTATGAGCTGGAAGTTTGACTTCTTGAACTATTTTTTTACTCAGGTTGAGCAATTATCTATTTATAGGATTATTCATTGCCGCCTTTCGGAACCTGATAAACTTATTTGGAAGCATAATTTTGATGGGTCTTATTCAGTTAAATGTGGTTACCTCTAGTTTAGGAATAGGCTGGCTAATGGCGTTAATCTTTTACCTTTTGATCTCAACCAAGTGCGTTATGACCCATGTATCTGGAGAAAGTTATGGAAGCTGAAGGTCCCTCATAAAGTTCAAAATTTTATTTGGGGGCTCGCCAGAAATGGAGTTCCCACAGCTGCTAATCTTCATAGGAGACATCTTTCGAGATCTCCCTTATGCCTTGTGGCTCCGCTAATGAGACTGTCCTTCACCTAATTTTCCAATGTCCTCATGCAAGGGATTCTTGGCATGCTAGTTCTTTAAATTTTAGATTTGATTGTGATGTCCATCTATCTTTCTCTATTTGGTTATACTCGTTGCTTTTGTTGTTGCCTTCCCCATCTGATTCTGAATTTTGTTCGTTGGCTATGCTTCTCTATTGAAATATTTGGCTAGCTAGGAACAACTTCTTATTCGATGGTGATTCTATTGATCCTCTTGCTGCGGTCAACAAGGCGGCTTACTCTTGTTTTGAATTTTTCCAGATGGAAGCTGAGAATCTGCAAGAACCAGATACAACTCATGATCTACCAACTTCATGGAGTGCTCCACCTCTTTGAGCTATGAAGGATAACTGCGATGCCTCGTGGGTGGATTCCTCCTCTCCAGCTGGGTATGTTGCGGTTGCAAGAAATCACCAAGGCCTCATCTGTGATGGTCAATCAAGTTCCAGGTTGGCTTCTTCTCCACTAGAGGCAGAATTGCTTGCTTTGGAGATGGATTTATCTGCTGTTTCTCTGAAGTTCATTGCTACACCTGTCGAAGTGGAGACCGATTGCTACCTAACTTTCACTTTTGTAAATGATCCAACCACTCGTATGCATTGGCAAGTTGATGATCTGGTTTGCCGTATTCGCGAGTTGTTGTCTCATTTGCCCCTTTGTTCCCTACACTTTATTCCTAGAACACTTAATCATGTCTCTGATTGGTCAAGTAAGCATTGGCTCCCTCCCGAAGGATTGGGATGTAATCCACCCAGCAGAATTGGATGCACTGCTGTTCGCGGATTTCCCCACTTAACGGGTTTTTAATGGATTTAGGCACTGTTCTTAAAAAAAAGTAAAAATGGAAGTATAGAAAAGCGATTTGGATGTTCTTCGGGTCCACCTTTGTACTCATTACAAAATACAAGAAAGAGAACTAACACATGTACGGATACTTATACTTATATCATAGTCAACTTAGATGGGTACACTATGCAAGGAGGACCACAATTTATCTTAATACTAAAATCACCAGAGTAAATTATTTTTTCTGCTCTGCCAAAGCCCATAATCTCAAGTTAATATTACTAATTATCAGATAATATTAGTAAGGAGATATCCTATAGCCGACATTCAATGCCAAGCGCTCAAAATAATCGATCAACAATTGTTCTAATTTTATTAGAGATTTCGAGTTCTAATAATTAAAATATAGTAATTTTAAAATTTGGTGTGGAAAAAATTACTCTCAAATTGTGTTATCGAGTCAAGTCTGAATTAATTAATTGAATAAAAAATATATAAATACCATGTGGTTGTGTGGTTCGTCAAGGGCACCAACTGGCACCAAAATCGCAATCTCATAAACCATTGGAGGACATTTACCTTTATGATCCTATTATCACTTGCAAATCTACACGGCTGTGGGCTATTTGGTGCTCCAATTTCTCCTCTAATAGTTAAAGCATTAACCGCGGTTGTTAAAATCCTCATCGGATTGCAATCCATTTGTATAATGGAGAGATCAAGTAGGTCAATTATGTGAACCCTATCCTACTCAATTGAACATCCTACGGAATAAATCATGTAATGCCCATCGTTATTGTGTATATGATTTCTTGGATTCGGTTTCATATGCATAAAGAAATGACAAATTCAACCACCAAGAATTGTGATCAAATAATAACAGATTGTTTTATCGCAATACCCTGAATATTTAAAAAATGTTTGATATGTTGAAAAATGCTAAAGTTATTTTGATTGTACTATCCATATTAATAAGTTGCATCTCCTTCTCAGGCAAACATCTTAAGAATTCCAATGTCAAACGAGCTTGACCATGAAAAATTACAGGATGGATGACCTCGTAAAAAATTTTCCAGGATGCGTGTGATGATGACAAAACACGTTTTAAAAATGTTCGTGTTGGTCTATATAGATAATCGGTCCTTAAAACACAACAACGTGAAAATTAGGTAAAAAGAACCCGATAACAAGTTGAAGTATTTTCCGACTAGAAGATGGATTATTGTACTTGTTTCAGCTTTATGTCAGTAGACATAAAATGTGATAACCTTGGCGATATATGATCCATCTATGCTGGAAAGTTACATATGATCTCTACTCTATCCAATAATTGAAATGAGAAAATGCCATAATTGTCCCATATTTTCTCGCTAAAAAAATATCGTGAGATAATTTTAGAAGCAAAACCTCTAAAAGTTTTGTTTCTGTGTTTCCTTTTGACGACAACAAAAGAGTTTCTTACTAATTTTGGTCCTTGAAATTAATAAATTCGCCTCTTGAGGGAGTATAATGCATCTATAGCAGCGGTGTACAAGTAAAACCCAATAATTACAATGACACGCCGCCATAAATGCCATCTTTACCTTACCTTTAGCGTGCAGGAGTTATTTTTGTTTAAACAAAATATTAGTATGCAAGATTGTTGAATATTTATTTTGAGAATTTTGTCATTTTTTAAATATTTTGAGTCTAAATTATTCGACCCTGTAAATACCATCCGGTGAAAAAAATTCCACTATACACAAGAACCTAAATTTTGACCCCAAAAAAATCAGCAATCCGTTTAGAAAAAACAAATAGAAAATAATTTGTTGGGTGAAAAGAATTAAAATTTGGAATAACCGGTGGCATGAAATCAAACTAGCTAGATCTAGCACTACATTATGACAAATTACAAGTGTCCTTTATAGCTTCAAAGCTCATGCATGAACTATTAATAATTTGTTGGACTATTTCATTCCTATGCAGAAAATAAATTTGGTCCTTTTTTTGCCTATCACTTCCTACTTTTTATCATGTTATTTCCAAACTACCTCATTTTCAAAGAAGAAATATTTTTATGATTTTCTCTCTTTGTTGTGGGGTATCTTGGGAACAAGACATTATTAATAGGAGTAATTTTGGAATATCACAAGAAAGGAATTAGTTGCAAAAAATGGAAAGAACCCAAAGCTATTTGTTTTCGACACAGAGGCGAAACATATATATATTTACATTTACGGAGACGAAATACTACTTTTACAACTTAGTATTTCACTATTTTTGTGGTTGGGATGAGGTCAGAGACACTTTCTTTCTCGGTGCAAACTTGGTACTTGGATGTTTGATTTCCACTTCCACCGGGACAGTATGGGATGAACTACCAAAGCAATCACTTGCAATGTCCTAACTGTGGAAAAAACCGGCACGTCCCAATGCCCATGTGTCAAACACAGAGATAGAGATGTCAAAGATTTTTTTAGTTTGTACTACCAAATACTTAATGAAAGATTTCTAAGCCATCTATTTCATAAAAAATGTTAAATATTTTTGGGTAAAAATTTATTTTAGTACTTTGTGATAAAATGATTTGCACACTATTAGCTTAAAAATTTCTGACCGGGTGACATAAGTTTTTTTAATTTTTGGCACTTAACTATTTGAATACTTTTTTAAAAAAAAATACCCCTGGGCATATTAGAAAAAATATTAGTTTTAAATTGTTTTAAAAAAAATCAGAAAATATGAAAAAATTCTTCTCCCTCTCTTTCAAAATTGTATTCTGATCTGTTTTTAAAATTTTTAAATTTAATAATAGTATTTTGTTCTAAATAATTATTCAAATAGTGAAGTATCAAATTAGAAAAATTTATATGAGCCGGTCAAACATTTTTAAATCATAGAATAATAGAGCAGTGGTATATAAGTCGGTCAAACAAGAATAAATTTTTACACATGTGGTGCCAAATCTTGGAAGGCACCAATGTGCCTAAAGGATATTTGGACTAGCAGTACAAGACGTTGATGATTTGACAGAGGTTCATGATTAAGTTGTAATCATGGTAAAAAAATTACATTTTTTAAATGTAATGTTAAAGGGATACCAATTGCTTCAGAAAAAGGGATTAGTGGGAAGAGAAGACTGTAGAGGAAAATATGGATGATGGTGGCTTTACAGTGCATCAATCCACTTTGTTTCGTTTGCACTTTCCAAACTCCGACAGACTCCACATGGTAATGAAGGAGTAAGGTCCAGACCAGATGGCCTCACCACCCCACCACCTTCCACATGAAAATGAGAGGAAAATGACCAATCTGACCCACCACATCATCCACAACTACATCTCCTCCCTTCCTACCTCTATTCACAATTCCGAACACGAATTAGTCTTCTCAATAAGTATCCGAATATCAGACGGTTTCAACAAACATTATAATAATACTATCTAACCAAAACAGACCAGTACCTCGTTGGCTTTTGAGTGTCTCGTTTGCAACATGCTACGTACAACCTCACATACGTATTAAGGACAGACAACAATAATAAATAAAGGCCGGCACCATTTGCTCCTTGCTTCAAACTCGGATTTTCAATCTCTCTTCTTCTTCTTTTTTTCCTCTTGGAGGGCCAAAAAGGACAAAGCACACCTCTGCTCTGTTCTGTGAAGAGAACCCATAAAGCACAACTTCTTGGTTCTTGCAACAACTGGAGGGAGGAAGTTCTCATTCCACTGCCAAGAGAATTAAGTGAGTGCCATTATTGACTGTTCTTGTTCTGTGGGAAAAAAACCCAGAAGAGCAATTATCATCTTACTGTTCCTCTGCACATAAATGATGATAGCTTTTTTTTTCCAGTCTTTTTTACTTAATATAGACTCAACACCATAATTCTCTGCAACCCTGAAGCACCTTGGAAGAAAGCCAACCTGCAAAGGAGATATGTGAGTACCTCTCTTAATTCCTGGTAGGCTGTCGTAATCTCGCAAGAGGGAATTCCACGCTAAGCAGGTCGTAAATATTGCTATTAATAAACTTTGCTTATGAAAAATAGAGCCCTGTTCAAGTAGAACTTGGTCACTGTTGTCTCTTAAAGCTCAAAACTTTCAAATGTCTTATGAATTGGCTCATTGCGTAGAATGAGAGACTGTGTATGCACGTTGACCATGTCTTTTTCTAACTCGGTGCTGTTTCTGTCCGCTCAGTTCTGCGAAGAGACGAGGGAAAATGTCGGCGAAATTCGCGTACAACTTGTCCGATGAGCATCCGGATATCAGGAAGCAGATGGGATGCATGAACGGAATCTTTCAGCTCTTTGAACGTGGCCACTTCCTCGGCGGAAGCCGGCGCTACCAACACCAGAAGAGACTACCTCCACCAGGTATATACTTTTTCGTGCTCTGCAGGTTCCACACGTATATGGGTGAGAGGTTAGGTTCAAGCCTCCAGCATTTATCTTGCAGCCATTGTCACCTGAAAGCCTATTTGGGTCAGGACATTAAGAACAATACCTATGGTTTGCCTCGAAAAATGATTGATTCGAGCATTTACCGTACCAGTTTCGTGAGCCTGACGATGAGGAAGAGAGACCTTTAGCATTCAACACCATTTAATTTTTCTCCCTAGGTCGTGTTAGATTCTTAAGTTAGGCTCTGTGTGAGACATATTCAAGAAAAGGAGGTCCTAGAAATATCTGGTCATTACATGCTTTCCTCTAACATCTAACATGTTTATCATCCAGGTGACAGTGGCAACATAGCAGCAACAGAATCCAAGCATGCATCATCACCAAGAACCGTGGTAAGTGTCGAGAACACATCGTATCGATCGGTTGGATAAAATTGGAAAGGACTCTGAAAGTGACTTACATTTGCAGGAGAAAGATCACAAGAAAGGCACCAAAGAGAAGCACAGAGTCTCCACCGAATCATCCAGGACGTCCTTCTCTTCCTCTTCTGGTTCTTCTAGTCTTTCATCTCTAGAAAGCACTAGAGCATCTCAGATGGAGCCATCTTCCCACGGCCAAAGCATCACCGTGGAATCCCCTCGAAGAGAACTGCCTACTTTGCTGTCAAGCTGGAAGTCATCTGATTTTCGGGACGTTGTGAAAGACTCGATCTATAGAGAAACCCGTGAAATATCAGTCAAAACTGCATCTCGAGGCGAAGCAGGAGGGAAGACGCTGAAATTCATAGACTCACCAAGACCTGTACGGCAACCGAAATCCATGGAACAGAAGTCCTCGGGTTCGAGGGAATCAACTCGAGTTCTTCACCAGCCACGAGATACACCTTGCACATCTATTGGAGGGGGACACAATTCCTCGCCAAAGGATGTAAGAAGGTTCTCGCTTGATGGACGAGAATCGAGAGACAATTATAAATCCACGATGAAGATCAAGGAGCTCCCAAGATTCTCGTTGGACAGTAGAGCAGGCTCTGTCAAAGGTTTGACAGCTGAGATGAGAAGAAGTTACCCAATGCAGGAAGCGGGAAGGAGTGAGAACTCAACTGATTTTCTGAACCAACAAGAGCCAGGAAGCAACAGACGACCATCCGGTGTAGTTGCCAAGTTGATGGGATTGGAGGCACTCCCTGAACCTATAACAACCAATTCAAATCAGACGAGAGAGTTCACAGATCATTTCGGTCTTCAGAATGATGCTTTATCAAGATCATCTCGAACAACCAATGAGCACTACCAAAATCAAAATGCTAGCTCCCCGAGATATCTCAACAAGGAACTTTCATCACCACGGCCAGCGACAGCAGATTCAATCAAGAAGCACCCTGCGAAATCAAAGTCTTCAATTGAACCAGCTCCATGGAATCGGCTCGAAGCAAGTCAGGGTTCTCCATCTCCAGGCTTTGAAAACCAGGCAGCTCGAGCGAAAGGTCAGGATTTCTCTGTTTCTGTTTATGGTGAAATAGAGAAAAGATTAGCAAACCTGGAGTTTACAAAGTCTGGAAAAGATCTCAGAGCCCTCAAACAAATTCTAGAAGCCATGCAGAAAAACAAAGCAACATTTGAGACCGAAAGTGATGCTTCGGGATGGTTGAGCCATTCAAGCAGAAATGGGTGCCTCGAGTTGGCCACGGAATACCAGCAGAGTAGCACAATCTGTTATTCCCCTGCCAAGGGGACAACCTCACCAGCGAGTTCCACATCACCTATCGTCATCATTAAACCAGCTAAACTAACCGGGCGAGCGAGTTATGCAGCTGGTGTAGCAAACCACACCAATGATCAACTTCTTTGCAGGACCAGAAGTGCTGAATCCACTGGTAGCCGAAAGAAATCAAACAACAATTCAACAGCTACCAGAAATCCAACTTCGAAGACTAATGACCTATCGCATCGCAGCAGCCATCCAACTTTGTTTGGGGACAGAAGTGCCAGTTCCAGTCCGTCCAAATCGCCATCAACAAGAAAAGAACCTGCATCCCCAACAAAAGAGAGCATAATCATGGGAAGGAACTTCGGTGCTGTGAATTCAAAGAACCAGCAAAAGAAGTTTGAGGTTGAAAAGAAGTCTCGTCCAACGACACCAACAGATTCAAAGAAGTCCAGCAAACAAGTGACTCGAACAGGTCCATCTAGGAGAAAACCTGGACCAAAATCTCCAAGTATGCAGCTGGAGACAGATCTTGATCGCAAAGTAAGAGACCTTAGCCAGCCAGAGAGTTCAATCTCCCAGCAATCCGACAGCAATGCCAGTATGACCTCCCAGATTGACGAGGAAGTTTTGAGTCTTGACCAATCAGAGAAGATTAAAGCTGTTCTCCAGCAGAAACAAGCAAGACAACAGGTCCTTAATTTTGTTCTTGCTCATGTTACACATATTTGACTGATCATAAGGAAAGAAGAAACAAGACTGACCCATGTTCTATCTTTCAGGAACCAGCAGCAAAATCAACCGAAGACAAATTCGATGCTGACATATCTCTACTGTCAGAACAACCAAGTCCTGTATCCGTTCTCGAAGCCAAATTCTACAATGATGAGCTGCCATCTCCAATAAAAAAGATATCTACTTCCTTCAAAGGTGAGCACACAACTTCAGATTACTTTCTGGGAGAGATTGCATAAAACCACTGCCAAGTGAAGGACAGATCATTTAAGTTACTGCAGGCTATAATGAGATAGGAAATGGTACATAGGATTAAGACTGTTGAATGCAACCTCTCCTAATCTAAATCATCTTCCTTTCTGCAGGAGCCAACAGCGAAGATGAAATGTGCTGGGAGAACAACAACGCATGCCAATCTTCGGGAAGAATGGTTTCAGAAAGCTCACTGCTAGATCACAAGAGAACGGAGGACATCAAGCCCTTACTTCAGCACCTCGAGCAAATTTCGTCTTCTAAAGAGCCGATCCCCAATGAACTTGCCCTCTACAACCACGCAAGTTCCGAGCACCGGTATGTCTTGGAGATTGTTCTAGCCTCAAATTTCCTCGAAGATTTTGAATCCATCTATGAAGCCAATCAACTCAATCCAACAGCCCACCCTATCAAACCTAGTTTCTTCCTTGCTTTGGAAGAAGCTAAAGCAAGCCTCGAGAAAACAGATGGAGTAGATATGGAACAACTGACCCGCCCTAAGCTTGCAAAAACTCAAAGGAAGCTACTATTCGATACTACAAATGAAATCCTTCTGCAGAAACTGATTCCAGAGAATTCTGCCAGGAGTACACTGACACAAAATGTACCTAAAGGACTACCACTTTGCCAGGAGTTGTTATCTGAGATGGACAAGCTAACAGGTCGTTACTCGGCCTGCAGCTTCGACAATGAGGAAGACAACGTGACCAGCATATTATGGGAAGATATGATGCATCAATCAGCAAGTTGGACATCGGGCCTTACAGAAATTTCAGGGCTGGTTTTGGATTTAGAGCGCATGATCTTCAAAGACTTGGTAACCGAGGTGGTGACTCGGGAGATGAGCCGTCTGCAAACGCGTTCAGCTGCACATTGTAGGCAACTTTTTTCTAATTAGTTACAGGATGCTTGTTTTTCCTGATAATGTTCAAGTGTCTCTCCTCTATGCTACTAAAACTTTGATATTAAAGGGTCTAATACTCAGATTACTAACTAGTTCTGCATACAACATGACCGTGTACAAGCTGGCTATGTAATGTATTTAATCAGAGATAGAAGGAGCAGTTCCAGAACTGTAGATCATACTTATGAATTATAGCAATCTTTGGTTATAACAGATTCAACTAGAAATGTTCTTATTGAGCGAATATACACCATCAGAGGGGCTATAAGTTATCTACTCAGACCATCTCTCTAATCTGAACCACATCGTACTTTGACAAGTCAAAATCACTCTGCTTTTCATCTAACCAAAATTCTGCTTGTGCAAAACTAGTCGGTCCATATTACCCAGCATCCACTTGTATGGTTCGGGACCAGATTTGGTACTGGAGTGACCTTTCCAGGACGGTCTTGGAGAACGAATCATTTTATCACAACTGGGCGAACCATTCTATTATAATTGGACGAACCATTTTATCCAACCCTTTTCATCCAGGGCGTGGTCCCGAATTTTTCGGGACGGTTCCCTAAAACCATTTTACCATAACTGAACGAACCATTCTATCATAACATGGCGAACCATTCTATCTCCCAGAACAGTTCTGGAGTATTTTATACATCCAGGACAGAATCCACTCCCGTATGGTTCATATTACCCAGCATCCACTTGACTGATGAGACCATTATCCAATAATTTAGAGAACATTTACCCAAATCACAGGATTTATAAAATTGGAAACACTTGCGGATGCCATCTTAGACCATTTAGGCATTAACATTTTGATTCTCATTACAATTAGCACAGTTCGTAGACTTACAGAGATACCAATGGATATGGTCCCACCACAAGGGGATCCTTTTTTTCTGAAAACAAAGGGAAAGGCATTCTAGCTTTTGTTTTCTTCTTCAGAAATTACATCAAACAAAGTGAATGAAGTTTCGTACAGGGAAAAGAATGGCAAAGGGATCATCTTGCAAAGAATTGCTCTCTAACAAGGTTATAAGAAGCAAAACTCATAACAAAGGTGCGTGACAACAAATTGGCATCCACATACCTCCAAAGCCACTAAAATGAAGAAAAGTCTCACTTTCGGGGTTCCTTTTCGCCATTCTAGAGCCATATTCTGACAACCAAAACCACTGCTCTTGAATAAACTGGAAATAGCTCCTGCTCCTAGTTCCTAAACACGTATACAATTTCTAATCAAGCCTACATTTACAACTGAGCAATTTCCTCGGGGTTTCCCATTGATTGTTGCAGAATTTTTTCAGGTCTCCTCTTCTTGTCGTCATTCTCATCATCCATGGTAAACCATGGGCCATTGTTACCAACACCCTTGTTCCGTGGTTTCGTCTCAAACGATTTGGCGAAATGCTTCTTTCCAACACCAACTTTAAAGTGCACAATTGGTCTCTGATGCAGTAGACCATTATTTTTTCCTTCATCTGAATCAGGCAAAGTACACTTCGGAGCATTAGGAGGAGGAGCAAATGTCTCAGGCGCCAATTCACGGTGAGCATTTATACAGCTCCACTCAACAGTTTCTCTCGCAACTTCATTTGCAAATTTTGTTGGAGGATCAACGTGGGATACTTCCTTCTCTCCAAGTGGAAGAGGAGGAGCCAGAAAAGGGTTACTTTGTGCCACTTCTTTTCCCTTAACACTATCAACAGAGGTATGAAGTTGCTGTTGGTCAGACCCATTGCAAAAAAGCTGAGGCCTCAAAGTCAACAAAGAACTATCTCTACTGAGTTGATTTGTAGACTTCATCCTTTCTGTTCTTGCTATTCCCGCAGCGCCTTCTTTTCCCGTGTTCGACTGATTCAAGGTCTGAGGATCAGGAAATGTGGGAAGCCAAGCCGGAATATGTTCCTCAGGCGGCTCCTCACCAACATCCGAAAAACTAAGAACTGGCTTCCTTTCTCTAACAACAGGGAAACGAGGAATAGAATAGGCGAATGGAACATCCTCGGCCTGAGCAACATACTGAACAATCTCCCTAACCGTACCGGACACAGCAAGGCAGTGGTCAACATTAGAAGCACCAGCATAACCCTGAGAGGAACCATGCTCTTCGAGACTCTGAATAACATCGAGTACACTACCCTGTGACCTACCAGCTGAATTCGCATAGGTTTGGGCCGACTTAGCGACACTCCTCAGGTACCGGACAGCAACATCAGACAGAGTCTCGAGCGCAGAAAGCTGAAACGATTGAAACCCGGAACTCTCGCATATCTGGGCAACGGCAATCTTGGCCACGCCAAGCGCAAACTCGTCACTCTTCCCGCTCGACTTCCTCTTCACCGGCTTCTCATGAACTCCTTCACTCTCCCCGCCTCCATGGCTCATATTCAGCGCTACTCATATCACTTCACCCAATAAAAATGCGCCCCTCCTTCGCCTGTCCAGTAACAAAAATTTAATAATACCGAAAAAGACGCAACCTTTACAATAATTCCCAAACCAGATGAAACCCTAGGCATTGAAACGGGATAAATGCGGGGAAAATAGAACAAAATGGACGATTTTCTTACCATGTAAGCTCCGGGGTTAAGAGGCGGAGTCAATGAGCGAGGGAGGGGGGGGGGGGGGGAACCAAATCCCCAAAATTGCAGGAAACCCTAATCGGGAAAGGCTCGAGCTAAGCAAATCAGAGAAGGTAATGGGGCTGAAGTAGTTTCCCTAAGGTGGAAATTAGGGTTTTTTAATATTAAAATTGGAAAGTAAGTAGACGAATTAGGGTTCGGGAAGGATTCAATAAAAGCCCCGCTAGAACCCCGATCTTGATTTCTTTTGGGTGGTTTAGTTTTAAATATATAGACGGTGTGGAGGTGATCATTAGATATTTTTGCATTTTTATTTTATTTTTTTTCCTCTGAATTTTATATTTTAACATTTTCTTGTTGGTTTATTTTCCTCTCAATAACTGGGAAGAAGAATTGGTTTTGCGTATTTTCTTTCTGTATATAAATTTAATTTCTTGGATATTAGAAAGCGAGAGGTGTATACAAGAAAGAAAATGATACAATGAAACCATTTCCCTGTATTTACATAATGGAAAAAATGGCTTTTTCAAACTTACAAGTTAGAAGAAGTGTTTTCTCCAATTTTGATTGAAGTGGAAGGAAAGAGTTTTTTTTATTAACTATACTATATCACCATAATGATATTAATTTTTATTTCCCACCGGCATTTTTTCACACGACAAATTAATTCTAAATAAATGGGCACCACCTTGCTGACAGCTGTCCTACACCAACTGCATCACATTCAGCTAATTGGCAACGGACGACTGCTTTAGGGTTTTCGTTGATTTATTATTAATAGCTTATCCCATAAGGCCCATTGGGCTTCTTGGTACGATATGCGGGGACATGATACCTAAACGGCCCAATTGTACGACATGTTTAGTTGTCGTAAAAAAATTTCTCATTTTTAAATTTTAATTATTTGGTTTAGTTGGTGTCCATATATTATATAGTATAAATACAAAATCGAACAATGTTCATAAATTAGGTAAAATATAAATTAATTATGGCATCCATTTTGGAAGACCTAATCAACGCAATCCATCCGGTGTTAATTGAACTAAGTTGAAATATTCAGATACGGCGTTCATGAAGTAGCTAAAATATAAATTAATAAAGAGTTAATATTTGTGATGCACGTAATTCTCCCCAAATACCCTTTATTTGTTGTTAGTAATACATATTTTATCACGTCGAAAATGGCTATCAACCACTCGGCCATCTCTCCCGAAGAGATTCTCTTTTTTTTTTACTTGACCAACCCTCTGGAGAAGAAAAAACATGTGTTCCCTAAGAAAAATAATTTGTCCATTTTTAGGGATCTCAAAGGGGCGCCGTTCGTTATTTAGATTTCTTTTGCGCAATTCAGGAATAGTAACTGATTCCATAACTCTCCCATTTTTATGGTAACTGTAGGCGGTCTGCCCAGGAAATGGAAGATCTACCGAAGTGGGACAAACGGCCTAGATTACTAGCTTCATTTCTGTATCACTCATCATATATATAACCAAAATTTCCCAACTCTCATTTTTCGATTCTCATCATATCTCTTTAATTCTTCTTTTCTATATTAACACCATTACACTAGCTAGTGATTGAATCATGTATCTCATTGATTGTAACGCTTTGTATCATTAGATAAATATCGTTGGTTGCCAATTGACATATGTACGTGAGAAATTTTTTTAAAGAATTTATGTGAGAAAACTTTTCGTGGATGCAAATTTCAGAAGCTGCTCTGAACATCCTCTTGTTGGATCTTGTGCAAAGGCCAGAGCTATCTATGAATAAGACTACAGCAGAAAACAGCAGCGATGCAGTCCATTAAATGACAAATCAGTCTTTTTACTTTTTCCCCTTCAATAGCATATCTTTGGTTACTCTACCTAGCAACGGTCTTTCATATTTTTTCCCCGAAATCACCTGGTATGAATCTCACATCGCTTACAAGACATACAAAAATTCTATGTATAATCAATACCAATCATCTTAAGATTTTCGGTAGAACTTGAAAACTTTGACATTGTATTAAAGCGAGTCTTCGTTTTACAGCATGCGAAACAAAATGTTCAAGATCATGTTCACATGCACACTTCAACCAATGGTTCAAATGAGCTTTTTTTTAGAAGACTTGTTGGAGTATAAATCTCATATTGTTTATGGGACACACAAATGCTCTCTTTATAATGATTTTGACTCCATTTACCAATCATCGTTTTTTATTAGGACATGAAAACTCCAACATATCCGCACACCTATTTCACTAACTAATCTATGATCAAGTGGCACAAGAAACCTCAATGGTTTCAAGGCTGCCTTTACCAAGTTTGAACAATTGCTAGATTTTTATGCTCGAATTCAATGCACATGGTTAAGTTAGAACGATCAAGTGTTTAATGGTCAACTCTTATATATTTTTGGTTAAACTCTTCGACCGACGATTAATTAAAAAGCAAATTGGTGAACTACCAGGACATTAATGCTACCTAACGCTTGCATCGATAATAAATAATTCACTTTTCATCTACGAAAAATGCATGGATAAGCTTGCTGAATGAGCGTTAATCAGATGGCATGCATGCTCATGTCACGTTTCTAACAAAAACAGCTTTATTGCCCTTAAAAGCTGCTAATAATATATTACGATATCATACACCATGGAATCAAATTAAACTCATCATCAGATTAGTAAATTTAAATATTCTGAAGCTATATTTATGTCATTAGTAATGTTTTCCAGCCGTACTTAGCGAGAAATATCGGAAACAGTAGATTCCGACATACCGGTGAGCACTTGCTCTAACGGTGGTGATTGAGTTTGAAGTGACGAAGGTTCAAACCCTTAGTTTTTGAGAAAATTACTTGCAACATATAGTACTAAGATTGTTAGAAATAGCTGGAAACTTTAGAGAAGATTTTTTTTAAAGGTAAAATTTTACATCTACGTATACTTTGTTATCAAATCATATCACGCTTTGTACCGCTAAATTAAATGCTCTTTGACACATAAGATATAAAAATATTTTGATTTAAGTCGTGTCAAATAGCATCATACTTACAACTATTTTATCCGCACGTGTAAAACTTCATCATTAAATAAATCCTTCTGAAGATGGAGATTTGGAATGCAAGAACTAATAGTTTAACAATTTGAAAGAATAACCCGAAAAAGTCAAAATCACTACATATATCATATTATCGAACGAACACTCATTTGAAACCAAACCGTAAAAAACCGAAATTGAAACTATATTTATATTAGCAAGATCAACTCAATGATTAAAACCACTGAAACATTTGTACCTCTTCTGATTATTCTCACCTTGGGCAAAACTTTGAAGCTTCACTGGAAGGGCTATAGCTACCTTGCTTGTGTTGTGGTATACATAAATTTATTGTAATTTCTCCATTCCCCAACTAGTCATTTGCATGGAAATTGTGTTCCTTATCTGCCTCATGTTCACCATCAAGCCTAGGTGTGACACTGAAATAATGGAAGGGTCTCATGGAATGGTTTGTAGAATAGGGACCTTGGTCAGGCAACATTTGGAAATGGCTGATTTGCCTTGGATCAATTTCCATGGAGCTAGTGGGAAAATAACTAGATGAAAGAGATAAGGTTGATGGTAGTGGCATTTCATTTAAGCCATGTGGATCCTCTATGTGATGATGATGAGGATGAGAAGCAAATCCATGGCTTCCTAAATGATGAGAAGTAGTGAAATTTGGAGCCTCCAAGTTGAAGAAGGAAGTACCATATGTACCCACATTGTTCACCAAATTATCTGAAGAAGAAGATTGGCCTCCTCTAGAGAAGAAGCTACTATGTGACACATGGACATTGTTGTTATTATTTACTTCCTCCTCTTTCTCACCAAATGGACTATTAATATCCCTTGCAACTTCTTTCTCCTTGGTTATGTTCCATATACTAGTTGGCCTAGGCAACTCTTCCCACTCCACTCCTTTGTCCAATTGAGAGGAGCTAGAACCAACTTCATGATGATGAGTTAAGCCGAAGCTTCCCGGATGGATAGGAAGAGGAGGGAGCTCGTCTATCTCGCTCTTCGCCGCGTTGAGCAGCCAATCAACCACCTTGCTAGGCTGGTTCAACCCAAGCCTATCTTGAAGATCATACAACTGAATTGCGGTAGGTACCGAGAGCCTAACTCTCCTATCCCTTAGCCCTCTGATGGTGCAAACCTTGCTGTGCCTGTCTTTCCCTCCAAATGCGCGCGAAACACGCACAATTCTCGGGTCTTTTAGTCTCAACCATGGTGTAGAAATTGATGATGAAGATGTTGAATCAGCTAATAATTTGACTCCTACCTTGTTTCCTTCATCTTTTGTGGTAGTGTGAGCTTCTTGATGATCTTTTGCTGGGGAATCATTGACCTCAACCTCCCTTGAATTGCTACTAATCATCTTATGCCTCTCATGATGATGTGTTGATGAGAAGTTGAAGTAAAACAACCTTTGTCCCTGTTCATTCAGATCCATTAATTAGTTACCAAATATACATATATATATATATATATACACACGCAATTCAACAGGAGAGTATCTAAGAGATTAAGCTAATTTGCAAGCAAGGAAAAGTATTTTTAAAGAAAAAGTTTAAGAAATAAAACTCACAGAGGGTATGTAATTAAGTCAAGTCAAAATCTGAAATTGGGTTAGGGCTAAGCTAGAGCATAGCTACAAAGTAAGGAAAAATAATTAATCCCACAATTGGATACAAGAATACAGATAGAGCCCTACTTACCCCAAAAAAAAAGGATGGAGCTTTTTCATTAAGTGACTATAAATCTCAGTCACATAGAATTGTATCCAATTTATAACAAGGGCCACATAGATAATTAGGTTAGTTGTAAGAACTCTCGGTAAAATCTTCTAACAAATTGGGTTGTTAACCATGCTAAGTGAACTATTTGGACCCGAATATCCAGAAAAAATAAACTATTTGATGACAGAACTCGCATATGCAATCCTTTGTAGAGACGTTGAGACGGATGAACACTAAAATGGAATACAGGATGCTCTTTAGAACTTAATGAACTAATGTATTCGGATTTTCCAACTTAACGCTTCAGAAAAAGAGGCATTAGGTTAACTCGAAGTTGGATAGTATGGACTTACTCTATAAAGAACTTCCACCGCCACCTGAACTTGGAACCACCTAGCCAAGTGAGGAAAGCCGCCTATAGTACAAGGTTTATTACTGTTTTTTTTTCCTTTCGTTTTTAATGCAAAGAATAATTGCTATAAAAGCTTAGAGGAGAAGATTGAGAGGCTATGGGAGAAGAAAGGGAGATGCTGCAATTCAACCGACCATTATCTACGGCAAGAATTTAATAGGAGCAAATAAAAGCAATGGCATCCAATTTGCCACGTGTCTCATATCGCCCGTATTGGGTCAAATTGAAAATGTTTCGGGTCGATATCTTATCATTTTCCCTTTTGTCACGCATGTTGAGCAATCATTGTCTGGGTGAATAAAATCGTTAATTAGGGGACTAATTTTGATGAGTCCCATAATTGGGCAATCAACAATGTAAATTACGGGAACCTATCAGGTGGATTAAATCTTAACTTTGAATTAAACTCGAATTTTGAGAGTATAATTACATTACAAAATTTGATACATAGAATATGTATGCGGACATATTATGCTCGAACTTCGATCAGTCGGTTTAACAAGTTTTTGTATATTAGGCGATTTTTCTACAAAGACAAAGGTTGATAATTATTTTTAGGATAAAGTGCTCTTTAGTATTCTATAATTTTACGCTTTTCGCATGGAGTACCCTGTGTTTTAGAATTGATAATTGAGTCTACGTGGTTTTTGTTGTTGATTTTGGTTGTAATGTGTTTTATGGTTTGAAGGGAGAGGTAGGAGGAAGAAAACAACGAGTGTACTTTCCCCAATTATTTAACTAGGGGACCATTCGGCGTGTTCATTTGGAAAAGCGACCAGGCATGCTTTATCGACAACTATAAAGGAGAAATAAAGCTTTTCGGTTCCTGAATCCTTATCACATGGGTTTGATGAAAGCAAAACCCTAGCTAGAACCTTATATTTATGCAAGCAAATAAATTGAAATTTTAAATTAATTCCATATTAGCTGTACGTTGGAATTTATATCTGCAACCAATTGCGCCTTTGTTAATTACGCATTGAGTTAATTAACACGTTGGCTCCAGAGTAAGTGGTCAAATATCCGGATACTCACTAATTCAAAATATAATATCTTTTAATTTTGGACCAACTAGGCCAATTTGTTACGCTTTAGTTCCCGGACATCACTCTCTCGCTGAAATGTTTGTTGAAAATGCTCTTAAGAGCATGACCATCTTGATCTGAATCGGGATAGTAACCAATTAAGAAGATCCATCTTGTAGCCAAGGGAACATCCCATAAGGAGATTAGTTCTATTCGAATAGAGGACCACATGTCTATGCTTTGCATTTGAAAGATACGCATGGAGAGAGATATCAAATTTGAGTTCTACAAATAAATCATGTTAGTACGTTGGGGGATATTTTTATGCAAAAAATCAAAATTACATTTTTTTTATTAGTTGCCTGAAAAAAAAATTCCGGATTAATCTTTTATCATATATTGATTTTTAAAAGAAATGTGAAAAATTGGATATGTCCTCTAATAGGTGTTCCCGAATGAGATAGTTTCCAAAAAAAGGAGATTTTTTTCAAATGGATAAAATAAATATATATATATTCTTGAAATGGGTAAAAAAATTTGGAGACGACCCGCTATTTGACCGAACGCCACATAATACTATCGAGTAGATCATCTGCCGATGGAAGAGAAAATATTAATAAAAAATTAAAGCATAGGAGATGACCCAACAACGGGTCTCCTGCGCTTCACAAGGTAGCATTGTAAATTTTCCCGTCTTTTTCTCATGATTTCGGTTAGCAGATATGACTGATGTTTTCTAACTATACTATTTTTACCAAAAAAAAGTTTAGCAACTAATTAATGTGTAGTTGCAATAAGTAGAAATTAATTAATTAATAAATATTGATATTAATTGATAAGAACGTAATTAAATCTATTGACTTTGTCACATATTAATTAATTCTATATACTTTAGTTTTGAGTCGGGTGTAAACTTTGAAATGTGAAAAAAGTATTACTAACAAGTATTTAACACTATTGTATTTTTCAGTCTACGTTATAAATTCATCTTTCATAAAATGACTATCACTCATTGATTGCCACATTTCAAAAATCTCACCGAACACGAAATTGGATTAGTCGGCACAGTAATATTTACAGTAATATTTGGAGTAGACCAAAAAAATCAATGGTACTTGGTGGTTAGTGATTTGATTCATTTAAATAGAACTTGAGTTTAGGCCTCGCGGATTATAAAAATACTGGTGAGAAAATCATCCCTTAAAATAGGGTCCGACAATGCTCGACTTTGGTATACGGCCCACTGGACCGACTAATACAAATTTGAGCCGGATAGGACTTTTGAAAGATGGTAAAGCTCTCCCAAAACACTCATGCGTTCCCACTCGAGACCTAGTTAAACTAGAACAACTCATTCAACAATTGATCTAAGTGGTTGTTGGTAGACAGTGATCAACTTTCAATATCAGAGTTTTAACAAAAAATATCCCCGGTTTGAAAACCCCAATATTAATGCAAGTGGTTATTGTCATTAATTAGAATAAAGCTGTGCAAAGATGCGCTTGACCATGTATAAACACTCGTGAAGTCAAGGATAACTTGCAGAATAATCTTCCACGTATGTAGACATGATTCCCTTTCAAAGTTATTTCAGATTTTAATCGTGGATTTCGTTTAATAATTGAGTCTAACAACTTTCCCTTTCAATATGATATTCTCCCACCTTAAACCAAGTTCATTGCTACGAAGTTTTGCACAAACTCGATTTGCCTCATGTGCCAGGAAACTGAGATCGTCAAATACCAGTGGAGAACATGATTAACATTCCCTAATACCATGTTAGATGAAAATATTTTAATTAGCGATTCTACATACATCTCAATCTCTCAGATATGTACTATACTCTTTACCACTTGAGCTACTTCGAAAATGATTATCATTTCCTACTTATTTATCGATTGGTACTTTTTTTACCATTGTTGGTTTTTTTTCACTGAGTTTTTCCAAAGCTGAGTTTTTTAGTAAGTTCCGTGGCCGCAACCCGTGCTTGCTGCACGATTCAGGCAATAAAATTTCTACCTTTTGAAAAAAACTGCCCAGAGAAACGAATAAGAGACTGTGGATATTGCAGAAGGAAAGGGATGGATGAGAAATTTTTTAGGGTTTTGATCATGGAATTGAAGGGAGAAGAGGTGGCATCCCAAGATGAACAGTACTGGAAAGGTGTTTGACACTGTAAATATTTAAAGGTCCTGCTGGGACGTAACTTATGGCACCAAGATTCTAGACATAACCTCTGTATAGCCCTCGTCTCCTATGTCAGATCAAATTTATTGCCTAAACTTTTCTCTTCCCTTTAGTTGTAACTCGTTATTAAGAAACGAATAATGTTTTGTTGAATTATTTTCAGGCGCTTTGCTAATGATATTTTTTCTATTTATAAAATTTGAATTTAAGAGTTTTACTACTTAAATTCATTGTTTTCGAAGATGCAGTCCGACTGGTCAGATTATAAATTAGATTTTTGAACGGGTCAGAAAACTATATACGTAAGCTTACCTAACGAACCGGATAATTTTTGGTCAGACCGGATGGTTGGCTCTAATTTTTGATTCAGAAAAATCTAGTTCGTTAGGTTTGATCGAAAATTTAACCAAAAAATCATGAATTCACCCAACGCAACCCAATTTTTTTTAAAAAAATCAGATTATATACTAAAATTTTCCAAATCAATACAAAATTAACTAAATTAACAAAGATAATCATAGCAATTATGAAATAAATTGACCAACATATCGAGAATATTAATTTTTAAACCTATTATTTACTTAATATATTTAAACCTCTGGTCCAACTACTGGTCCAACTGGTCAGACCAATTGGCCTAAAGATCGGACCAAAATCTGGGTCGCTCTCTGGTTCATTTTTGAAAAAAAATACTTAAATTAACTTTGGTTGATAATATGTCTTTGGTTATAAATGTTTACTTGCATTTGCATGGAGACAACATTTATTTTCCTAGCAAAGAGTGTTAAAATTTTCATATTCAACCAAAAATCTTAAGGCAATGGGTTGGTGGATTATCCACACTTATAAGCTTATCCCTCACTCTTGTACTAAGCGATGTGAAATTCTGAACACGCATTCTCAAACGAAATCGATCGGGTCGAAGATTGTGCACGGGGCACGGGATCAACCCACTCTGATACCATCTTAGAATTTTTATATCTAACCTAAAACTTTAAAGCAATTGGTTGATGGATTTTCAATACTTATAAACTAGCTTATTTCACTTGCACTAATCGATGTGGGATTCTCAACATTCCCCTTCAAACGAGACCCATCGGGCCGAAGATTGCACGGGTTTTGACTGCGCCAACGTGCGAAAAATGGGCTTGTGCAAGCACAACAATGACCACGGGATCAACCCGCTTTGATACCATGTTAGAATCTCTATATTCAACCGAAAACCTTAAGGTTATGGGTTGGTAAATTTTCAAGACTTATAAACTAGTCAATCCTACCCACTAATAGATGGAGAATTCTCAACAAAGAAAAGATATTTTAATATGTTTTTTTTTTCCTTTAACAATACAATTACGAATAAATCAGGGGATTGTACTGTTAATAAACTCACAGGTAAATTGTAAATATTACTATTAATAAACCATACTTATAAAAAAATCGGTGATATCATGGAAAGTAAATAAAAATAAATCTGTGGCAATTATTGGCCTCTTGCTTCGAATTGTCGCAGTACTGCAGAAGGAGTGTGGTTAGGAGTGAGTTCGGTGCGGTTTTGCGGTTTAGGTGTGCAAATTGACACCGCACCGCAACTTTTTTTTTTGTAAAATCCACACCGCGCGGTTTGCGGTTTGGTCGAAAACTGCGGTGTTCGGGGTGGCGCGGTGTCGGGGTGGTGCGGTGCGGTTTGCGGTTTGGACCGCAAATTCGAACTTGGCCCATTTCAATATTCCCAAATTTAAAAAATGGCTAATTTCATCAATTTTTTGGGCAAAAAATTAAGCCCACAAATTCACAACAAGCCCACGAAATTTATAAGAAGCCCACATTTATAGATGCGGTGCGGTGCGGTTTTGCGGGTTAAAAAAAATACAAACCGACCCCGTACCGAAAGCATGCGGTGCGGTGTGGTGCGGTTTGAAAATACCACTTTTAGCTTTGCGGTTTCGATTTTTCGGTGTGGTTTGGTGCGGTTTGGTGCGGTTTGCGGTTTGTTTCGGTTTTAAGCTCACCCCTAAGTGTGGTGCTTATTGCGTGTTTGACTTATCTTGAATATTTCACTGAACCAAAAGACTTATCCTTAATCTCCGCATTCCAATATTATTTTCCCCGATATTGGTAACTCATCTTGTTTCTAGATTCCTTTAAAAAAATTCGTGTTCAAATTGTTCAAGCAGAAAACATCCTGCTGAAATAGCCTTCTTTTAAATATAGTTCAATTATTTTCAACTCTAAATAACAAAAATTTACTAAAATATTATATATATATATATATTTCCTTCCCTTAAAAATAGATATTATTTTTCTGTCCGTGTAAAAAATAAATTATTTACTAATAAACATTAGATCAACTGATAGTGTTATTTTACCTGTCTCAATTTCGATTATTTGAAAACGCGGGGTTGGATTGAGTGGGGACAATCCCTTGTCCCCACTGAAATGGATCAAAAAAAGTTAACTTTTTAATCTAGATTCTCCCTAGTTTACTAGGGGAAATCTAGATTAAAAAGTAAATTTGACCAATCAAAAGTCGTCCCCTCCATAAGGACGACTTTTTAATAGTCCCCACTCAATCCAATCTCTGAAAACGCAATATTGTTATACACTTGTTGAGAGAATAAAAATCTATTGACTTGAACTTTAATTAGTCGTTTTATTGAACTGAATAATAGATAGTATAACAAAATGGGAAAAGTCTACTTTAGTACCTTGTGGTATCGCCCAAAATCACTTTAGTACCCTGTGGTAAAAAACTGATTAATCGAGTCATACTTATTCTAATTAACATCAAAAAGGTCCTCGAGTAGCTGCCCGGAGCTGCCCAGACCCGCCCGAACCCTGCCCGGACTACGTGGCCAGCCACGTCACCAAAACTTGATGACGTGGCGCCACGTGGAGGAGGAGGAGGAGGCGGAGGAGGAGGAGGAGGAGGAGGAGGAGGATGAAGTGGAGGAGGAGGAGGAGGACGAGGAGGAGGAGGACGAAGTAGAGGAGGAGGCGGAGGAGGAGGAGGAGGAGGAGGACGACGAAGTGGAGGAGGAGGCGGAGGAGGAGGAGGAGGACGAAGTGGAGGAGGAGGCGGAGGAGGAGGACGAGGACGAGGACGAGGACGAGGAGGAGGAGGAGGAGGAGAGGAGGAGGAGGAGGAGGAGAGGAAGAGAGGGAAGAAGATGGATGTCCACGTGGTGCCACGTCATCAAGTTTTGGTGACGTGGCTGGCCACGTAGTCCGGGCAGGGTTCGGGCAGCTCCGAGCAGCTGTCCGAAGACCTTTTTGATGTTAATTAGAATAAGTATGACTCGATTGGTCAGTTTTTTACCACAGGGTACTAAAGTGATTTTGGGCGATACTACAAGGTACTAAAGTAGACTTTTTCCAAATTAAATTGTTTTGGGGATATTTGGGCCATCAACAGAAAAAGTCAAAAAACTGCCACAAAGACAGGCGGGACATCGATCCCGAGGGAGCAAATGACAAGAAAGAACGGTTGAAAGAGCCAATTCTTTTTTTGAAACAGAAAGAGCCAATTCAACACCGGGAAAACAATCAGCACATTTTATCCTACACTCCGGTATGGATGGTGTTTGAGTCAGATTAGAGTTTTTTTGGGTCTCCGAACAGAGTACTAGTGTCCCTAAAAAAAAAGAGTACTAGTGAAAAGTATTTCGTGTGAGTTTTAGTTTCAAAAAACGGGCAAGGGAGATTTTTTTTTATCGGAATAAAAGAACATAATTTTCTCTTAGGAGTGAGCATTCAGATAATCCAATCCGAATTATTCAAATTAGCTATTTTTTTATCTGAATCCGAACCTTAATATTCAATTATCCAAAATCTGAATTTTTTTCTGATTCAGATTCGGATAATCTAAACTGTCCGATTTATAAAACAACTTGTTGCATTTGAGAGGAAAAAATAGTCTGATTGAAAGTCCAACAGATAACCGAGTTCAGTTAAATAAACCAATGATAAATAAAGCACTGTTCCGCATCTTCAGCCATCCATCAACAATAAATAAACTATCGAGATACAGAGAGGGGGAGGAGGATTAGAGATGGTCACCTTCGTCAGAATCGGCGGTGGCATTAGAAGTTTGATTCTGAGCTTGAGCTATCTCAATAATTATTGAGGAGTCGATGGTGATTGGGCGACTTGGATATTTAGGGTTTAAGGAATTGGAAATTTCTTTGTCCGGTCTTTTGTTTTCCAGAAATAATGGTTAGATGTGGAGGGGTCATTTTAGTGCGTGAATTTTTTTGGGTGAGATTTAAATTGTTTCCACAATTTCGGATCTTGGACGGTCATGGGATTCGATCTTCCCACCTCATGCTTAAGGACTGACACCGTATCTATCAGACCATACATGAGTTGGTTTAGTGCGTGAATTTTGATCATAAGAGATCTGGGTCAAAGGCAATTTGGGCAGCAAGGCCCATAAGCATTGACTATACATGCTTTGTACAAAGTAGTAATATTTCCCGGATAATTCGAACTAATAATTTTATTATCCAAATTTGATTCCGAATTTGAAATATAAATTTCGGATAATCCAAATCAGAATACAAAATTATCCGAATCCAAATCCGAAAACAAATCGGATTTCAGATTTTTTCTCACTCCTACTCCCTCTACTTAACTTGAAAGTCTAAATAATGCCCCAATAAATTGGAATGTTTAGCACCCTTTAATTTTCAAAATTGGACAATATGACACCCTCGTGACTAATTTTTTGTTGACTAGTGACATGTCATCCACTTTTTTGTGGTAAGTGGAAATTTTATTATATAGGTATTTACATATTCACCAACGCCGGGGTTTGTTAATGGCTGCTTTGTTCGGGGATTGGGTGTAGGCTACGCCTTTGAGGCTGAGTTGTTGGCGGCTTTGATGGCGGTGGGCATAGCTTATGACAGAGGGTGGCATCGATTATGGCTAGAGACTGGTTTGACGTATGTTTACACTTTGTTGCAGAACAGGCATCAAGAGGTTCTTTGGAAGTTTCGAAACAGATGGATGCACGTACAAGCAAAGATGGTAACCATGGAGATACAGGTGTCGCATGTGTTTCGTTAGGGTAATGCGAGAGCTGACAGAGATCTATCTTTACTACCTTTTTATTATGTTTCATAGGATATGCAATATTAACGTAATTTTTTACGCTCTTTTATTTTGTCGCTGATTTTTTTTATTGAATTTTACGTAACATGATTTTTTACAGACATTTGCAACTGCAATTTTGTACAGTCTAGTATAAGGGAGTAGTTTGAATATATGCTTTGGGTGCCCAAATCTGTAGTTGCAAGTACTCTTGAGTCTTGACTATTCGTTTTTGGATTAGCTTGAGTTTGGGTGTCCCGTCTAAGAGTCTGGTCACATATGTTACACTTTATTTTATTTTCTTTGATTTAATGAAGCTACGCAATTTATTAAAAAAAATATTCACCAATCCATGTGCGAAAATCTCTTCATGAATACGAGGTGGCAACACACAGAGTCACGTTAAAATCATATCGTAGTAAAACCACGAGAAATTTACGACAAGGAAAGACAACAAGCTTGTTACCAGCGATTTTGCACCCTAATACAAATCTATACCCATCATAATCTCTTTGTCCCCTATCCCATTACAAGAGTTTGTAAGTTGTAACTGAAATTTAAAAAAAAAACACGAGCAGTCAAGGCAGTAGCACCACATGTCATCCGCTTAGCAAGAGTAGTTAAGAGCAGTGAAGTTAATCCTTATCACCACCATGGTAATAGCCAGAAGAAGGGGACGATGGCTGAGAGAAAAAGTTCTGGGAGGGAGCACACGAGGAGAGAGAGGGGAAGTAGACGAAAAAAAAAACCCCTATTTTTAATTGGCCAGCGACGGGCGAATCCTTCTGAAGATGAGGTTGTCGCCGAGGTTGAGGATGGTGAGGTGCTGGAGTCGGCCGATGTTGGTGGGGATGACGCCTGAGAGGCGGTTACCGTCGAGGTCGAGGACGCGGAGGAAAGGGAGCGAGGCGACGCGAGTGAGGGAGGAGAGGCTTTCCAGGCGGCAGATGGCCGGAGAGAGGGTTTTTTTCTTTTTGTGTAAGGGGCATTTTAGACATTTCAGGTGGGAAGTTCGCCGAAAAAATTACCGATTCCGGCCTAAGGACCGGAATGTATAATAGTAGCCAAACTACAGGGCTCAGCAATTAAGATAATTACTTAGAGGACCCTAGGGTATAGTCAAATAGATTATGAGGACTATGTAGTTTTCTTACTAATTGCTGAGCCCATGTAATTTGTCTACTATTATATATTCAGGTTCCTGTAACCAGAATCGGTAATTTTTCCGGCGAACTCCCTACCTAAAATGTCTAAAATGTCTCTAGGCTTCTTTTAAGCTGTTAAAAAAATTACTATCACACTAAATCAAATATCACCGACTCCTCCCCTCCCCCGACTCGCCGAATCGACGGTGAAATCTCAACTTGCCGACTTTGATAAACCCAGTTGGCCTCCCCGTTGCCTCTCCCTCCCTTTCCGAACAGCTTCCCTCTGGAGTCCGTTCCCACCGCCATGGGAAAGTCGCCGCGGTTCTCGACCCATCTCCAGTAGGAGCTGCTCTGTCGGGGCCATGTCCGCCGCTGGCTCCCGATCTCTTCGAGGAGATGGCTCCCGTTGTAGTCTCCCGAGGTTCAATAACCCGTCGGAGATCAAAGACGTCCCGCCGTTCAACAACCCAAATCTGTAATTATTGAATAAGAATGGAAATAACGATGTCGTTAGTCTTCTTTGGGTTCAATTAACAATGTCTTCCTTTTTAATTCAATCAAAATCCATTCGTTGGCGTTGGTGGGTTTCCTAGGAACAAGAAGCAGAAGGTCAAGGGAGCAACAATGGCGGCTTCGGTGGTCAGGTTTTCTAAGGTTTTTTGCCTCTATGTAAAGAGGACTAGGGATATTTTAGATATTTCAGGTGGAAAGTTCGTCAGAAAAATCGCCAATTCTGGCTACAGAGACCTGAATGTATAATAATAGTCAAATTATAGGAACTCAGCAAGAAAAACTATATAATCTTCAGAGTCTATTTGACTGTAACTTAGGGTTATTCTCAATAATTATCTCTTTTTAATTTTTAGGATGATGTCACAGAAACATGTTGACGTGTAAACTGTTTAGGTGGATGAAGTGTGAATAGTCAACAAAAAGTTAGTCGTGGGATATTGATTGTCCAATTTTAATTAGTATGAGACGTTAATTAGACTTTATGCTAAGTAGGGAGAATTAAGTTGTCTTTATTCCTTTTTGTCTAATTAGACCTAATTGGTCAATGTCTTGTATTTTATGTCATCATTAACGGACAAACATCAAAGTGATTCTAGGAGGATGATGATAATAGCATCATCTCAATATCTCAAAATGTAAAATAAATTTAATATTATCACCTTTTAATATTGGATCTCGTGTTTATGAGGAATGACTAATCACAAAGTCGAATATTATTAAAATATATAAAAAAATGAATATCTAACAATGTTTTCTCTCTTATAGTTTGAATTCAAAAATTATTTAAAAAATATAATTTTTTTATCACGTGATTTAAACATGTATTGGTATGTAAATATATGTTGTAACTTTTATGTTCCCTCGTTTTAACAACCGATTCCTATCCATCTTTGTAGTTCTCCCGAATCTCGATTGTTGGCGTACAAAGCAATATCCACGTATAATAATTAATAGAATATTCTCGGACCTTAAATATGACACTAAGTCATATTTGCTTCGCTCACAAAAATCAAATTCTACACGTAAGGAAATTCAAACTTCTCATCACAACCACTACTATGATTCTTGTCCGCATCACTCCTATAATAATATCTTTTCTTAGTGCTTAAGAATACATAGGTACAATACAACCTATAGAAACAGATCCTGTTCAAGTAAGGTCATTATAATAATAATATATTTTCAGTTTATAAGAAAAAGGAAAATTACCATCAGGATCCTAAGATTTTCAAAAATTACTAATTTGGTCCTTAATGTTTCAAAAAATATTTCAAAGTCCCTTTAGTTTTCCTAAATATTACTCTCAGATCCCTGTCACCGAAATCAGTCATTTTCTGTAGTTATCAACCACTTGAAAATGCCCAATTGCCCCCACTTTAAAAATATATACCCTAGAAATAGTCCAGCTCTTTCCCTTTCTGGTACAAAGAAGATAACACAACACTATTGTCCCAATGATGAAATGACTTCCAAAGAATTGAACTATGAGTAAAATCTCATATACAGTAGTAATAACCAAGAAGTGTCGCCAACAAAGACAAAAGAACAACTGACCTGCTTCAATCCAATCATCCCACACCGGTAGATGCAAATTTGTTGAATCCCGGTTGAGAAAGCAATCGACATATTTGGAAAAAGTGCATTGCATCCACCACCAACGCACGCCATTTGAATTAACTCGGCCAGTACCAATCCAACGTGAAAACTACATCCACTGAAGGGGTAATACTAATAACTAATAAGCCTGCCAAAAGGAAATGGAAATCATTTTGTGCATGTGCTTTTTTGTAATGAAAACCTTTTGTGCATATACCCGGTGACATATTATCAAACTATTTTTGAAGGCGATATTTTGATAGTATTGACATTTTATATAAATGGTCTATCTGAACAAGGTATGTGACTTATAATTAGTCTATCGACGAAATTAGCTTAAACTTTTGGTGGTATTGAATTGGTTCGATGTGGTCCTCTTGATCTTTTTTTTTAATGGTCCTCTTCATCAATACCACCAAAAGAAAATGGTCGTCTTTTAGAGATAGAGCTACTGCCATTGTTTTCTTTTTTTCCTAAGGAACTGTCGCGGTAGTTTTTGGTGCTACAAATTTGTACTTACCTAGGCCCGGCCCACATTACAGATGGTCGTTGGTTAGAACATAAATTATATAATCGGTTACAAAATTTGTTAATTATTGCATCTATTTCGAAACCGAGCAGCATCTATATTCCAGTAAAAGATTTACATTATTCCATCTATAAGTATGATTGGTATATTAATCATTAAGATTTCACGATCATGCATGAACATGATATATTACTACTGGATTGAGTGGAACTAGGTAAGAAGTATCTCTATGTGGTCAAAATGTTCTAGGGGGCATTTTGGATTTTTACCAAAGGATACTCTAGCTAGGGTTGCCATGCTCAAGCCATTTCTGTCTTTTTTGGGAGTGAGTTTGTAAACAAAAAAAGAGAGAAAGCAACCTTCCATCCTTCTCTAGCACCCGCCGCCGCCTCTCCTTCCTTCCTCTCTTCCCCAAGGTTACAAGAAACCCACACACGCCATGATCTTCGTTTTTTTCTCTTAATTCTTTTCTTTTTTGTTTCATGAATACGTACTTCAGGTGTCGATTGTTGTGCTGCATTCATGAAATATCATGATCTGCTGGAAAAAGAAGAGAGACTCTCATCTGTCTTTACGTCGGAGGAGAGATGAGTGGACGGCTTAGATCTTCCAATTCTATATGTATGACAACTGACCTGAGTTAATCAAAGAGATCATTCCGGGCACATCTCTCTTTGGTCACTGCTGCATTGCCTATCGAATTGAGCGGTAATTGATAAGAGATGGGAGAGTTCATGGATTCACCAGATTGGGAGAACAGCAAGATGCCATCAGGATCATACTCTTATTTTTTTGATTATGTAGGTTTTTCTGTAGTATAAAGGCGATCTTGTATATAAAAAAGATTAAAAGATATTGGTATTCAGTTGTTCTTACAATGGTTTGTAAGTGAAGTGATATTGGTTTCAGAACTTCATACTGACTGAGGTTGTATTTGAAGTGTTATTGATATCTAGTTGTTCTTGCAATGGTTTATAAATGAAGTAATATTGGTATTCAATCGTTCTAGCAATGGTTTATAAGTGAAATGATAGTGGTATTCGGTTGTTCTTGTAATGTGAAGTGATATTGGTTTCAGATTATTTTTCACATTGGTTTCAGACGGGTTGTATTTGAAGTGATATTGGTATCTAGTTGTTCTTGCAATGGTTTATAAGTGAAGTGATATTGGTATTCAGTTATTCTAGCAATGGTTTATACGTGAAGTGATATTGGTATTCAATGGTTTATAAGTGAAGTGATATTGATTTTAGATTATTTTCATATTGGTTTCAGATACAATGTACCAATACCATTGACGTTAGATACCAATCGTGAAGTCGTAGAGAATCCATTATTTGTGTGGCAATATAATAATTCATTTTAATTACGACAGCATATTATGTACCAATGTTAATTTTATAGTGTATCATTATCATTCTTACATTATGCCAATAAACCAGCAATTCGTTATTGAATTTCAGCCAAAAAAATTCCAAAAAATCTAAGAAATCACGAAACCAGCCTTTTTTTAATCTGAATTTTTGTCTATTAACGTAAGTGTAGGATTTTAGTGATCAAAATGGACAATTTTGAATTTTTTTTTTGTTATCTTTCCATAATTGTCACATCTCTAATTTGTAGTTAGGTAAGTTTAATATCTATATTTCTAATATTGTCTCTAATTGTAATTTTATTTAGTAGTTTTTCACTCATCCCCTTTGATCTCCATGGATGGGGATATGGTCTGCCCCACCAAATCCGGTCCCATTACGTAGGTAGTATTATTTATGTATTTTTGAGCCGGATTACGTAGGTAGTATTTATGTGTTTTTTATGTTTAAAAAAAAGCATCAAGGAGACATGAACTCAGGTTGATGAATAACCATTCATTAGCTAAAAGATCAATGATCTGATAGACTCCAAATCTTTTAAATACGCGAAAAAATGTTACAATTTTTTTCATTTTTAAAAATTATGACGGATCTTACATAATTGATTCGTCCTAAATTTTATCAAAAATTCAATAATAATAATATTGCCACTTCTATTCCAGTTTGTCTTTATCCGGAGATCAGCTTCTATTCTATGATGCTATATATAATACCCGGCTTATAAGATCTATTCTATGATAAATTTTATACCTATGATAATGCCAGAATTTAAATTGTGTCTCGACCTCCTACATATTTATAATACTTTGTGTCTCTGCTGGGTTACAAGCTCTTTGGTGCCTCTATAAGATTTACAAAATGCATACCTTCAGAAATTTCATATGTGAAGTAAATCATCTCATTATTAAGGAGGTCGAGAGTCACAATTTTCGAAAAGAAAATTTTATACTACTAAAAATGTAAATATTATAATTAATAAATTTTACTTAGGAACCGAGAACAATTTTCCCTGTATAATATCGTTGGGCTAGGAGACCGACGGAAAGCGCGGAATTAATATATTTAACACTTTTCATAGCTCTTCGAATTCTCTTCCCCGATTTCTACTCGTCAAAGAGAATTGGCATTTTTTTTATGTGGAAAAAATTTGGCGAGTTGGTCTAAACTCCGGACTCTATACGACATTGGGTTTATTCTTTTTCCAAATAAAATTTTACCATTTTTGTAAGGAGTAAAAATTGACACACCAACCTCTAAAAAACGAGACAAAATCCGTTACCATTCTACCCAAGTTGCATTCACATTATCTTCCTGATTTCTAGTCGTCAAAGAGAATCGGCGTTTTAGTGCAAAAGGGACCCCGCATATTATTTATATTTTTTCATTTTTCTATAAAGTAATCGTAACATGTTTGACCTGTTCTTCTGATAATTTTATGGTTATATCGCGTGTTGAGTGGGCAATACCAATATCTTATATAATTTATTGGCTAGGCGTGTGTTATTTTATCCAATTTGATATATTCGCATGGGTCAATGGCAGAATGGATTGGATCCAGAATAAAGAGATTATTTTGAACTGTTTGAACTGAAAGAATGATACTTGCATGTCACGTTTAAGATATTAAAATGTCACATTTACGGCACCAGTAAGCCCAGTTGTTGATAATAGTCCGCGTGCTACGATACATGTAAGCCTAGTTAACGATAACATCACGTTGGTGAACCTTTGTTGCGCGCGGTAGGCTTTTCTAATTTTTTTCCTCCGATTTTAACTTTTTTGCGACAAAAAAAATTGCATATCTTCACTCCAAATAGTTCGCAATGAACTTATTTCGGACTCAATCCAAGCCTGGGTCAATTGTTCAACAGTTTGGGTGTATAGCGTTTTCTTTCATTCTGTAAATATATATGCTCTTACTCAATAGATATTAAGTTGTTCTACCGTAATCAAAATATTTTAATTTTATTCTACCGGGCTTGTAAATATTCGGATAACAATAGTTAATAAAAAATATTTTATTTACGCTTTCTGAACATGATCCTACGTGGCTCGATTCTGTGATATTATATTCAACTCTTTTTTTGGGTCCAAATTGGCCGATGATATACTCTTTTTATTCTGTGATATTATATTCAACTCTTTTTTTGGGTCCAAATTGGCCGATGATATACTCAAAAAACAAAAGGTTAAATTTCATTTAAATACTATTAAAATTAGAAAAAACACGGGAGTAATATTTAATTTATGAAATGGCATAACTTTATTATAAGAGAAAACAATCAACATATCCCAATAAAAAAAAGAAATAACCAACAATCTAGGGAGTAACTTCTGTCTCTTTGAGAAAAATTATCAAACAGTTGGTGTGCAGGTGAAACTACAGATTCTTAAGCCCATCAACGAAAGCCCTCTCGAAGGCCTCCATCTCCGCCCTCTCCATCGCCACCCCGACCTCCACCCCGCCGCTCCCGTCCCGGCTATCCGCCAGAGACACCGCCCCGGTCTTCGATATCGACGACATCTCCACCATCAGCGGCCTCCCCCACCCGAAATCCCTCCCGTAGAACCCGAACCTCGCCGACCCCCCGGTGGCAACCTTCTCCATTTCCCCCATGTCGAGCCCCAGCATCTCCGTCAGCTTCCCCTTCGCCACCTCCATCGCCCCCGCCCTCCGGAACCCCTTCACCGACTCCTCCACCAGCTTCGCCACCGCCGCCACCCCGCCCCGCCGCATCTCGCCGGCCTCCATCACCACCGCGTCGTAGGTTATGCAGTTCCCGAGGTAGTTCTCCGGCACCGGCGACCCCCGGCAGTCCACCATGTACATCGCGCAAACCCTAGCGCCGTCCTCCAGCGGCTTCGCCACCGCGATGCAGCTCAGCGTGTAGGAGTAGGTGAGTACGAAGCTCGATAAACGGAGGTTCGCATCTCCGGCCGCCACGTGTCCCCGGAGCCGCTTGATGTCCGCCGGAGTGAACTCGTACGCCGCCCGGACTATATTCTCCCGCGGCGGCACCAAGAATGGGAGGAGCCTCAGGCTCCTAGGGTTCCTTTGGTCGTTGTCGTTACACTGCGGGTCGATCGCCCCCCAGCTCATCTCCGATCGGGTTTTTAGGTAGCTCAGATCGAGCCGGTCCGGGTCGCTGACCACAGACCGGTCCAACCAGGGCCTCATCTCTTCCGGGACGACGGAAGCGGTTCCGTCGGCTAGTGCTTTGCTGACGTGGGCCCAGCAGTTGACAAACATGGAGACGCTCCTCCCGTCGAGGATCGCGTGGTGGGAGGTGAGCCCGAGGGCGAATCCATGGCCCGGGAAGAGCGTAACCTGGACCGAGACCGGCGACGCGGCCGTGTCGCTTACTTGCAGCTCCGGCGCGTAGGGGTACGACTCGGCCGCGTCGTGCGGGTCCCGGCCCGAAAGCCGGGGGAACGAGTCCGGGTCGTTGGACTCGGCGATAACGAACCGTACGCCGCCGTGTGGAGGGGAGTAGCGGATGTAGGGCTTCTCAGCGCTTGCGGGCCACGCGAGTTCCCCCGCGAGTGGGATGTAGTGGGAGAGCGTGAGGGCGAGGGCGCGTTTTAGTGTCGGGACCACGGTGGAGTTGAAGAAGGGATTAGTCGGTTCAGCGAGTCGATAGTAGAAGACTCGCTGGATAGGGGGGAACTTGAACCAGTAGGTGTCGAAGAAGGTGAGTTGGAGGGTGAACTCGGTGGCTGAGTCGGAACTCGGTGCGACCCGGCTCACCTCGAGTACTTTGATTGGCTCCATGATGAGTGTTTTCGATTGTACAATATTTCTTTCAGACTGGGTTGGATTTAATTTATAGACCTATCTCCTACTTTCATAAATTTCGTTGCTTGTCCAACTTTTATTGAGAAATTAAAATTTGCTTGTCCAACTTGTAGTGGTTGGTGAAGTCAAAGGAAAGATACGCCATAGTTGAACATTGGTTTTCTTTGTGGTATATTTCAGTGGTCCGGTCACCTATGAATTCCGTGTGATTGGTATCGAACTGACTGCAGCTTGTTAGAAGATCTAATCTGGCGAATGCATTTTTCTAATTTAATTACGAAAGGTAAAATTTGAGTTATCAAAAATGTATTAATATTAAATATTTATTAAAAATTTTGTATAATCTTTTCAAAAATATGTTGACTGAAATCGGAATTAGTCATTTTATTAAATATCCGAATATTCAAACAAGTTGGAAGTTAAGGCCGTCGCCGCAATAAGCAAGGAATTTGAAAAGTAAACTAGTCCCCACTATAACAGGCCGGCGTTTTCAACCTCTATTTGTGTTTCTCTTCCTAAGATGCTTAGTTGACGGAATTTTTTCTCCACTATGCAAAAAATATAGATATATTTTTTAAATATGTAAAAATTTAATATATTTTTAAAATAAATTAAAAATTAAAAAAATAAAGGATTCGACCAGTGTTTAGGTCGAGTCCATCTTGATACCTACTACGTTAACCTGACAAAAATTGAGTTGACAAAATAAAATAAAAAAATAATGGAGGCTACCAAACGCAAGCAGCCTCTCTGACATAAGTTTGAGAAAATTAATAAAGTATATGTGGGGGACCTAATGTTAGGTCGTACCTGATTTTTTAACAACCTAATTGATAACTATATTATTAATATTATTTACAAACTACAATTTTATTTAACGAAAAAGGTATGTTAGTTGACTATGCATTAGGTCGTCACCTTTTTGCTAATTTTTTAATAAAATTGTTGACACTTGGTCACTATTTATCTAAAATTGAGCGGATATTCGTATAGTAAAATTTATGTAAAGTGATCTTTGCTAAAGTGATAACTTTTATAAAGTGATAAAAAATTTCAGTCTTGAGTCAGAACCAGTGTGAGAATTTAATAATCTTTCTATCGTAATATCTAATACTTTTTTCAGAAAATTTTAATAAAACTTAATATTTTTGAAATTTAATAACTAAAATTTTATTTTGTCGACTGTAATTTCTATCAGATTATTAAAATTAAAAAGTAGAAAATTTTATTAAAATTTTCTGAAAAAGTATTAGTTGTTACGATAGAGAGGTTATTAAATTTTAGGAAAAAGTCTTTTTTTGCACCCTGTAGTATCACAAAAAAGTTGCTTTAGTACTCTGTGGTAAAAAACTCATTAATCGAGTTAAATCTCAGCCAATTAACATCACTTAGGTTCATGGGCAGCTGCCCGGATCCTTCCCATCCTGCCCGGACCTTGCCCAACCAACTGGACCAGCCACATCAGCATTTGCTGATGACGTGGTGCCATGTGGCATCCTTTCTCTCTCGCCCCTTCCCATCTCTCTTCTCTCTCTCTCTCTCTCTCTCTCTCTCTCCTCTTCCACTCTCTCTCTTCTTCTTCTAAGCAAATGCTGATGTGGCTGATCCAGATGGCTGAGCAAGGTCCGGGCAAGACGGTAAGGATCCGGGCAGCTACCCGTGGACTTAATTTATATTAATTGGTTGAGGTTTGACTCGATTGATGGGTTTTTTATCACAGGATACTAAAATAATTTTTTGCGATACCACAAGGTACTGAAATTGACTTTTTCCTAAATTTTAATAATGATCCCGACTCAGGACCGAAACTTTTTATCACTTTATAGAAGTTATCACTTTAGAGGAGATCACTTTATAGAAATTTTACTGTACGAATATCTGCACCATTTCAGATAAATAGTGACCAAGTTGCAAATAAAATTGTGTTTTTTTAATAGTATTAATAATATAGTTATCAATTAGGTTGTTAGAAAATTAGGCCGCACAAGAGACGACCTAACATTAGCTCGCCTACTATATTTTAAGTTTTTATCTAGGGAATATATCTATGTTTTCTGCCTATTTTGAAAAAAATCCCTTAGTTGACTACTTATTTATCTTTAGGTCAAAATAGTTGTAGGTGAGATTGATTTATTAGAATACTGTAGTATTATTTAGTCAATAATATTTTACAAATCAAATTGATTAATCACTATAACCGAATTTTGGCCACTTTTTTCTGCAAGGAAAAAAAACCAAAAATATTCTTAACTTCAGAAATTACTAAATTACCAATGACTAAAAAAATAAAATCTCTCTTCTTCAAACCCAAAAAACCACCGAAAAATGGCAACCATTTGTTTTTAGGGTAAATGGCAACCAATCTCAAAATATATCAACTACAAGAAGAAAATAGAATGATTTGGATTTCTTCTGCAGTTCAGCTTATGACGATTTGGCTGTAAGGAGTTTACTCAGTCTCTTCAACCGTCTCAATGGCGAAATGTACCGTAGTTTGTTGAAAACAACGCGAAAACGAATGGGGAGGAAACATAGTGGGAAAGAAGAATTCAAAATTGTTTGATATGTTATAAAACGTGAAATGGTTTTTAAACGAATCACCAATTAAAAAGCCCTAGAAATTTTAAAATTTTCCCTGTCCCTTTTTAGTGTTTTTTTCCTGATAGTATTTATTTGAGGACGAACAAGTTTTCTAATGTGAGGGATGAAAGGGTTCCCTATTCTCCATGCCGGGACGAAGCGACTAGAGTTCCTTTTTCTAGTTTTGTTCTTTTTCAGGAGGTTTTTTGTTTGTTTGCACCGGATGAGTCGGTTTGGATAAGACATATTTTAGTTTTAGGTTAACTGGTAGGCCTTGGATTTGGTGCGGGTACTAATAGGCCCAATCCGTGCCACGAGAGAACGAATCTCAGCCATTCACATCATATAAAAAAAGCGCGCACAGATCTAATGGTCATTTCTACTAAAGGAGAATTCGGGTAATTGTGTCACTCTCGCATTGCAGAGTGCCACGTCAACACTAAAATTCTTCTTTTTTGTCCCAATGTAACCTTTTTCCCTCCCCTTTCTTTGTTTTCTTGTGGTCCCAAGGCAACCTTTCCCTTTTTTTTCTTCTGGTCCCTAGTAGTCTTACCACATTAATTTCTTAGTTTCATTTAATGTTCCCCCAACAGTTCTTTTCAAGACTTCTTATTTTATAAGGATTTGGATTCATGGAGGACTACATAAAAATCATCCTCATGGTATGGACTAAATATGGACATTTAGATTTGATCAAATTCTTTTTTTACAGATCTGATGGTCAGAAACTGTTGAGGGTATTTTCGAGTTTTTATCCAAACATACTCATTAGGGTTCCACCTTTTTTCTATATAATCCCACAAAAAAAAAATCCCCCCTCCTTCCCCGCCGCCCCCCCCCCCCCCCCCCCTTCTTTTTTTTTATCCTCCATCCTCCATCCGCCATCCGCCGCGTCCAAGCTTCTCCGGGTGCTCTCCCTCGCTAGCCGTCCCAAAACGACAGGCTCGAACCCAGATTCCACGTCGTGGTGTGCTTATTTAGTCCAATACGACTCACCTGTCTCTAGATCTTCAATCTCTCTATCTATGTCCCTTCAATTTTGTTGATCGTAGTGTGCTTATTCGTCATCGTTTAGAGTTCTCGTTATATTAGGGGTAATATCTTCTTTCGAATAAAAAAAATTCCTAAATGATGATACCAATATTAAAGTAGAATGATACCAATATCCCAGAACGATGATACCAATATTCGAGAAGAATGAAACCAATACATTCAAATGGTATACATTTTTGCTTATAACGGGATACCAATATTGGAGAAGATGAAAACCAATATCACGGTGGAATGAAACCAATATCATAGTAGAATGAAACCAATATCCGAGAAGATGGAAATCAATATCATAGTAGAATGAAACTAATATCATAGTAGAATGAAACCAATAACATAGAAGATGGAAACCAATATCATAGTAGAATGAAACCAATATCATAGTAGAATGAAACCAATTGCATAGAAGATGAAAACCAATATCCGAGAAAATGGAAACCAATATTCTCATACTTGTATTTCCATAATTTGTATTATTTTGCTGATATTTTTTAATTTTTTTAATTATTGTATTTCCAATATTACCCCTATCTCTTTCAGTAGGAATTACCCATGTCCCCACTGAATTTGAACCCATTTTATAAGCCCACCAAATGAGCTATTATGTGTTGAAAATTGTATATACCAATAAAAATATTCCAATAAATATTTTATTTATTGTTTATTATTTTTTTCTTCCCACGTTGTGTAGATTTTTTCTAATTATTTGGTTGCTTTTTGTAAGGGATGCCGGGTTACGATAAAATGGCATACCCGATTACGATAAATTGACATGCCTGGTTACGATCAATTGGCATGTCCTGGTACATTAAAAAGACATGATTGGCTACGATAAAAAGGCATGTTTAGTTACGATAAATTGACATGCCCATGTACGTTAAAAAGGCATGATTGGGTGCAATCAATTGGCATGCCCGGGTATGATAAAAATGCATGCTTGGTTACGATCGATTGGCATGCTCTGGTACAATAAAAAGGCATGCTTGGTTACGATCAATTGACATGCCCGAGAACGATAAAATGCATGCTTAATTACGATCAATTGGCATGCCCGAGTACAATAAAAATGATCAATATTAAATAATTAATATAATTAACCACCAAAATTATGATTTTTTATTTAAAAAATTGAGTTGTATAAGATAAAAAATACAATTCTACCAAAAGAGACAAAAAAAAATAAAAAAGGTCTCATTCACGCGCCCCAATCCCTTCTCTCACCTCTAAAGTGGTTCCTTTTTTCCCTCCACGCACGGGCCCCACCACGTTCTTCAGCACCTGAGTCAGCGCGCGTCAGCACTTTTTCCTAATTTGCCCCTGATTTATCTTTTTTTGCACAAAACGGGAAACCCTTCCCCATGCCAAATCCAACATGTAATTGATAAATGTAGTAATTTCCATAGTATTAAAATACGGGTTTTGGTACGGACTGGATTTTGTCCATTTTCTGGTTCGTTCGGTCTGACCGATCAGACTGCCAGTTGGACCAGACAGTTTTTATTAATTTTTTACTATTATTTGAATAATATGTAGATTAAATAGTCAAAAATATAGGTTTCAAAATCCATATTTTAGAAATATCAACTAATTTATAACATATAAAGTCTATTTTCTTTTGTTGATTTAGAGATTCCATATTATATGTGACTATTCGGGAGATGAATTGACCGAGAACTTCTTTGACCAACAAACGATTCTCTTTTTTATTATCTTAAGGTCGATTGTAGGCATCTTAGGTCTTTATTGGCTAACGGGTAGTTTCGAATTTCTGGCGACGGAGGGATCATAACATTCGAGCCTTTTTTCATGCTTTCCCAGAGGTCTGGAGAGAATCCTTGCTTAGTTCATTTTTTAAGGATCGACCTTTTTTGGAATGGAATAGTTACAGAATCCTATAATTTAAATAAAATAGGATCCAACCTTATTACATGGTATTGACCTCTTTCTTGGTATTTACGAGTATGCATTGCCAGATGAGGCATGGTTTGAAGCGAATGATTCGGAGTTCTCAACATAAGGGTTGCGCTCGTTGCGGGACTCAACCTCAAGGCCCTACTGGTTTAGGTAAGTATCTAATGCGTTCGCCCACAGGAGAAGTTATTTTTGGAGGCGAAACGATGCATTTTTTGGATCTTTGGGCTCCTTGCGGTAAAACAGATCAAACTGATGATTATCAAAATGATTCGAACTATTTCAAAGACCGTCCAACTTGGACGTGGACAGAACTACAAGAATTTTTAGTGTACCAACGTCCAATCTCCGAGAAAAGAGAAGGTTTCGTCAGAACAATTATTTATTTCAGCGTGTCTCATCGCCCTTTTTTGCTTTGAAAAAAGAGAGAGGGAGTGGCCCAATAGAAAATTGAGTTTTTCTTTTTTTTGGTTTAATAAACTCAATCCGACATTCTCGCTTCCGCTTCGGCCACCCCTGCTCGCGCGGGTGCTTCCCTCTAAGCAGTTTTTTTTCCACATGCACCCGTTTTTCCCAATTAGACTTTGCTGAGATAATTCATGGACGTTGACAAGATCCTATCGAGCATATGATACGACTTTTTTATTTTAATTTTGGCCGTTTTGGATAAAATCTTGTCAGACTTGGTGGTCTGAGTCAAAAACCAGTACGAACCATCCGGTCAGACTGAATTTTGGGCGGTCCGACCGGGGACCATTTTACCCCAAAAAATGAGCTGCCCTTTTGAACGATTTGTGGTTCGACCAGTCGAACCATATTTTTTAAAACGATGATAATTTCAGAAATTAGGTTTTTTTTGTACTTCTAATAATATATCCCCGAGAAAGTCGCCTGAATCGGGCTAGAGGAAGTAATCAATTTGATTTGAGTATAAATTTAAAAATAATAATCGTTTCTCATAATTAATCAATTTTTTGAACATTACTATTTTGTCCTTTTTCTTTTCTTTTTTTGCTCGTGTTTCTCTCTGCCCCTATTTTCTCTTTATTTCTTCGGTGCACACTTATAGATTATTTTGTGAAATATTTTTTGGGAAAATATAACCAGACTCCTCCTTTGGTCCATCGGGAAAGCAAGACAAATATATGCGGGTTTGATACACGTACATCAAAGAGAGAAAAAAAATCAGCTTCTATTGAATTAATGTGTGTATCTACTATTGTTTTTTTACAGATATTTAGACATTTATTAAGTCAACTAATTAAGATTAAGTCAGGTAAAATATTTAAAAAATAACAAATCTCACATTATCTCTAAAAATATAAGTATTTAATAATTCTGTATTTTCAATAGACTACAATGAGCCATCATCAAGGAGCAACTATAACAAGGCGAAGATACTGGAGTGGAGGTACGTCGAGTCAAACCCCACTCAGTCGTCTCGCCCGAGTCACCGACCGAGTTATTGTCTCTCCCACTCACTTTCTTTTACACTTTCTGGTTCAAGTTCCACCCAGTAGAGCGTATATTCTTCTACAAGCTCACCGAGGCCACCCCGTTCTAGCGTCACATAGCTGTCAACCAAATTCACATTCAGATAAAAAGTCTAGTGCACTTATTTTTGTGAAATACCTGAACTTTGAAAATGCGTAAAAAAACCTATATAAGTAACCTGTTATGGGGTACGATCATATATCCACGTAAATGTATCGGACCCATCAACAATTCTATTTAAGTAACTTGTTCTATGGTATTGATCATATCCGCGGTAATGTATCATATCCGTCAAAAATCTTATATACGTAACATGTTCTGGGGTATTGATCATACCCGTGTTAATGTATCTAACCTGTCAAAAATCCTATATAAGGAACCTGTTCTGGGGTAATGATCATACCAGCACTAATGCATCGGAGACGTCAAAAATCCTATTTATATTTCTAGAACACAAACAAACACCACGCATAACACGACACATACAAAAAAAGGCCACGTTAACAAAACCAATCGAGTGGATGGATGGAAGAAGTTGCTCATTAATGTAGTGTTGCAGCTGGGAAGATGGGTAGGTCAGCACTGAATACTGATTATGACTCCATATCCGAGTGCAAGGACAAGCCAAGCAAAAACGGCTCCTATAAAATTAACGGCACAATCCAAACACGATCATTCAAGTAAAAATGGGGAATCCGCATGTTGTAGTGATTCCATATCCAGCACAGGGCCATGTGATACCAATGCTCGAGCTGTCGAAATGTCTGCTGAATCATGGAATCAAGGTCACATTCGTTAATTCCGACTTCAACCACAAGCGGGTGTTGGATGCCTTGGGAGATCAGGCATCACTCGGTGACAAGATCAGTCTGGTCTCGATTCCTGACGGGCTTGAACCCGGACAGGACAGGAATGAACTGGGGATATTGTCCCTGGCAATGTTCAGGGTTATGCCAGGGAAGCTGGAGGCGCTAATAGAGAGGATCAACGGCTCGGGCGAGGATGACAAGGTCACTTGTGTACTTACAGATAACCTTATGGGATGGAGCCTTGATGTGGCCGATAAGCTTGGAATCCCCGGAGCTACCTTTTTCGCTGCTTCAGCAGCAACGCTTATTTCCGAAATGAGCATTCCTAAGTTGCTTGAAGATGGAATCATTGACGAAAATGGTGAGTGAGTTCCACTTGCACATCAGCCAATTCTCCCACTTCCATAGTTCCATGCGAGGAAGGAAACAAAGAGCATAATTAGTAATAAATTGCATTTCTCTTTATCAGAAATGGTACTGACCGAACTTTCTATTTACTAGGGGCTCCTTTGAAGAAGGAGAAGATTCAGTTGGCACCAAACATGCCTTCCATGTACCCTCCAGATCTCGTATGGGCTTGCATTGGAGACAGGACCACACAGCAGATCATGTTCAATGTCGTGGTGGCGAACAATAGAACCGCGAAATTGGCAAATATGATCATTTGCAACTCCATGTATGAATTTGTGCCTGGTGCTTTCACCTACTCTCCGACCATCCTTCCTATTTGACCACTTCTTGCGAGGAACAGGCTCGGAGACCCAATCGGCAACTTTTGGCCGGAGGACTCAACCTGCATGGAATGGCTGGACAGCCAACCACCAAACGCGGTTGTCTATGTGGCATTTGGAAGCTTCACTGTCTTCGACCAGACCCAATTCCAGGAATTGGCTCTTGGACTTGAACTCTCCAATAGGCCCTTCTTGTGGGTTGTCAGGCCAGATCTAACAGCTGAGGCCAGTGGTGCCTACCCTGAAGGCTTCCAAGAGAGAGTGGCCTCCAGAGGGCGTCTCGTCGGATGGGCACCGCAACAGAGAGTCCTCAGCCATCCATCCATCGCCTGTTTCGTGAGCCATTGCGGTTGGAACTCTACGATGGAAGGTGCGTGCAATGGCGTCCCTTTCTTGTGCTGGCCATATTTTGCTGATCAAATCACCAACGAAAAGTACATCTGCGATATTTGGAAGGTCGGATTGAGGTTCAGTAGAGATGACAGCGGAATCATAACTAGAGAAGAGATCAAGAACAAGGTGGGAGAGCTTGTTGGTGATCAAGGATACAAGTTAAGGGCATTGGCACTCAAGGAACTAGCCATAAAGAATGCTTCCCAAGATAGCCAATCAAGCAAGAACTTCATGAACTTCGTTAATTGGATCAAGTCAGAATCCAGCTATTAAGTTTTGTTTCAAGACATGGGGTTGCCCTTTGAACCCTTCCTCTCAAATTATATGTCCATTTTGACATAAAATATCTGGTCTACTAGATCAAATAAAGCATTTAGCGTAATGGATCCACTAGTTTTATGATAAGATCTTCCCGGAGGGAGACCAAATTCTTAGGAATGTCATGTGGGCAAATCGTATCTGTTCAAAGGAAAGAGAGCCTTGGACATCGATCAAAAGGGTCAAAATCTCTTAATCCATGTCATATAAAATATATGCCAAGAAAGACTATCAAGCGATCAGAAAGGGAAGCTAATTGAACTTATCTAGACGAAAATAAAGCAATAAAAAATATTGCAAAAAATAGAGGGGTAAAGAGTGAGTGACTCTTACGGGGTGATGCTCCCAAATATCCCATTTTTCTCTGACAGTTTATTAGATTAAAGCATGTTTTTGTATCTATTATATCCACACAAACTTTATGCATAAAAATGTATTTTTTTATATTTAGATTCATACATTTCTAGATTACAGTGCATACTCATTAATCAAAAGATTCTGTTACTTTGATATGGTCGTTAAAAAATGCTCAAATCTAGATTAATCACTAGATTAGTAATTCAGTAGGTGTGTACAAGAAGTTATTAAAAAAAAGTTAAACCAATTCAAAAGGTTATAAAAATGCAAAAATTTAATTGAATACGGTGAACTTATCCTGTAGTTACAACTTACATCCCCCTCTTCCTCTTAATTATCCCATTGTTACAGCTACTTTTCTACCCATAATATTAATTCTCCCAAGAAACTAGCCATAAAGAGTGCCAAATAAGATGGCCAATTAACGACAAACATATATATCAACAAAAATATTGTTTATTTTAACTAAGTCTCGAGTTCGAATATTTAAGAATGAATCAGTATTAAATATTTATTAGAAAAATTATGTTATATTTCAAAGATCATATTCGCACAATTGCCTCAATTAATAACTTGGTTTAGTAGTTGTGTAGTATGCTATCTATTACTATAGTCGTTTTCTAACTTTTCTACTTGATACAAAACTTTTAGGCCACCAATTTGAACAACCGAAACATTATAGCACCAAAATGAAACAAAACCGATAAATAAGCAAGCGGATGGGCGGGGGAAGGGGTTGGCAATGGAAACGAAACCGCATGTATCAACAAACACTTAAATCAAATATCGATATTATTCTTGGCAAAAAAAAATCTCGATATTATTAATCTAACTTAATTAGATCTTAAGTATAAATTCTGAAAATACAAAAATGTTAAAATCTAAATTAATCATTCAAATAGATCGTATTGCACAGATTATAGGAAAAAACCAGACCGCATGGTGCAAAAATTAAAAAGAATCGGACCATCACACGCAATTAAACCCTTTTCACACTCTCCCCATAATCTCTCTCCACTCTTCTTTCTCGAAGCGTGCCGTAATTCCATCCACCTCTCGCTGACCCGCCAACTTCCATCAACCTCATCACCAAAGGCCAAATCTTTTTAATTCGCAAGGCTCCAACACTTTGCGCGCCAGGTACCCTTTTCTCTCCCCCGCCTTGTATTTCCAGATCACGTCTAGGGGTGAGCAAATAGTGGTTGAATTCAGTAAATTCTATAAAATTTTGATAATCGGTAGTTTGGGATCGATAAATCCATCTTTGGTAATCAATTCGATAGAGGTTTTTTTAGAAATTTGGTAAATATCGATATTCGGTAAATTTTGGTAAATACCAATATCTTACCAAATTTACCGAAATAGTAATTTATCAAATATATTAAAAAAATATAAGCCAAATTATAGATAATTTACTGAAAAGTTTCTTGGCTTCGTCAAAAATTCGATGCTCCAGATAGGCTTTATACTAAGTAAACTTGATGAACTTGTACTTGCTAGACTTTAATTTGTGTTATTAAAATTATATTTGTATTTATGGATTAAATGTAATGATGAATTATATATTTTTTAAATTTGGTAAATTCTGTAAATACCAAATTTACCAAAATTTAATTCGGTAAATACCGAATTTACCAAATACTATTCAGGATTGGAATTGGTAGGGTATTTCTTAGCATTTCGGTATTCGATATATTCGGTATTCGGTATTTGGGATTGGCAAATACCGAACGCACACCCCTAAATAAGATTTGTTTTAACGGTATAATAATAATAGTCCTAGAATAAATGTCAAATAGGCTCCCTTCTTATTCAAAAAGTCCACTAAATATTTTGTACTTGAAATTGATGCACTTCATCATTTTTATTTGTCTAAATGGGCCAATTAACACCCCAGAACTATTTTTTTGTTCACCAATGACGCCTCACCATATAACATGACATCTCTGTCGTCTTAAATATATCACTTCATTCTTATTTTTTTACAAAATAAAAATGAAAGATCTACAACCTATCACCCCCTTCATGAAGATCACTCAAAGGCGTGTTGTCTGTATAATAGTCTGCCACTGTCAAACATAGAGAATCAGGCAAAAGAGTCATTGTGTGTCACGACCCAAACCCATGTCGATGACCGGCGTTAGACTTCGACTCCTTTAATCACATTAGAAATGTAGCCAGCCTCAAACATATTAAAAATATATAATCATAAGCCTTTAAACGTAAAATAATAACTTAACGATCTTTAGTTTCATATTCCAAATTTACAAAAATGTGATCCAAGCTTTGACTTATTAAACAAAATTCATATATTCTTATTAATTACATAATCTCAAGATCAAAGTGAACTGTGTAACTCTGGAGCTTCTAGATCAAATGCAAAATACAAACCAGAGATTTCATTTCTAGTCCTGAAGAACAAAATGGACTAGACACGATCATAATAGATCTCCGAGCTAACACAAATGATGGACCCCCGTAAATAAATAACACATGCATCGCAATTTATTTAGCTACTCAATGCACAAACATACCTAACACATGCATATGACTAACATGATAATTGAATCATCATGCAGACATGTACAATATCATGAAGTCATACTTACGAGATGACCAAATATTTACATATAATCACAAAGGCACAGAAACATGAGCAAACTACGCAACGTCCCATACCGTCACGTAATTTGACATATGAACACATAATTCCAAAATCAAATCACAGCACTGGACGAATATTCGGCAAAATCTAAATCGTGTCACTCCCTCTCCAACACGAGAATACCATATCTCAAAGGCGCCATCATCAACCAACCTCATCGGCCAAATAGTTCCGCCCGCCGGAAGGCAACCATATCATATCAAAATCTATTGTATCCTCAGTATATGTGCACATATGCCAACATCCTCGGTTGGTCACGGGTAGATCTGCCTACTAGTTGTCCATATCACATAACAGAGCCATCCGTATCATATAGATCTTCATATCAATCAAATCGATAGGTTCCAAACGAATCAAACATATACAGTGCCCCATCTGGGCCCAATTAACCAAACTCTTACAAGTCATAATGTCATATCATAAGTCATATCATAATGCTCATATGGCAAATGCACAATATGCACTCAAAGTACCAAATTCAGATCATGACAAATAAATAGAGTACGCAAAAGAAAGCACGAGTCACATATTATTTGTTTACCCTAAATTAAACATACAAATTTATATTACAAATATTAAGTTACCTAACTTAGGTTGCTTTCCTATTTCCGTAACAATTCAACGTAAGTTAGAACAAATTGGCCTAATCTAATTAACTTTTATTCTTAATAGTCTTACTTTAAAAATCAATAACTTAGCCTTAAATAAAGGAGCTGAATTTACCTTCCTGATTCTCTCTCGGTAAGTACTTATTTCCCTTTTGTTCCTTCTCTATCGACTCCTTTATTTCATTTTCTAATTTACTTATTATGTCTTTGGTTTTGGTGAAAATAATGGAGCTAAGTGGTTTATATTGTTCCCAGAAAGTTTCTACCGCTTCAAATTTACCTTTATCTCTTCTCTTTTTTCTTTTTCAATTTCCCAAATCTACCACGTATCCATTCTCTTCCTTTTAATGCCACGTTCCTTTGCTTAATTTTTTATTTAAATTCTAACTTATCCTATTTTAATTAGATACATATTCTCATGGCCAATTTAGTTTGTTGCCACGTTTTTCTCCTTTCTTTTTACTGTTGCAACTTGCCACGTTTTGTTTTTTTTTTACCCTATTTTATTAAGTTACTCCTTATCTATTAAAAAGGTTGGTAAGTTCCCGTTTTTATACACTTGAAATTACCAAAATATTTTAGATTAACTTAGATAATTAATTGGTTCAAATTATATCTATCTACATTCTTAGAATTCTCGATGACTAATTCTATTTTCCAACAAAGTATATTAGTATTTTACCAAATAACTTAGTATATTTGATTAAGTCCAACAAAATTTAATTAACATAGTTGGATATTACATTGTGTTTGATGGACGCTATCTATAACAAAAGCTTTATTAATCTCCTTAATGAAATCACACTGTTAAAGTTTTTTTAGAGAGGTAAAAATATGTTTTATTCGCCGAGAGAAGTTATACCAAACGTATTGCTTAAGCCAAGCAACCGGGTAGAAAAGTACAACACTTAAGGCTACTAAGTATTGCTTAAGAATTATGCAGCTCCTGTGTCTGCAATATTATGCAGCAGTTATTGCTGCACTGCAATCAATCTGCAGAACACACCTGCATAATTCTTCTTCTTCGTGTTGCTGCAACTAAGTTGGTTGGGTTGCCAATCATTGTTGTCTCCTTCTTACTCAATGATTGGAAACGTCCACCTCTCTGATCATGATCATAAGACAACTGGTTTCTCTCCGCAATTATGCTGATTGATAGGAACACCAGTCTCGAGATCACTACGGTTTCTTTCAATGGGAAAAATTACATGTCATGGTCGAAGGCCGTGTTTATTGCTCTATGTGGAAGAGGTAGCGTTGGCTTCATCATTGGAGGCTTACCAGCTCCAGAAATCACTGATTCACACTTTCCTGAATGCATGGTTACTAAACTCAATTGATCTGAGTAGACTGAATGAAGTCTATGTGGGATGAGTTATCAACTCTGAGATCTGCAACCACAGATCCCATTGTGATCAACAGAAGAGAAGAAGAAGACATAATTTTCAAGGTCCTCATGGGGTTGGGATCTGAATTTGAACTTCTTAGATTCAGAAGGAAGAAACTCGAAAAAAGGTGGTCAACTCGTACCATGAGCCCGAGATGTCTCCTGAATCAAATGCAATTACCAGCAATCAAGAGTCCTCTGCACTTGATCTTTAACCTGGAAGTTCATACAACCAAGGGAAAGGAGGCAAGACCTCTAAACCCAACTTGAAGCAAGTCAGGGAACACCATGGACATGTGTTGGATCTTGCACCCCCCACCTGAAGATAAAAAGGAGAAGACTAACTCTTACAAAGTGAATGCTTACCATAACTCTGCAACAACTTCAAGTTCTGCTACATTTTCAATAGAGGATCTTGCTCAGAGAGTCTTCCTTCACATGAAAGGAAACAATGATGCCAATCAAATTAACTCTCTCAACACCAAGCATTCACAAGGAGAAGTTAAAGAGGGTAAGATCTCTGAATGCCATACTGCTATTTGCTGTGCTACTATGTGTTCAAACAAATCTGAAAAAATTTAGATAGTAGATTCAGGTGCTAATGAACACATGATAAATGATAGAGATTCTCTAGAGAAATTTCAAGATATCAAAAACCAATCCATTCTTGTTGCTAATGGTTCTGCAGCCCCTATTAAAGGAAGTGGTTGCACCAAGATCTTAAATTCACAAAAGAACTTAGATACCCTTTTATGTTCCTATCTTATCTAGCAACCTCTTATCTACAAGTAAGATCACTAAGAAACTTGATTGCCTTGTTATCTTCTCTGCTAACTCAATACAATTTCAGGATTGCAAAACGTTGAAGATGATTGACACAGTCCTAAAGCTCATGCTGCACACAAAAATTTTAAGATTTCACTGTTATGGGATGATAGATTAGGACATCAAGCAATCATGTTCTTTCAAAAATGTTTCCAGATATTGATAGAGGACCAGATCATTGTGAAAGCTGTCTTCTAGCTAAACAATGTAGAGTCCAGTTAAAAAACTCTGAATGTGAATAGAATTCTCCCTTTCATTTAATTCACTCTGATGTGTGGACATCTCCTCAATCTTCTTATGATGGCTATCACTATTTTGTTTCTTTCATTGACCATCATAGTCTTGCATCTTGGGTTTATGTGCTGACACAAAATGGTGATGTTTTTAATGTGTTCAAAGAGTTCTATAACATGATCTGCAACCAGTTCAACGCTAAAGTGAGTGTTTCGAACTGACAACAAATCAAAATACAAAAAAGGATTTCAGAATTTTTTTAATGAACTTAGGAATAGTTCATCAAACCTCTTGCACCTACACGCCTCACACAATATGACGTCGGCATCTCCTTAAAGCCGCGAGAGCTATCATGTTTAAAATGAATGTAAAAAAATCTTTTCGGAGTGATGCCATCCTCACAGCTTGCCACTTGATCAATAGGTTGCCTTGTTCTGTGCTTAACAATAGATCACCTATCGAAATTCTTCTAAACAAGTAACCTAATTTAACCTATTTAAGAGTGTTTGGTTGTTGTGCATATGTTCAAGTTCCTACCGAAAAAGAGACAAACTTGACAAGAGGTCTATCGAATGCATGTTCCTGGGTTATTCTACAACCCAAAATGGATATAAGTGCTATTCTCTTGACCTTAAGATCAAAATTGTCTCCAGTGATGTGAAGTTTCTTGAACACATTCCCTACTATTCCAACAAGTCTGAGAATGATAGTCAGGTGGTGTTTTCTCTGCCAATTCCTCCTGGTTATTCTCCTACTAATAATCTTGATCTTAGCCATGAGTTGCAGGTTAACAATCAAGACCATGAGCCTCAATCCAGTAATGAAACAGAAGAAACTGATATTGCTACTCCAGATATGAACTCTGACAAAAATGCACCTTCTGATCTAGTTGATCACAACTCTTGTCCTGATCTTGTGTCTGATCAGCCTCTTGTTCAAGCAGAAGAAGATCCTTCTGATCAGACCCTCATCAACTAGAGTCAGGCTTCCTAGTTGCAAATTAAAAGATTTTAAAACTTTTTATGGACATTATCCTATTAAAGCACATATTTCTTATAGTCATCTAGGGGCTAAGCATAAAACGTTTTTGAGTCGCATCGATCAAGCATGTGAACCTAAAGATTTTTCTGAAGCCATCAAGCATGAAGCCTGGAAAATTGCTATGGCTGAAGAACTTGAAGCATTAAAAGAAACAAAACTTGGACTGTCTGTGATTTACCTGTCGGTAAGAAGGCTACAGATTGTAAGTGGATTTTCAAAATTAAACATATGACAGTTCTATTGAGAGATACAAAGCGGCCAAAGGTTTCATCAAAACCCCCGGGATTGATTATAGTAAAACCTTCGCGTCCGTAACCCAAATGAATATTGTCAGAATCATCTTGTCTGTTGTAATTAATCTAGGATGGAGCCTATAACACATGGACGTCAAAAATACTTTCCTTCAAGGCAACTTGGAAGAAGAGGTTTATTTAAATCTCCCACCTTGACATATTCAAGAAGGTTTTGGTAAGGTTTGCAAGTTACATAAGGCAATTTATGGACTCAAGCAATCGCCAAGAGCCTGGTATAACAAGTTTAGTAGTGAACTGATTGCTCTCGGCTTCAAAAAATGCTACACTGATTCATCATTGTTCATTCTTGACTGCACTCAAGGTAAACTTATAGTGTTGGTGTACGTGGATGATATTTTAATCATAAGAAGTATTGATCAACTCATTAAGAAACTTAAAACTGATCTACATTCACGTTTTTACATTAAAGACCTTGGGAAGATGAAGTACTTCCTTGGTGTTGAGTTAGCCTATTCCTCCAAAAGGATCTTTCTAAACCAAAGAAAATATGTTTTAGATCTTCTGAAGGAGACAAAGTGTCATGACCCGAATTCTGGTCGGTGACCGGCTCTAGACTTCGACTCCTTCAATCACAAAAGAAGTCTAGCTAGCCTTAAACTTATCTGAATTTTCTTCCAACTCATAAACCACTAAAATTAAAATTTTAAAAGCTAAAGTTAATTAATTTTGAGTTTCAAATACGAACCTTACAAAAATATAACCCAAGTTTTACTTTATTAATACATATCAATATATCCTTATTAATTATATATTCCCAAGACCAATGTGAACCGTGTGACTACAGAGCTTCTAGAACAAAGAGAAAAATACAAACTAGAGATCTCACAACCAGTCCCGAAGAACAAAGTGGACTAGACACGATCAGAAAAGATCTCCAGACCAATGCAACTCATGTACGAGTTCCTGCAAAACTGGTGAGAGAGGGGGATGAGTGTTTAGGAAAATACTCAGTAAACAAATAAGATATGCATCACAATTTATTTAGCTACTCAATGCACAAACATACCTAAAATATGCATATAACTAACATGGCAAATGAATCATACGGAGATGAACATTATTCAAAGATCATACTTACCAGATGACCAAATATAGCATATAATCACAAAGTCACAGAAACATGAGCAAACTACGCAACGTCCCATTCCGTCACGCAATTTGACACATGAACACATAATTTCAAAATTAAATCACAGAACTGGACGAACGTTCGACGGATCTAGAAAATGTCACTCCCACACTGACACGACGATACCATATCTCAAAGGCACCATCATATATCAACCCCGCCGGCCAAACATATCATATCCGAATCTATTGTATCCTCAATATATGTGCATATATGCCAACATCCCCGGTTGGTTACCGGTAGATCTACCTACCTACTAGTCGTCCATATCACATAACGGAGCCATCCATATCATATAGTTCTTCATATCACACAAATTCGTAGGCTCCAAACAAATCAAATATATATCCAGTGAACAAATCAAACAGTGCCCCCTCGGGACCAAATTAACCAAATACTCACAAATCATAAATTCTCGTTATAATGCTCATATGACAAATAAATAGAGTACAAAAAAAAAAAGAGTCACATATTATTTGTTTACCGATTACATCCGATATATAATCTGAATCCACCATCCTTCTAAAACACCATCTCTTTTGCTTGGACATTGAGTTCAACCACCATTGTAGATTTCTCAAACGTCCCTCAAAAATGTTCGAATCGCTGCTAAAATGCATATCGTTCATATTGAATCGCATACACTTAAATCATTCCCAAACTAACCCCAATGCCTATTGTTGAAAATATCCACCCATAATTTATCCTTTAAGTTTAAATTAATTAAAAGATAAAAGAAATTTTTTTAATTTAACTTAAAGATATTTAATAGGGATTAAGTTATTATACGAGATAACAACTCAATTCCTACTCTCTCTCTGTAAAAATCCTTTTAAAAGGAAAAGAGTTGGGAGGAGAGAGGGAGAGGTGAAAAGAAACGCTTCTTTTTCTCTCCAAGTTTTCTCTGAGAAAGCACCAGGCTTTTAGGCGGTGAAATCCAATCCCTGTTTCGTTCATACGTGAGCAGGGTTCGACCAGTGACGAGCCTCCATCATCAAGATCATGTGAAGAACCTCTGAAGAACGCATTAAGTGGATTATGCGCTACAAGAAATAATCCTTTATTTATAGCCTTAATTTATGGTTTATTCATATAATTAAGATTATATAGTCGATTAATAAACCATCACCTATAAAAACGTTTACCAATTTCTCAATACAACTTGCTTTTCAACCTGGGTGTTTAATTATATATATATATATTGGATCCTAAACGTTTCCAACTACGTTGAAACTTTCATTAGCTAATCCCAAGTTATTTCAAGAACCTCAATTTATAGTAATTCACTGAAGTATCATTTTTTATTAAAATCTCTGCTATCAGGTTAACTTACCCTTAGTCCAATTTTTACTCTATTCCATATTATAATCTATACATATCAATCTTTTTCTCAACATAATCCTTAAAGTTCTTGTTCCACGTCTCTCAATTTTTTCTATCGTAATTGTTTCACTTCCTGTAGGTTGAAACATTAACTTACTAATTTCCATTGATAATTGTCGATATCCATAGTTACAATTCAATTGAACTAATTACTCATGAAATTCATCTTACCCTCACATATTTGTTACTTGCAAATAAATAGTCAATACTTATAATTACTACAGATAGCTTACCTACCAACTCATGTATGGTCTGATGGATACGATGTCAGTCCTTAAGCATGAGGTGGGAGGATTGAATCCCATGACCGTCCAAGATCCAAAATTATGAAAACAATTTAAATCTCACAAAAAAAAATAGCTTATCTAGCTTAGTTTTCCTTTTTCTCTTCCTCGATGGCTGTCCTCCTTTTCCTTAGTTTAGTTTCTGTGCTTAGATTTTATTTTTGTCTACAGGTTTCTTGTCTACAAGTTCAGTGGAAAGTCGAGGATAATTGACTCTTTTAACCCATCAACTTTGTTCTGATCTTTTCACCGCTTCAGATTTACATTGTATCAATTTTTTTACTCCGTGGCGCTTCTCTTTACAGCCACTTTTTTTTATCACCTTCTTTTATCATGTTAATCCTTTCTTTCTTTTTTGCTGGAACTTGTGAGAACCTTCTATGTTTCGATAGAAGTTTTTAGCTAATTACACTCATACTTATCATGTATTGTCATGTATCAAAAGATTACTTGCTCTAATAATCTAATAATATAAGAGTATAATAGGTAGAAAATAACGACAAAATTTACTTATATTTTATATTGCTATATTTGTTCTCGTTGATAATATAGTAAACTGCCACGTTTTGTTCTTATTTTAAATTGTTAAGTCTTACTTGCTCCCACTTGCCACGTCTTGCATTTGTCTTCCTCTTTCTTTGTATATATTTTCTTAAATGTAGTGAAATTTAATTCATATATCAATTCTAATATGCTTTAAATAATTCGTATGTTCAAATGACATCTAATTTTATTATGATAATTTCTTTACTCATCAATTTCGGCTATAACATATCATTTCCGAAATTTGAACTTGGTATGCTAAAGTCGCAAATATATTCGATCATAATGGTCGGGTATTACTCAAAGAAGCTTGGTGCTGAGCCTTATAGAACTCCAATTGAGCCTAACCTTAAGATTTCAAATACGAAAGGTGAGTTCTATATGACGTTCATCATTTTCAGAGAACTGTTGGGAGGCTAATTTATCTCACAATTACGAGACCTGATATTACATATGTGGTTAGCTTGATAAGATAAGTAATGCATTCTCCGAAAGTACCTAAAAATCTAGTCACCTGCGTATTTATTCATTTGCTGACTCAGATTATGCAGGTTGCATAAACAATAGGAGGTCTGTTTATGGTTATTGTATCTTTGTGCGAAACAATCCTGTTGTTTGGAGGTCTAAGAAACAAAATGTGGTCTCTTGATCCAGCGCTGAAGTTGAGTATTAAGGCATGGCTGTAGCATTAACTGAAATCGTGTGGGTTAAAAATTTATTGACTGAACTGAAATTTCATGTGCAGGTACCCGTTGAACTCCATTGTGACAACAACACAGCAATATAATATACATTGCATCCAACCCTGTGTTTCGTGAACGTTTGAAACACATCGAGATCGACTGCCATAATGTTCAAGATAAAAGTCAAAGATGGAACTATTGTCACCAAGTACATCGAGAGTGAAGAACAACCTGGTGATTTGTTCACCAAAGCTGTTAGTACCTCCCTATTCGAACATCATTTGTCCAAGTTTGGGATTTGTGATATCTTCATTGTGACAACAACACAGCAATCCACCATCTTCCCAACTTGAAAAGGAGTGTTGAAGATTGTTGAAAATTCAAGTCCAGAATTATGCATTTCCTGCGTCTGCAATATTATGCAGCAGCTACTGCTGCACTGCAATCTGCAAAATTCTGCAGATAGTGTCCTGCAGTTCTTCTTCGTGTTACTGCAACTAAGTTGGTTGGGTTGCCAATCGTTGTTGTCTCCTTCTTACTCCATGATTGGCAACGTCCACCTCACTAATCATGATCATAAGACAGCTGGATTCTCTCGGCAATTTATGTTATAATTATGCAGCATTGTAACTCTCCTCTAAATAAAAGTCATCCCTACGGAGGGGATTCCATTTGAGCTGTCAGATGTGATTAAAAACTCGGTATCTAACACAACACCCCAAACCTTAAATAAACCTCCTGTTGCGGGATAAGTGAACAAGTAACCTAGGACGGTCCGGAGTGGTCGTCCCAAAGTCGGTCTACACTAAGGCTAAAACTAGAGCTATGCTACGGGCTACGCTAGGCTACGAAAAAGAAAGATAATAAGTAAAGACTTGTGTGTAGTTGTGTTGGTCCTATCTTTCTTCCTTGCCTGAGCCCTCCTTATATAGAGTGTCTTGACTCAGCTCCGTCTGAAAAGTAAGAAAACCTAAGCCACCTTGAATGCAAAAAGATCAGAATAGGAAAATCCCCATGCTCTAATCCCGAGAAGTCCGCACCAAGTCATGACCATCCCTAATGTGGAGGGATCTTCCCGGCTTAAAATAAGAGAACATAAGCCGACTTCCAAAACAAGAAGATTTGCTACCCGAATAACCACTATAAGCCTCGTCCAAGCAACCCCCGCTTTAATAGAGGCAAGTCCAAATCATGCCCCAAATTGGGAAGATTCGATCCAACTTAGGCAAACTCAAGCCGCAAATCAACTTAGGAAAAACCGACTCAGACTTTCCTCAAATTTGACCCGCGTGCGCCTACCTTCAATTCGGCCCACATGGACACTTCTTTCGACTTGGTCCATGTGCGCACCACTTCCAACTTTGCTCATATGCGCACCTCCTCCAACTTTGCCCAGGTATGCACCTACTCCAACTTTGCCCAGGTGCGCACCTCCTCCAACTTTGCCCAAGTGCCCACTTCTCCCAAACACGTCTCGGTTGCACACATCCTCATGACCATGCTCGGGTGTGCCCACTTCCATCCTAATGCCCAGGTGCGCCCACTTGCATCCTAATGCCCAGGTCTGCCTACTACATCCTAGTGCCCGGGTGCATCTCCTTCCACACTAGTGCTCGGGTGCGCCTCTTTCGTGACCCAGGCGCATGTGCGCCTCCACCATATCCCGGGCGCATTTGTTCCTCCTTTAAGACCTAAGCGCATGGTGCGCCTCCTCCAAACGTAATCTCAAGCAGGCCTCTATTCGGACCCGGGCGCAAGTGCACCTACTTCGCACCTAGGTGCATGTGCACCTACCTGGCCACTAGGTGCATGTGCGCATCCTTAGGAACCAGGCGCATGTGCGCCTCCTTTGCTCGGGCTGCAAGGTGCACATGTCTTGCTTGGTTTGAAAGGTGTGCCAATTTGACCCTCTTACACTCTGAATCTGAAAAAGTCACAAACTACAAAGTTATAGGTCTATGTCTTAGACAGAAATTTGAATCACCTCAATCTGACTTTTGAGTCAAAATATGTGGTATATTTACTAAACTAGGCTTATGCTAAACCTCGAACTAGGCGCATGCTGCTTCGTACTCAGTTTTGACCCTCTTAAGCTCCGATTTGGAAGATTTCATAAACAACAAAGTTGTAGGTCTGGGTCTTACCTTTCCAATTCCAAAAGAATCAACTCAATCCAAGGTTCGAGTCCTAAGTTTGGGCTATTCTACCAACTAGGCGCAGACCACAAACTCGTCCATGCTCTAACACTCTCCTACATGCATTATGCGCAGGGTACGCCCTCTATGCCCCGAGGGTGCACCTACTTCCTTAGAGGCATAGAGGTGTGCCTACCTCCTTCCGGGGTGCAAGGTGTAATGTCCCAGGTCAAGACAGCCCAAGTCGAGACTCACGGTGAGATATCCCAAGTGAGACCCAAAGCGAGACCCCGATCGAGATCCAATGCGAGACCCCGGTTGAGAACCAATGTGAGACCCTGGTCAAGATCCAAGGCAAGATCTCGGTCGAGACCTATTACGAGACACCCTGGTCAAGATCCGAGACGAGATTCTGGCCGAGACCCAAGGCGGGATGTTCAAGAGAAGATGAGACGATCCAAGTGAGATGTCCCAGAGAGGTTTCCCAGGTAAGACCATCATGTACCTTGTCCATGCGAAGGTTAACCCAAAGAGTGCATGCTAGTACACCCTTGGAGTGTACGCTAAACCATCCACGGGGTACAAGTCCAACCCGAGAATTCTCGTGGTACTTTGATATTTTTACACTCCAACACCACCCTCACTCTATCGTCCTCAAAACCAGCCCAACAAATTTTTTTTCGGAATTTAGGGGTTTTTCCCACAGCAACCAGCACCGGCGTATCTCCACCACCAAGAAGACCGGATCTCGGCTTCGTCAAAATAATCTTTCTGGCGTTTATGTGTACAGGGCATCATAATTACCAGCAAGAACATCAATAGATTCAAGACCCTTGCCGCTCCACCCCAATATCAACCGGCGTTTATGATGTGATACTTGTATTAAACAGTTAAATATTTTGTATTGGTACTGGTATATATTTTTGTGGCGATATTGTTTTTTTGTATTAGTACAATGATATAAATATATTGATATATTTGTGGAGTGATAATGATATATTTATATAGTGATATTGGTATACACGTTACCTGATATTAATATAATGCGATGTAGTACTGGTATTAAATAATTAAATATTTTTATCTTGGTATTCGTATTTCTGTAGTGATATTATATATTTCTGTAGTGATATTGATATTTTTATTTCGGTACAATGGTATACATATATTGGTATATTTGTGGCGTGACAATGTTATATTTCTGTAGTGATATTGATATACACGTTATCTGATGTTGGTATACATATGATGTGGCTGATATTTCTGTAGTGTTATTGATATTTTTATATTGGTTTATTTCTGTAGTGATATTGGTATTTTTATTTCGGTACACTGGTATAAATATATTGGTATATTTGTGGCGTGACAATGATATATTTCTGTAGTGATATTGATGTATTTATGTAGTGATATTGATATACACTTATTTGATATTGGTTTACATGTGATGTTGTACTGGTATTAAACAATTAAATATTTTGTATTGGTACTAATATTTGTATTGTGATATTGATATATTTCTGTGGCGATATATGTATTTTTGTATTGGTACAAAGATATAAATATATTGGTATATTTGTGGAGCGAAAATGGTATATTTTTATAGTAATATTAATTTTCTTGATTTTCTCGAATGTATCCATTTTTGGTGTTACTATAGCCAGTAATGCACTAGATAAAAAAAGAGGCGGCCAAAAGGAAAAAATAGATCTTCGAATTTGGCGTAACACAGTAGATTGGTATTGATTGGTTCGTTGTTGATTAGGAGCTTGGCAAGGCCAAGTAGTGGCGGCCAAAAATTGATGAATCAATCTTAACTTATGTTGGTAACGTAACGATTAGGGTTTTTGGAGATCAAACTGGTATATTTCATTTTCGGTTTTTCCTTGTTTTATCTTTTCATAACTACCCCATCCCTAATTTGTAGCTAGATATGTTTAATATTTATTTGTCCAATATTGCTCTTGATTATTATTTTATTTAAGATAAAATAGCCATAAGTCCATGTTGCTTGGAGAAATTAATGAATAAGGACACTCTAATATTGTTTGGTCCGTGAAATTTTAATAAGTCAACTGATAAGTCCCTAAATCATTTTAAGTGCCAAAAATGCTCCTGACTCACCAAAAAATTACAAAATTATCTATGGAAAATTTTTTTATTTTGAAACCCATTAATTTCCCGGTACCTATACAACCACTATTAAAATTATATTTTCCAACTCATCTATTTCACGCTACCCAAATTCTAATTTATTTGAAATAGTTAGGTTAGGCAGAGGGTTGAACCTTCTACGCGAAGCACTACAAACAACGATTGACAAACGCTGTTGTTTCAATGAAACACAAAACATATACTGACGCCCTTGCCTAGGATTTTTTTGTATATTATATTTAGTTGGATCCAATATAAGAATAATTTTGAGTGATTTTTTGTTTATTTGAAAGGTTCAAACTAAAAAATATATATCATAGACGTTATGATATACGTTATAACTAGGGGTATTTTTAATTTAATTTGAAGAATGATTTTAATTTACTAAATATAATATACGTTATAACTAGGGGTATTTTTAATTTAATTTGAAGAATGATTTTAATTTACTAAATATAATATACGTTATATCTCAAAATGGATTTTGTCTTTTTTTAGCTAAACTAGGGGTATTTTTGGCACTTATAATGATTTAGGAACAGATCAGTTGATTTATTGAAACTACAGAGAATAAACAATACTAGAGTGTCCTTATTCATTAACTTTTTCAAACAACAGGAAGTATAACTATTTTTCCCTTTTATTTATTAGTTAGCCACTTATACTTTCTTTGATCCCTATAAGTGGGGACAAACATTATCCCTGCCAAAACCAGACCTACGGGTAACATCTTCATTACAGGTGAGAATACCCTCTCCCTTTATTATGCTAATTACTACCCCATGTGTTCCAAGCGGGGTTGGATTGGGTACGAAATGCCTCCATTCCAAACGGTTTGGAGTGAAGGCACGCGGGAGCTTTTTTACAAAAAATACAAAAATATGGGGACCAAAAAAAAAAGTCACACATGCCAGTATCATAAATGGGACATGCCACTGTCGCAAATACGGAAAATACACTAGCCAGTATAACATAACGGAACATGCTAGTATCACATAACGGGACATGCCGGTATCATATAACGAGGCATGCGTAGACTTGACCACGGTTCGAATTTGGACGAATTCGAATTTATCAAAACATTAAACCATATTCAATTCTTCAAAAGACGAATCGAATACGAATTATGAATTTTTGAATTAGAATCGAATTCGAATTATAATCGAATTCAAATTTTAATACTTAATTAAAAAAATTCTAAAACCTCTAATTTTTTTGGATATTTTGAATATTTTTGTAATATTTTTGAAAAAGTTTAAAAAGTTATGATATTTTTTGAAAATTTTAAAAACTTTGATTTTTGCTTCAAATATTAAAAAAAATTAGGAATTAGTGTTTAACATTTTTTGGGAAAAAGAAATAAACTAAAGATTGGGCTTGCACTTAATGTACCAAATTAAGTTGCCTACGTATCCTTAGCTCCGAAGGAATCAAAGCCCACGTAGTTCTCTTACCTTTATGGAGCTAACTCACCTAGTCGGATGTGTTTGTGCTTTCACCGGTTGTGGCATCATCGAGGTCATATAGTTGGTCGGGATTTTCCCGGACCAATTCTTGTTGTTGTCTTTCCGCCTTGGTCCAATCGGCGACCAATGCTTGTGCCTTCAAAGATTGCGGTGTCATTGAGTACCGGTGTTCATCCAAAATATTACCTCCTGCACTAAATGTTTGTTCCACGGCAACCGTCGAAATCGGACAAGCAAGCAATTCTTTTGCAACAATTGACATAACCAGAAATTGTTCTACATGGTTGTTCCACCATTCTAATAAAGCAAAACTAGAAGATTTGACAAATGGAATATCAAATTGTGTGTTAAGATATAAATCAAATTTCGAATTGGTTAAACTTATTCCTCGGGGTCTTTTTTATTTTTTCATTAACAATCTTTCCGTAAAACTTAATTTTTCACCTTGTGAGGGAGAGGGAGTTGGTTCATTAGATGTAGAAGCATTATTCCTAATACTATATTCACTCATTAAATCCAAAATATCTTTTTTTACATTGTTTGTAATTTTTACAACATGATCTTCTAGATTAGGAACTTGTAATTTTTACAACATGATCTTTAACCATAACATTATTAGAACTTGCATTATCTAGAGAAATTAAAAATATTTTTTGAACTAGATTATATTCTTGTAAAATAGTATGCAATATTTTATAACAATTATTTCCACTATGACTATCATCAAAAACTCTATATGCAATTATTCTTTTTTGTATATTCCATTCATTATCAATCCAATGACATGTAACACCAAAATATGAATGTGTTTGCCAATGATCACTCCATATATCACAACATATAGAAACTCGACCATCAAAATCAAAGAAAAAAGTTTGTAATTTTTTTTTTCTTGTATAAATCTTTTACATATCGTGTTAATGTACTTCGTGGAACTTTTTTTGCACTAGGATTTAAAGCATTTTGACAATAAGTTGTAAAATTAAGTTTTTCACCAAAACTAAAAGATAAATGTTCGGTAGCAACTAATTTAGCTAATTCCTCTCTATTATTTTGATCGGTGTAATGAAATAAAAGATTAGGTGTAGTAGATAATTGAGTTTGTGATTTTTCAAAACCAACTTCGTGTGGATGTTTAGTATTCAAATGAATAGTATAAGTACCATATCCATTCTCGGTTTTGAATTCATATTGTTTACCACAATAATTACATGTAATTTTGAAGATACATTTTTCTCCGGTAGAAATTTTTGTGAAATACTTAGTAAAAAGTAATGAAGGTGATCTTTTTACCTTTTTTGGATTGTTGAATATTGAATCAACACTTTCCCGTTGAGCTTCATCATGGACGTTCATCATTTCTTCCGGAATAGGATAAGTAGAAATCGGTAGAAAATCCGATTCAATAGAATCGTGATGTTCCACACGTTTTTCCTTACCCTTATTTGCTCTACTTGATGACATAATTATATAGTAATATGAGTAATTATATGAGAAATATGACTAATATATCTAATTAGTAAACTTGAGGGAGAATTTATATAGCTCAAATTTTCAATAAGAGAAGTAGAGAATTGAGATTGGAATGTATAAAATTTGAAGAATAAGAGGTGGTATTTATAGAGTTATGAAGAAATTCTGAATTTATAAAAAACAAATTTAAAAGTACCAACAGTAAAAAAAACGGTAACCTGGGGATTAAAACGGTAACTAAAAAAAATGGTAAGAAAAAAATGATAATTTGCCCCTGACGCTGACGCAAGCGCTGACTTCAGCAAAATTCAAATACCCCTTTTTTTTGAATCCCCCCTTTTGAATTTTTATGAATTCGAATCGAATTCGATACGAATCGAATTCTCAAAACGAATTCGAATTGAATTTGCCGGTTTGACGAATTACAAAAAACTTGAACCGTATTCAATTCTTATCATGACGAATTCGAATCAAACTTTTTGACGAATCGAATTATTGTCGAATCGAATCGAATTTTTTACGAATCGAATCGAATCGAATCGAATCGAATCACGAATCAGATTCAATTCATGGCCAGGTCTAGGCATGCGAGCGTGGTCCCCTTAACTCTAAACTCTCCGGAATGATTTCCTTCACTCCGTACCTAATCCAAAACCGTTCCAAACAGGTAATCATTACCCCTGGAACCAACCATCCTATTACTGTGGTTAATCAGGCTTCTCATTACTACTCCCAATGCACGGGATTGAGAAAAAGGTGGGCGACTGGGATAGAACGAGTGAGAGCGTTATGGACTGGTCTGTAATATCCAGATCAAAGGCTTATTGAGTAAATTAGTAAGATGATGGTTTCGATTTTATAATTAGACTCGGATTCTATTATAAATAAATTTACCAAAGTAAGTATAATATTTGTAAGTTTGAACCATTATACTATTATTATTTTACATGTATACCATTTTTACTTCGTATTTATACAATTATCACTTTACATGTATACAATTATCAATTCACTTCACACATTTTTTTGTAAGTATAATTTTTTATCGAAACGAGGGTCTGAACTTTGTCACTCCCCACTCCACATGTATATTATTGTATCACTGTACTTGTATAACATTATCACTTCGCATATATAACATAATAATTTCATTGTATACCACTGTGACAATGCTAAGTGCCTTTGAACCAAATGGTACTTATCAAACTTAATCCCCACCGAATCCAGATCCACGGGCGAGAGATCAATAGATGTACAAATAAGTGGTTGGCATGGACGTTACTTGTCAAATGGAAACATACGATATAATAATAGAATAGAAGGAATGGCAGAAGAGCGTCACACATATAAATGTTGGGTTTTGAATGAAAGTTCAATGCAAGCCCAAAATGGTAAGGCCCAAAATGGAGGCCCAAAAGGGAAATAGAAAAGTGCAATACCACATTGGTTAGAGCAAGGAGGATTTTCTTGTTTATAAGGAACTCCACTCCTTACCTCTCAAACTTGGTTGACCACCAAAAGGCTGACTCACCGCTCTCTTCGCACCGTCCGAGCACGAGCACGTGCGTGTGCGCATGTCGCAATGGGCGCTTTGTGGCGCACTTGGCACGTGCGCATCGTCGCGAGGAGCTGGAGGAGCCTTAAGTATTTTGCCCGGAGGCAGCTGCGCAGCTACCGAAGCGACGAGGAGCTGCGAGCGCCTTCAGGTTGGCCGCTGAAGAGGCACGACGGGCTGAAAAGTCCGGGAGACTTCCAGAAGGCCGAAGGGCTGCGAAATCCATCACCAAAGAGCTACGAGCGCAGCCTGGCGCGCCTGGAAGGATCCAGAAGCCACCGAAGGGCCACGAGCGTAGCCTGTTGGCCGAGCAGACGCGTCCCTTCGGGGTGGCTGCCTCCCTGCCTCCTCCAGCCTATAAATAGGCCTGCCCCCCTGCCAGAATTCTCATCCCAGCAGCACATGCACCTCCTAGCATTGTTGTCTTCTCCTCTCCCCCCGTTCTTCATCTTGAAAAGAGTCCCGAAAGTTCTGGGTATATAAGGATTCGCCCGAAAGTTTCGAGATACGTGTGCAACGTTCTTGGAAACACCCTAAATAGTCGTTGTATCTTGGGGACGATTCCCGAAGCCCGTACCGCACTGAAATATACGGGGCAATCTCGTCTTACGGAGAAAGTGTCCAACACTTGCCTCGACTGAAGTAGATCCTAATCAAGTACACCACTCCGACAACCAACAATCGTAAGACGAGATTGTGTACTTGAAGATGGCATCGACAAGCTCAGCGCCAGTGCCAGCGGTCCCGGGAACTGTCCACGCCGAAAGGCCGGCCAAGTTCAACGGTACCGAATTCAAGAGGTGGCAACAGAAGATGTTGTTCTACCTGACGACACTCAACCTGGTCTGATTCTTGAAGGAAGAGGCTCCGAAGGTGGCGGAAAATGAGGCAGATCAACAGAAGATCAACGCCCTCGATGCATGGAGTCACAGCGACTTCCTATGCCGGAACTATGTCTTGAATGGACTAGACGACACGCTCTACAACGTCTACGCAGAAGCTAAGACCGCTAAAGAGCTGTGGAGTTTACTCGAGAAGAAGTACAAAACGGAGGATGCCGGGACGAAGAAATTCATCGTCGGACGATTCCTCGACTTCAAGATGGTGGACTCCAAGAAGGTCATCGACCAAGTGCAAGAGCTGCAGCTGATCCGTCACGAGATCCAAGCTGAAGGGATGCAACTCAGCGAGTCCTTCCAAGTAGCTGCGATGATCGAGAAGCTCCCCCCGCTGTGGAAGGACTTCAAGAGCTACCTCAAGCACAAGAGGAAGGACATGGGCCTAGAAGACCTGATCGTGGGACTTAGGATTGAGGAAGACAACCGAAAGTCCGAAGTCAAGCAAGGCAAGGCCAACCCCGAGACCACCGTGCACCTCGCTGAGGGAAAAGGTAGCAAGAAGAGGAAGAAGTCCGGGGATAAGCAGGAGAAGCAAGAGCCCAAGAAGAAAAAGATCAAGGGCAACTGCTACAACTGCGGCAAACCCGGACACATGGCTAAGGACTGTCGCCAGTCGAAGAAGGACGACCAAGGAAGGGCTAACCTGGCTGAAGACTTGTCCCAGATGGATCTGTCAGCCGTGGTGTTTGAAGCCAACCTGGTGGACAATCCGAGAGAGTGGTTCGTGGACACTGGAGCTACCCGCCATGTCTACTCAGATAAGGAGATGTTCTCGAACTATATCCCGATCATCGGCCAAAAGCTGTTCATGGGAAACTCCGCAACGTCCAAGATCGTTGGTCTGGGAAAGGTGGTCCTGAAGCTGACCTCAGGAAAGGAGCTGACCCTCAAGGATGTGCTGCATGTCCCAGACATCCGCAAGAACTTAGTTTCTGGCTCACTGTTAAGCAAAGCCGGTCTTAAGCTTGTATTTGAGGCTGATAAGTTTGTACTGACCAAAGCAGGTCAATTCATAGGAAAGGGTTATCTAGAGAGGGGGCTGTTTAAGATGAATGTAATAACTGTGCATCGCACCTTTAACGGTGAAAATAAAGTTAATGCTTCTTCTTACTTGGCCGAGTGTTCTAATTTATGGCATGGTAGATTAGGACACGTAAATCTAAACTCGCTAAGAAAGTTAGTAAGTTTAAATTTATTACCGAATCTAGAGTTCAACCCATCCGATAAATGTGAAGTATGTGTGGAGGCTAAAATGACCAAAGCACCTTTCCATTCAGTGGAAAGAAGTACTACGCCTTTAGAATTAATTCATACGGACACTTGCGATATGAAACACGTGCAAACTAAAGGCGGGAAGAAATACTTCATCACGTTTATCGATGATTGCACGAGATACTGTTACGTATATCTCCTAAAGGGCAAAGACGAAGCTCTTGATGCTTTTAAGAGATATAAGAATGAGGTTGAAAATCAACTCAGCGTGAAAATTAAAATGATCCGAAGTGATCGTGGAGGAACTCTGTCAAGAACATGGCATTATTCATCAGACGACTGCTCCATACTCACCTCAATCGAATGGCGTAGCTGAACGCAAAAATTGAACTCTTAAGGAGATGATGAACACTATGTTGATTAGCTCGGGCTTACCCCAGAACATGTGGGGGGAAGCTGTACTCTCAGCTAACCACATTTTAAACAAATTGCCACACAAGAAAAGGGATAAAACCCCATATGAACTATGGAAAGGAAGGAAGCCTTCCTACGGTTACCTTAAAGTGTGGGGGTGCCTAGCAAAGGTCGAAGTACCTAAGCCTAAGCAGGTGCGAATAGGACCCAAGACCATTGATTGCATCTTTATCGGATATGCGCAAAATAGTAGTGCTTATCGATTCTTGGTGCATAAATCTGAAAACCCTGAGATAAACACGGGAATGGTCATAGAATCAAGGAACGCAATGTTTTTTGAAGATAGCTTTCCTAATAAGGAAAGAAAGGAAGCAAGTCCAAAGAAAAGGGCTCACGAGACTACGCAAGGGTCAAATCAGAAAGATGATGAACCTAGACGTAGTAAATGGATGAAGATAACCAAATCTTTCGGTCCGGACTATCTAACCTATGCGTTAGAAGATGAACCCAGGACAATCCAAGAGGCATTGTCCAGTCCAGATGCTCCTCTCTGGAAGGAAGCTATCAATAGTAAGATAGAATCCATTATGCAAAATCACACGTGGGAAATCGTGGATCTCCCACCAGGCTGTAAACCTTTGGGATGCAGGTGGATCCTAAAAAGGAAATACAAAGCTGATGGATCAATCGATAAGTACAAAGCTCGATTGGTAGCTAAGGGGTTCAAACATAAGGAGGGATATGATTTCTTTGACACATATTCACCGGTCACAAGAATCACATCGATTAGAGTACTCATAGCTGTTGCAGCACTCTATAACCTCGAGATCCACCAAATGGATGTAAAAACAGCTTTCCTAAATGGAGAACTGGAAGAGGAGATATACATGGAGCAACCTGAAGGGTTTGTGGCTCCCGGTCAAGAGCATAAAGTGTGTAGACTAGTCAAGTCACTATACGGGCTAAAACAAGCGCCGAAACAGTGGCACGAGAAATTTGACAGAACAATGCTGTCAAATGGATTTAAGATTAATGAGTGCAATAAATGTGTTTACATTAAGGGCACACCTGAAGCTTACGTAATTGTATGTCTCTATGTAGATGACTTACTAATTATGGGAAGCAATAAAGAGATTATTGTGAAAACTAAGAACTTGTTAAAGAACCACTTTGACATGAAAGATATGGGTCTGGCAGATGTCATACTAGGAATAAAAATTTCTAGGAAAGCTGACAAAATTATCTTGACACAATCCCACTACGTGGAAAGCGTGCTCAAGAAATTTGAAGTTTTTGACAAACCTCCGGTTAAGACTCCAGTAGATTTGAATCTACACTTAGCCAAGAATCGAGGGGACCCAGTATCTCAACTGAAGTATGCGCAAATTATCGGGAGCTTGATGTATTTAATAAACTGCACTCATCCCGATATTGCATACTCGGTTAGCAAACTTAGTAGATTCACAAGTAATCCAGGAAAGGATCACTGGCTAGCTCTAGAAAGGGTTTTACGGTATTTAAAACATACCATAAACCATGGCATACATTATGCTAAATATCCAGCTGTATTAGAAGGATACAGTGACGCAAACTGGATATCGGACACTAAGGACTCCAAATCCACAAGTGGATACGTATTCACCATAGGAGGAGGAACTGTGTCTTGGAAGTCCTCTAAACAAACGTGCATAGCGCGATCCACCATGGAGTCGGAGTTTATAGCACTAGACAAAGCTGGGGAAGAAGCTGAATGGCTCATAAACTTCCTAGAGGATATTCTGTGCTGGAGCAAACCAGTACCTCCCGTATTGATACATTGTGATAGCATGTCTGCAATCGGGAGAGCACAAAGTACATTGTACAACGGAAAGTCTCGACATATCCGTCGGAGACACAACACCGTTAGACAGTTGATCTCTAGTGGGGTGATCACCATTAACTATGTAAAGTCCAAGGACAACTTAGCTGATCCTTTTACAAAAGGAATCAATAGAGATCAAATGTACAACGCAGTAAGGGGAATGGGATTAAAATCCACACACTAAAGAACGTCCATAGCGGTAACTCAACCATGATGAGTGGAGATCCCACAAACTTGGTTCAATGAGACAACTAAGTTATGGAGGGTTCAGTTAATCACCTGGAACCTATCTCATTCTCAGAAGCTGCCCAGGTATTAACCTGCAGAGGTGTGGTAAGGTTAAGCATTACGCTTTTAATAATTCCTATACCTTGATTAAGGTGGAGTATGGCAGGATACTCCTGATAGGAGATCACCTATGTAAGTGTGAAGTGAGGCCGCTTCAAATGGGAAAAACACTTATGAATCCAAGATACGGTCCATGGCCGAAACAGACACAACGTGAGAACCTAAATATACTAGGGTTATTATTGTGTAAATGTTATTGTCTTGGTTTACACCAAAAGCTGACGGTTCAAAATATCGCGTTCACCGAGCAGCGAGTAAATCCGATAACATATTACTAGAGAAGGTTCAAAGCCGAAAGCTACCTATCTCGATGCAATAATAATACGTCAGAACTTTCGATTAGAGTATGCATGCATTAATCATCATTCATGTGGGGGATTGTTGGGTTTTGAATGAAAGTTCAATGCAAGCCCAAAATGGTAAGGCCCAAAAGGGAAATAGAAAAGTGCAATACCACATTGTTAGAGCAAGGAGGATTTCCTTGTTTATCAGGAACTCCACTCCTTACCTCTCAAACTTGGTTAACCACCAAAAGGCTGACTCACCGCTAGCCGCCTCGCACCGTCCGAGCACGAGCACGAGCACGAGCACGCGCTCGCGCTCGCGCACGCGCACGCACGTGTGCGCATGGCGCATTGGACGCAGGTCGCAATGGGCACTTTGTGGCGCACTTGGCACTTCGTACGTGCGCATCGTCGCGAGGAGCTGGAGGAGCCTTAAGTATTTTGCCCGGGCCCGGAGGCAGCTGCGCAGCTACCGAAGCGACGAGGAGCTGCGAGCGCCTTCAGGTTGGCCGCCGAAGAGGCACGACGGGCTGGAAAGTCCGGGAGACTTCCAGAAGGCCGAAGGGCTATGAAATCCATCACCGAAGGGCTACGAGCGCAGCCTGGCGCGCCTGGAAGGATTCAAAAGCCACCGAAGGGCCACGAGCGCAGCCAGTCAGCCTGTTCGCCGAGCGGACGCGTCCCTTCGGGGTGGCTGTGTCACGACCCAAATTCGTGGTCGTAACCGGCGCTAGATCATGTCAAACTTAATATAATAAATCATAACCTAGCAAGCATCAAATCATAATACATCCTTCTCGTTACCAGGATTATCAAAATATTTTTTTTTCCACAACATTGTTTCTTCAAACAAACATATTTACCGTATCCAAAACCTGATAGGCATTGGAGTACACATCTCCAACGTCATATCATCAAACTCATCCTTTTCAAACATAAACATAAATTTACATATACATTTCCTGTTAACATTAATCAAGATCATATATCAAAGACCAACAAATATGTACAATGGAGCGACCTAGATTACAAAGACAAAGACCATCCGGAGACCTTTGAACGTAGCCCGAGAAAGAAAGACAACGGGCTGAACTCGGATGAAAAAGCTTCTCCAGATGCAAACCACGGCTCAAATCTCTTCACCTGTGGATTGAAGTAAGGGATAAGTGCTTTGAAACACTTAGTAAGCAAATATTATAAGTAACATGTATTTAACCAACCAGTCGTTCCCATCAAACCCAACCAAATACTAACACACAACTAAGACAACAAAAGATCACTTCATAGATAAGATCATCAAAGAATTCACGTATCACACGTAATCATAATTTCAGATAGACTTTCACAGAATATATAACACAATTCGGATGAACTTCAGATAGGTCTAGATAGTGTCACTCCCACTCCGACACTAGGATACCATATCTTAAAGGCACCATCAGAAACCAACCCCGCCGGCCAAATATCATATCATATACATATCCAATGTATCCTCAGAATATGTGCACATATGCCAACATCCCCGGTTGGTCACGGGTAGACCTCATCATCCGCCATCACACAAATCACATACCAAACTTTTCAAAATTTACATACATACGCAGACAATCCAAAAGCAATCTCAAATATCAAATAGACCAAAACCAAACCCAATACCACATTTCATATCATTCAAAAGTACACCAAATAAAGCACATCATCCACGTCTAGTTAACTAAACACATGTTACAAAGAATATCCACTTACAAGACAATAGTTGCTCAAACCACTCAAAGAGAAGCTCCTTGCTTCGTTTTACAACTCGTGGCACTCGGATTCAAACGTCGATTAACTAGTCAAAATAACATAAACTACTATCATTAGATCCATTAAATACTCTCTTTCCTTTTGTTAACAATTACTATCACCATGGTTCATGAAAATACTTAACCCGTTCCATAATAGTTATACGAAATATATTACTTTCTTTTCTTCCTACTTGCTCTCGGTTTCATGTCTTCTTTTTTTCCTTCCTGTGATTTTATTTCCCTGCCTAATAAAGTTCAGTCCTCAAGCTCACAACTTTTCGTAACCACCCCTAAGATTTTCTTGCTGTATGATCTTTCCATGTGTTCTTAGAACATATTAGAGTGGTATTATTTAATTACTCATGCTCCGTATTAATCTTACTTTGATAAACAATAAGTAACTATAAATAAAGGAAGTCAGCTTACCTTTCTTATTCTTTCTCCCGGTAAGTATTTCTTTCCCTTTTTGTTCTTTTTTTTTCTATCGGTCCTTTCTTCTGTTTCTTCAAACCAACGTTACTTACTGTTATTTTTAATTCACTTGTTACTTTCTTAGCTAGAATGGAATCACTTACCCTTTTATATCACATGTAGGAAAGAGTTTTGGTGGCATTTCAATGAGATGCCACGTTTGTCCACTTGCCTCTTATCACGATTTAGTACTTAGATATTTTATAGTCCTAATTTTCTTAAGGTTATCTTTTATTTTATTTCCCCTTTCTTATTAGTTGTTTTCCTTGCTGGCTTCATTTTGAGCTTATCTAAACAACCTCTTTTACCTTACATTTATCTAGGTTATTTTCTGGTCCTTTACTGTCTAACATTCACGATGGTTCTAACTTTTATCTCATGTTACTTAATTTATCCGATACTCAGCTCATTTCATTATTTTTTTTTTTTCATGACCATTTCTAATAATTGCCACGTTCGCAATTCTGTCTTTTTTAAATCCAACCCTACAAGTTAAAATTCAACTAGTTCTTAATCCATCTCAGAACTATTTACAAATCTTGTCACTCGACAGCTAAATATATTTTACTTAATTTATCGAACTTGATATGGCTAATCATCATATTGAATAGTAAATTCAAAATTTAGGTTAACTTAAATAAAATCACATAACAAATATTTCTAATACTGACAAAATCAGACCTATATCAGAGCACCGAAAATTCTTGATTTGTTTCGGCCAGATTATTTCATAAATCACAAAACTAAAAGAACAAAGTTATAGATCTAGGTGTTACGAATCTACAAAAATTGAAATCACCTAATTTGGAGTCCGGATGAGAAAGTTATGCCTATTTTACCGAATAATGACAGACTAAGCCTAAACCCTTCCAAAACCAACCTTATTATGTTGTAACCAATTTGATTGAAGGGTGAGGGTATCACATTCTCCCCTCCTTATAAAATTCGGTCCCCGAATTTACGTAATGGAAGGTTAACTTACTTGTCATACAAATAGATGTGGGTACTTGGTTTTCATCACTTCCTCCATTTCCCAAGTTGCCTCAGCCAAGGAACGATTTGCCCATTCAACCTTGACCATCGGAAGTTCTCTATTCCGAAGCTTTCTAACTTCACGATCTAATATTCTTATTGGATTCTCTTGATATGTCAAATCTCTGCTTATCTCTACTATCTGTGGCTCCAAAACATGAGTAGGATCGTGCAAATATCGCTTAAGCATAGAGACATGGAACACTGGATGAATATGTGACAAGGATGGTGGCAAAGCCAATCGATATGCCACTGGTCCAACTCGCTCCAAAATCTCAAATGGGCCAATATATCTAGGACTGAGTTTGCCCCTTCTTCCAAACCTCATTGTTCCCTTCATAGGTGAAACCTTAAGAAAAGCATGTAGTCCCACATCAAACTCGATATCCTTTCGTCTCTTGTCTGAGTATGACTTTTGCCGACTCTGGGCTGTTTCCAACCTTTGTCGAATCAACTGTATCTTCTCATTGGTTTCTTGTACTAAGTCATTGCCCAATAGTTGTTTCTCACCAACCTCATTCCAACATAACAGAGATCTACATTTTCTTCCATACAAAGCTTCATATGGAGCCATCTTGATACTTGACTGGTAGCTATTATTATAAGCAAACTCCATCAATGGGAAATAACGATCCCAACTTCCTCCAAAATCAATGACACAAGTTCGCATCATATCTTCCAATATCTGAATAACACGCTCAGACTGGCCATCTGTTTGAGGATGAAAGGTCGTACTCAAATCCAAACGAGTTCCCATAGCCTCCTGAAATTGCCTCCAAAACCTTGATGTGAAATGCGTTCCACGATCAGATACAATTGAAACTGGTACACCATGAAGGCGAATAATTTCATCCATAAATATCTGAGCAAACCTACTTGCATCATATGTACTCTTTATTGGTAGAAAATGTGAAGATTTTGTCAATCTGTCTACAATAACCCACACTGCATCATAACCTCTTGAGGTATTTGGAAGTGCTACTAACAAATCCATTATTATCCGCTCCCACTTCCACACTGGAATTTCTAGAGGTTGTAGTAATCCAGAAGGCCTCTGATGCTCTGCCTTTACCTGTTGACAGGTCAAACACTTTGAAACAAACTTCGCAATGTCCTTTTTCATACCTTGCCACCAATAATTGCATCTCAAATCATGACACATTTTTGTAGATCCAGGGTGCATACTGTAGACCGCTCGGTGTGCCTGAGTCAATAATTCCTTTCTTAGATCTCCAACATCAGGGACAACCACTCGAGAACCAAAATACAAGACACCATTAGCATTAAGTTGAAATTTAGGTAATTCACCCTGTTCAACTTGTTCCATCATCACAATAACCTCTGGATCCTCCCATTGCAATTCCATAACCCGTCCTCGAAAGGTAGGTCTCATATGCATCTCTGCTAGAAACTTTGGCTGAATTAAGGATTTTTCAGTTAAAGCATCAGCTACCACATTAGCTTTCCCAGGGTGATAGTTAATGGTGCAGTCATAATCCTTAAGTAACTCCATCCACCTTCTCTGTCTTAAGTTCAAATCTCATTGCTCAAAGATATACTTGAGGCTTTTATGATCTGTATATATCTCAAACTTCTCACCATACAAGTAGTGCCTCCAAATCTTCAGTGCAAACACAACAGCTGCCATTTCCAAGTCATGGACTGGATAATTCTCTTCATGTTTCTTCAGCTGTCCAGAAGCATAAGCAATAACATTCTTGTGTTGCATAAGAACACATCCCAAACCCACTCTTGAAGCATCACAATACACTGAATATCCACCTGATCCTGAAGGTAGAACCAATACAGGTGCATGGGTTAACCGATCCTTCAATTCTTGGAAACTCTCTTCACACCTACCCGTCCATTCATACTTGGCATTTTGATGAGTTAACCGAGTTAACGGTGCTGCCAAAGTAGAGAATCCTTTGACAAATCGTCGATAATACCCTGCTAAACCCAAAAAGCTGCGTATCTCAGTAACATTAGCTGGGGTAGGCCAATTCACAACAGCTTCCACCTTCTTTGGGTCAACTGACACTCCATCTTTAGACACAACATGTCCTAGAAAAGTTACACTTTGAAGCCAAAACTCACACTTTGAGAATTTAGCATATAACTTTTTCTCTCGTAGCGTCTGCAACACTTGCCTAAGGTGTCTCTCATGATCCTCCTGATCAATAGAGTAAATCAATATATCGTCAATAAACACAACCACAAACTGATCCAGGAAAGGCTTGAAATTCCTGTTCATCATATCCATAAAGGCAGCTGGGGCATTAGTCAATCCAAATAGCATAACCAGAAACTCATAATGGCCATATCGAGTCCTGAATGCCGTCTTTGGAATGTCCATCTCTCTAATCCGCAACTGATGATACCCCGATCTCAAGTCAATCTTAGAAAACCATTTAGATCCCCGCAACTGATCAAATAAATCATCTATTCTCGGAAGAGGATATCGGTTGCCTATAGTTACCTTATTCAGCTTTCGGTAGTCTATGCACAATCGTAAACTCCCATCTTTCTTCTTCACAAATAGCACTGGGGCTCCCCACGGAGAAACACTAGGCCTTATGTACCCTTTATTCAACAAATCTTGCAACTGATCTTTCAACTCTTTCATTTCAGCTGGAGCCATACGATAAGGTGGTATAGAGATTGGTTCAGTTCCTGGTTCAAGATCAATACAGAATTCAATCTCTCTCTCTGGACGTAAGCCTGGTAAATCCTCTGGAAATACATCTGGGTACTCTCTCACAATAGGAACATGATCTACCAAAACATCTTCTTTCTTTATTTCCTTTACCATAGCTAAATAGCTTGCACATCCTTTCCTTAGAAACTTGCTAGCTTTCATGTAAGAGATAAGCTTTGCAGTAGTTACCTTTTTCTCACCCTGAAACTCAAACTCTGCCTCATCTGTTGGATGGAAAATTACTCTTTTTCCAAAACAATCCACTATCGCATGATAAGTGGATAACACGTCCATACCCACTATGATATCAAAACCATCCATATCCAATATGTATAAATCAGCTGACAAGTCATGCCCACTAATTTGAATATTGCAGGATCTAACAACTTCACAAACATATACAAACCCACCCGAAGGAGTGGCAACGATCATTGACTCATCCAGACATACAGGCATAGCATTCAAACATTGAACATATTGAGATGACACAAAAGAGTGTGTAGAACCCGAATCAAATAGAATACGTGCATAAGATGATCCAATGGGAAGGTTACCTGACACCACAGTATTACTAGCATTAGCATCTCTCCTGGTCAAAGCATACACTCTAGGCTGTGCACCGCCTCCTCCACTATCAGACTTAGGTCCCTCAATCCTTAAACCTACTTCTCTTTGATCAAGTAGATTGCCCTGCTGAACTTGTGGTCGAGGAAAGTGTTGTGTTGGCGGCCTAACTATCAAACTTGCCACTTGCTTACGTTGATCGATTGTAGGACAGTCTTTCACCAAGTGGCCTTGCATACCACAGCGAAAACAAGCTCCTGTCCTTTTATAACAAATATCTCCAGGATGTTGTTTACCACAACTTTGGCATCTCCTGAAATTACCGGACTGGTTCTTACTGAATTGCTGACCACGAAAATCCTTCCCTCTACCAAAACTACCAACTGGTCCTCCACCCTTTGACGATACTGGCTGAATATTGGTCCATCTCTCTTGCTGTCTAAAGCCTTGGTTGAAACTCCTTTGTGGTGGTTTTTCAAACTTCTGAAATTTTGGTTGACTTTGGACCACTCGACGTTCATTATCTCGCATCTCCAAGGTTCGAGCACAATTCACTGCAGCTGTATATGTCTCGAAACCACGAGGATACATAACCTTGAACATAGAATCATCAAGTCCACGAATAAACCTCTTTACCTTCATCTCATCATTGGGAACCAAGTGTTTTGCATACCGTGACAGATAAGTGAACCTCTCATCATATTGCGATACTATCATCTCTCGGGTCTTCACCAATCGCTCAAATTCAAAAGCTCGGGCATCTTTCAAACTCTCTGGTAAGAACCGATCCAACAAGGCCTTCGTAAAGATCTCCTAAGTCCATGCATATGATCCCTCATTTTGGAACCAAACTCCAGCCACACCTACCAACTTAAATGATGCCAACTCCACCATTCGCTCTTTATCACACCTTAAGATTCTTCTCCTCTTCTCCATCTCATCAATGAATACTTGAGGATCATCACTTAAGCCAGAAAATATTGGTGGATGCAACTTCAAGAACTCACCCAAAGAGTCATCTTTAGCAGCTAATGTAACATTCTGCTCTAATTGTGCTTGCTGAGTAGCGATGGATTTCTCCATTGCTTTCATAACTCTGTCTACACCATCACCACCCTGCCTCTCCATCTCAAAAGTAGGAACATCAGCAACAGGTGGTGGAATCTCATCTCTAGTGACCCTACCAACGGTAATGGCCTCCACTGGTGGTGTAGTCTCAGATGTAACATCATATCTTCGACCTTGGGAGCTTTCACCATGCTCCCTAACCGTATCCATGCCACTACGTGTAACTGTCATATCCTCCTATACAAATAAGTCAGAATTAAGCATACCAAAAGACAACACAACAAAAGAGGTTCAAGGACATGACAAATCCTATGCTCCATTAGACACAACATATAATTCAAATAATAAGCTAGGCTCAAACCTAATGCTCTGACCAAGCTCTGATACCAAGTCTGTCACGACCCAAATTCGTGGTCGTAACCGGCGCTAGATCATGTCAAACTTAATATAATAAACCATAACCTAGCAAGCCTCAAATCATAATACATCCTTCTCATTACCAGGATTATCAAAATATTTTTTTTTCCACAACATTGTTTCTTCAAACAAACATATTTATCGTATCCAAAACCTGATAGGCATTGGAGTACACATCTCCAACGTCATATCATCAAACTCATCCTTTTCAAACATAAACATAAATTTACATATACATTTCCTGTTAACATTAATCAAGATCATATATCAAAGACCAACAAATATGTACAATGGAGCGACCTAGATTACAAAGACAAAGACCATCTGGAGACCTTTGAACGTAGCCCGAGAAAGAAAGACAACGGGCTGAACTCGGATGAAAAAGCTTCTCCAGATGCAAACCACGGCTCAAATCTCTTCACCTGTGGATTGAAGTAAGGGATAAGTGCTTTGAAACACTTAGTAAGCAAATATTATAAGTAACATGTAGTTAACCAACCAGTCGTTCCCATCAAACCCAACCAAATACTAACACACAACTAAGACAACAAAAGATCACTTCACAGATAAGATCATCAAAGAATTCACGTATCACACGTAATCATAATTTCAGATAGACTTTCACAGAATATATAACACAATTCGGATGAACTTCAGATAGGTCTAGATAGTGTCACTCCCACTCCGACACTAGGATACCATATCTTAAAGGCACCATCAGAAACCAACCCCGCCGGCCAAATATCATATCATATACATATCTAATGTATCCTCAGAATATGTGCACATATGCCAACATCCCCGGTTGGTCACGGGTAGACCTCATCATCCGCCATCACACAAATCACATACCAAACTTTTCAAAATTTACATACATACGCAGACAATCCAAAAGCAATCTCAAATATCAAATAGACCAAAACCAAACCCAATACCACATTTCATATCATTCAAAAGTACACCAAATAAAGCACATCATCCACGTCTAGTTAACTAAACACATGTTACAAAGAATATCCACTTACAAGACAATAGTTGCTCAAACCACTCAAAGAGAAGCTCCTTGCTTCGTTTTACAACTCGTGGCACTCGGATTCAAACGTCGATTAACTAGTCAAAATAACATAAACTACTATCATTAGATCCATTAAATACTCTCTTTCCTTTTGTTAAAAATTACTATCACCATGGTTCATGAAAATACTTAACCCGTTCCATAATAGTTATACAAAATATATTACTTTCTTTTCTTCCTACTTGCTCTCGGTTTCATGTCTTCTTTTTTTCCTTCCTATGATTTTATTTCCCTGCCTAATAAAGTTCAGTCCTCAAGCTCACAACTTTTCGTAACCACCCCTAAGATTTTCTTGCTGTATGATCTTTCCATGTATTCTTAGAACATATTAGAGTGGTATTATTTAATTACTCATGCTCCGTATTAATCTTACTTTGATAAACAATAAGTAACTATAAATAAAGGAAGTCAGCTTACCTTTCTTATTCTTTCTCCCGGTAAGTATTTCTTTCCCTTTTTGTTCTTTTTTTTTCTATCGGTCCTTTCTTCTGTTTCTTCAAACCAACGTTACTTACTGTTATTTTTAATTCACTTGTTACTTTCTTAGCTAGAATGGAATGACTTACCCTTTTATATCACATGTAGGAAAGAGTTTTGGTGGCATTTCAATGAGATGCCACGTTTGTCCACTTGCCTCTTATCACGATTTAGTACTTAGATATTTTATAGTCCTAATTTTCTTAAGGTTATCTTTTATTTTATTTCCCCTTTCTTATTAGTTGTTTTCCTTGCTGGCTTCATTTTGAGCTTATCTAAACAACCTCTTTTACCTTACGTTTATCTAGGTTATTTTCTGGTCCTTTACTGTCTAACATTCACGATGGTTCTAACTTTTATCTCATGTTACTTAATTTATCCGATACTCAGCTCATTTCATTATATATATTTTTTTTCATGACCATTTCTAATAATTGCCACGTTCGCAATTCTATCTTTTTTAAATCCAATCCTACAAGTTAAAATTCAACTAGCTCTTAATCCATCTCAGAACTATTTACAAATCTTGTCACTCGACAGCTAAATATATTTTGCTTAATTTTTCGAACTTGATATGGCTAATCATCATATTGAATAGTAAATTCAAAATTTAGGTTAACTTAAATAAAATCACATAACAAATATTTCTAATACTGACAAAATCAGACCTATATCAGAGCACCGAAAATTCTTGATTTGTTTCGGCCAGATTATTTCATAAATCACAAAACTAAAAGAACAAAGTTATAGATCTAGGTGTTACGAATCTACACAAATTGAAATCACCTAATTTGGAGTCCGGATGAGAAAGTTATGCCTATTTTACCGAATAATGACAGACTAAGCCTAAACCCTTCCAAAACCAACTTTATTATGTTGTAACCAATTTGATTGAAGGGTGAGGGTATCACAGGCTGCCTCCCTGCCTCCTCCAGCCTATAAATAGGCCTTCCCCCTGCCAGAATTCTCATCCCAGCAGCACATGCACCTCCTAGCATTGTTGTCTTCTCCTCTCGCCCCGTTCTTCATCTAGAAAAGAGTCCCGAAAGTTCTGGGTATATAAGGGTTCGCCCGAAAGTTTCGAGATACGTGTGCAACGTTCTTGGAAATACCCTAAACAGTCGTTGTATCTTGGGGACGATTGCCGAAGCCCGTACCGCACTGAAATATACGGGGCAATCTAGTCTTACGGAGAAAGTGTCCAACACTTGCCTCGACTGAAGTAGATCCTAATCAAGTACACCACTCCGACAACCAACAATAAACACGAGGGTTATGAGTTAATTAATTTAGAGGTAATTATAAACAAATAAAGGGAGACGTTGGTATGCATGCCTGTAATTTCTTACATATCTCAGCTAGTGACTCCTCATCTATGACGTGATACATCACATCATCCACCAAGCACAAGTGAATTGTCGCCACCACCTTGGCCCCCATCTCCTTCCACTCTTGCTCCTCCATCTTCTCGGGCTTCTTCTCCGAGAGCGCGATGACCATCCCTTGTTGCACGAGGAGATCCTTGACACGCCTTTGCCATAACCCAAAATTCGAAGAACTATCAAACTTCACAAGAGCAAACTTCGCGCCGTCCGTCATCCTCCAACCCAAGCTCTGATACCAATTGTTATGAATTCAGCAATTAGAGAACAAAATGCGCAAAGAACATGAACACAAGAGATAGCGTGGTTCGGCCTAGTGCCTACATCCACGGTGAGAAAAGGAGAACTTTTATTGATGAGTTTCCGAGCCACAAAGCTATACAAAACCTTAGGGTAACATCCCTTTATATAGAGACAAACCCTTGTACATCAAGTAAGCTATCTAGGTCAAATTATGAGTCCAAAAGCTAGTCCGAATAGAATAGGAAACAAGCCCACAAATCGTTTTCTCTTTAATTTTTCGACATCTCTAACAAGTTTGGTCAAATCCAGCGTTGTTCTATAATTTTAGGTTTGATGAGCAAACTGACTTTTATGCTTTGTTGAATTAAAGTTTTGTTTAAATGATGTTTGAGAAAATTATGTTTTTAGATGATGTTTGAGACAATGAGTGTTTGTGACTTGTTATTAAATTAATTAAAATTTATATTAAGTGAGGATCAAAGATCACTACAAATGCATCCATTAAGAGATTAAATTGCTTTCAGTTTAATGTAATTATAAGAATTAGAATAATTAATTAAATAAAAATATATGATCTACTAAATTGAATACGCTATTTGCTAGTTGATTTTACCAAACATATTTTTCAATCTGTTATCTACTATCTGCTAAGAATTTACATCTGCTTTCTCCTATCTCCTTTCAATTTATTTTGCAAAAGGGACATTAAGTGAAATAAACATAATTGTTTTTTGAAAAAGAAGTTCTTTAGTTAGTTGGATGATGGTAGCTAGTTCTAGTCCGAGACCTCGTGTATAAATACTCAAACCATAGCCAGCCATGAGATGCACTCTCAACTTCACTCCTCTCCCAACGAAACCCATTTTATTTCTTTTGAAAAAACGAAACCCTAAGTTGAATATTTTATAAAATGACAGACCCAAAACCACACTTGGTATTCCTGGCGACACCAGGGATGGGGCATCTGGTACCTGCCGTGGAGATATCCAAACAACTGACCACAAGCCACGGCCTCCAAGTCACAATCTGCTTGGTCTCCTCCTCCGGCGACACCTCACCAGACTTGGCCGTAGCCAGTGTCATCGAATCGGCCAAGTCCACTTGCAACTTCTTGGACTTTATCCATCTCCCTTCACCCGACTTGGCCTCCATCCCGGCGGAAGCCTCCGTTTTCGCTAAGCTCTGCGCTGTAGTGAGCCTCTCAATGCCGGCCCTCAAGGCTGCCTTGCTGTCTTGCAAGGTCCCTCCAACTGCCGTCATGGCCGACTGTTTTGGTGCCGAGGCTTTTGAGGTAGCCAGGGATTTGGGGTTAGCCAAGTACATGTATGTGCATGTTAGTGCATGGTCAATTGCACTTGACTTATCCATACCGGTTTTGGACAAGGAGGTGACGGGAGAGTTCCTAGATCTGAAGGAGCCTATAAACTCCCAGGGTGCCGACCCATTGAGGTGGGAGAATTTCATGACGCGATGAACGACCGGACTAGTGACATGTACAAGAGTTATCTAAAGTTGGGAGCTTGCGTAGCTACGGCGGACGGGTTCTTTGTCAACACATGGGAAGAGTTGGAGCCTTCAACCCTTGCAGCCCTGAGACAAAGAGACCTGTTGGGGAAGCTGATAAATATGGCACCTATTTACGACGTAGGCCCAATTGTGAGGCGCCCGACTGGTTCAAGAGAGCATGAACTATTCCGTTGGCTAGACAAGCAACCGGCTAGGACTGTCTTGTTCGTGTCTTTCGGGAGTGTTGCAAATCATACGCCCGAGGAAATCAACGAGATAGCTCTCGGCCTAGAGATGAGTCAGCAGAGGTTCATTTGGGTGGTGCGTCCTCCCGCTGCCACGACCAGAGACGGTGTGTTTCTTGGCTCCGTAGAAAATGATCCTTCTAGCTATTTACCAGATGGGTTCCTGGAGCGTACCAGGGAGGTAGGGCTAGTCATCCCACAATGGGTTCCGCAGGTGGAGGTCCTTGGCCACCCGTCCGTAGGAGGGTTTCTATTTCATTCCGGTTGGAACTCATGTTTGGAAGCCATCGTATGTGGATTGCCTATGATCGTCTGTCCCTTGCACGCTGACAATTTTATGAACGCTCGTATGCTCGTCGATGAGTTCGGGGTGGCCGTTAGACCAAAGTTGTGGCCATCAATGGCGGTAATTGGTAGGGAAGAGATCATGGGAATGGTCAGGAAAATAATGGTCGATAAGAATGGATCTCGGCTTAGGGAGAGATCTCATGAATTGAAGGAAAGCGCAGAGAAAGCCTTGATGGAGGGCGGCTCGTCCTTCATTTCGCTATCTCACTTCGTGGATGATATTCGCATGAAGAGTATTTAATCGTCCTTCATTTCGCTATCTCACTTCGTGGATGATATTCGCATGAAGAGTATTTAATCGTCCTTCATTTCCTAGTTTGTGGGAGTTTACCAAGTCTAGTTTACTTGGTCTTTGTTTTTGTTACAATAAGTCCCTAGTTTCTAGGGCAGTCGGTTATGTTTGAATAAGTCTTCAGCCTTACTGAAGAGTGCTTAATGTGTGCTTTCAATTAGAAATTCTGTTTTCGTTGGCTATTTAAAACGAGAAATTATGCAAATAAATTATCCAAGTATTCTGTTGAGCTCCTGTATTTTTTAATCTCATACTTCTTATTTAGTATAACAACCAAATTTGAGAGCAGAGGAAGAAAGATGAGTGCTGAAGCAAATAATGGATATGCTCAAAGACGAGCGTGTCGAGGCCCTTCAAAATAAACTGATAATTTGCGGTTTGCGAACTTATAGTAAGCAAGAGAAATTACCGAGTCACGTCCCAGGAGGAACGATATTCAATTAATCTAACAAAAAAAATAAAGAAACTAAAAGGGGGATTTTGTGGTTTGGAAAGAAAACTAAACTAACAAAGGGAAAATAAATATGTACGCAAAACCAATGAGAGAAAAAAGTAGATTTAAGGTCGGAGGATAGGTTGATCATCGGATCACAAAAGATAGTCTAATTCATCTAGCAAATAGGTGTAAATCTCCCGCAACCGCAAAGAGATCACTAACATCGTTAATAAATTAGTCAAACGACCGCCTAACTAATTGTTTATCGTCTAATAGGCAAGAGCAACTATAAGACAATAGCATTAAGCACTCGATGTTCCCACTCCTAGCGATTATATTCAAAATCTTGGTATGTCAAAATTAGCCTTACGTATTCCTAGTTAATTAGTTTGGTAACGACCGTTCATCGCCGAATTAACTATGCTCCTAATTCAATTTCTAATTGCAACCGCTAATCAAGAATTAATGATATATCAGTTCTAGAATAAACTCTCAACCTCAAATAATTCAAGAACAAAATAAGACTGAATAAAATAAGATCCAAACGATCATGGGAACCTCCCTCAAATCTGCATAGATGATTAGTTCCTCATAATAATGAAACTAAACTAAAAACCTAAGATTTGAAATGAAACGTGGGAGAAGAGAGAGATAATACTAAAGCTACCAGGGTTAATATAACCCTCCTTAACCTAAAAACATCAAGACACTGGTCCTAAAGAATCCTCATTTAATAGGAAGTCTAAATCGATAAAATAATTAGAAATTCGCCAGATCGACCAGTCTTTAGTATTTTGGTCATATCTCTTTCTTCCGATTTTCGATTGATGCAATTTTGATGTCCATGGAAAAAGAAAAGATATATCTTAAAATTTAATATCTAATAGTGATCTTTTGATTCTGCTTCAAAATTGACCAGAATATCCTTCCAAATTAGCTGTCCATACTAGACTCCTTCTTTAAGTTTAATTCTTCACCAACATCGTCCTTTTTCCTACAAATTAGTACAAAGAATCTATTAGTCACCCAAAATTCAAAAGTTTATTAGAATGATACTAAACTAAAGACAAACGTTCAAGAACGACTCAAAATTCTATGCGTTTAATGCGTATTTTAGACACACATCACTCAACCGGACATTTCGAAGTTTGATGGAAATAATGCACATTGGAGTCTGGTGATGGAGAACCTTTTCCATCCAAAGAGTTTTACCACGTGGTGGAAACAGACTATGTGCCTAAAGATGAAGAAGCACTGCGAGCAGCACAAAAGAACGTTTTAGAGGTGATGAAGTTCAAAGATATGAAGGCCGGAAATTACTTGTTCTCTTGAATTGAAAAGTCAATTCTGAAGACAATTACGAAAAAGGAGACCAAACAGGTTTCAAATTAATTGAAGTTGAAATTCCAGGCAACGTTCATGTTCAATGAGCTCAACTGATGGAGTCACCACTCATGAGGAGCCACTGCTTGTAAATATCACAATACAGCAATAAAAATAATTTACTTCTAATAATATAGGAAATAGACTAGATGGGTGGTCCGATGGTCAGTGAAGAAACATAATTTATTTCGAGTGTAAAATCCAACATATATTAGGTGGCATTTTATAAATTTACGGTAGCCTTTTATTTTATTAATAAATGAGATTTAAAAGAACAATTTAGTTTTGGAGAAAAAAGAAACCTAGTCCCGTCGTCCGGACATGGAGAACAAGGAACCCATCCCGTTGATGCGACGAAGCACTTCATCCTCTCATTAGAACAATTATGTAAGAATCGGAAAATTAAAGTGAGAACTTTATAAGAGTTGGGGGAACAAAGGGTAATTTTCCATAATTAGGGTAATTAGGGGCGGATTAGAATTTTTAGCCTCGAAAATCTATATAAATAGGCATATAGGCCGTCCATTATGGCAGCCTAAATAACACCCACGGATTTCCTCTCTCTGTGAAGGTGAGGAGCAAAATTCGACTCGGAAGGAGGTGCCAAGAGAGGACGTGACCATCGGAGAATCGTTGTACGAGGAGGGTAAGTAACTAATACTGTTCGATGCTCGTAAACTCGATTTCAAGTGATTCCTGTTATGAGTCACGTATTTGCCACTCAAATAAAAGGTAGCGAAGATGAATCTGTGAGAGGACGAGTCAGATTAGAGGGAGTCTCGGACAGATCGTTGGATTAGGCTCGCCCGGATCAACGTCAGGTAAGTGGAAATTTTGTTACCTCATAGATCGAGGGGTTTAGATCTCCTGAGATGATTCGTATCTCAGTCGGGAATATGTATGGCTTGAGTTCGGAGTCTGGCTTAAGCCGATCCCTCTATCTAACAATAATCTGTGTCGATACATATGAATTTCTCGAATTTCTGACCTGAGTGATTTTGAAACCGTAATGCTTTGATAAGTTCTGATTCTGTGTTTTGCAAAACTCGAGTTATGATAAGTTCTGTTATGCGTATGATATGTAGTTGGTTAGGATAGTCGATTAGGATAGTCGGTTAGGAAATAATCGTATGGATATATTATGCTTCGAAATTGGGATGTGTTTAGTTGGTTAGATAGTCGGATAGGGGATCTTTCGGTATGCAAAGTGAAATCGTTTTTCCTGTGTTTCATTTAGTTAGTTTCATTCCACTTACTGAGTTTATCAACTCACCCTAGCTGTATGTGTTTCAGATTGTTCAGGTGGGATCCGAGAGCGGGAGTAGAGTGATTGCATGCATCATCACAGTTTTCTGGCCAAATAATAAAGACTCTCAAAATCTCATCTTTTAGCATATTTTTTTCGGATTACTGAATATTTAATTCGCTTTGGTTGTTTCGGATTTTGTTTTGGATAATCGTCCCATTTTGTAATAAAAGTCTGATGCCTTTCGGGGTAATTAATACCTCGGCATTGTCGCCTCTATTTTTGGGTCGCGACAAACTATGGTATCAGAGCCGAAAAAAAAATAATTTTTTTTAAAACCGCTGCACTGCACAGATTTTGTTTCATGCATAGCATTGCACTTCATGTAGAGAAACCACCAAAAACCTCGGGAAACAACTACTGGTAAAAGGGGGGTGCAAATCTTTTTGAAACCTGGTTTTGGTGTGAAAATCCCGTGATTTTTGTGGCAAAAACTACCAAAACTTTGAAAGGCCATAACTTTTGACCCGCTTAACCAATTTTCTATTATAACCACTTTTCGGAAAGGAAATTTCAAGATCTACCGCTTAATTCGCAGCCATTTGAAAGTTACAGCCATTTGAAGTTTTGTCAAAAATTTATATGATTTTCGTCAAAATTCTTGATTTGGTTTTGAAGTTTTCGTGTTCCTAGGAGTGAAATAGGTCGTAAGGAACCTCAGGAGGGGTAGTTTCTACGCCAATCGCAGCAAGTTAAGGATACATGTTATGATTAAGGAATGTTTAATACGAATATGTGATTGAGATTCTGTGATTTTGATTTTATGATTACGACTTCGTGAATATGTGATTATGACTGTCATTTAGTGATTTTGATTTGGGAATTATGGATTCGTGATTCTGCGAGTATGACTGTGATAAGTGTTTAGATTATGATTGTGATTATGACTATTAATGTGGTAATGTGATTATTCAGATTATGTGAAAATAATTTTGCTTAAGAATAGAAGTATGATGGAGATATTTTGTTAGTGATTATGAATCTGTAAATTGTGATAAGTGTCTGAATACGTTAGTGATGTGCACACATCGAATACAAAATAATGGTACCAACGACGAGAGCTGGAGCATCCAGGGGACAAGGGCAGCAACCGGGAACGGAAATAGGGCTGGAACAAGTTGGGGGCCATGGTGTGACCCTGACCACGTGGAGGATGCTGTGGATAATGTCGCTGGCATGGATGATGACATCGGGGATAATGAATCAGATAACGGTGCTCTTGCTGCCCTTACCAATGCTCCTCCTGCTGCCCCTGCCAATGCTCTTGCTGCTCCTGTCCTGAACCCAGCAGGGTTAAACGTTGCGGGTACACTTTTGCAGATTCTGACCCTTTTAGCTCAGCAACACCAGCCGGCAGCCCCAATCGCGCCACAGCCTGCACTCCAATTGCAACCCACCGCTGGGGGTTATCGAGAATTTCTGAGGGTTAAGCCACCCCCTTTTGATGGTTCAGAAGACCCGATCCAGGTAGAGGATTGGGTGGCCGAGATGGAGAAGGCATTTGAGATCGCTAACACCCAGGGCACAGAAAAAGTGAAGTATGCTGCCTATGTACTAAAGGGCGATGCCCGTAGGTGGTGGGAAACTCAGGATAGGATTCGTCGGGACAAGAGAACAGGGGAGGTAGCTGAAGTGGAAGTGTATGGCTGGGAAGACTTTCTGAGAGACTTCAGGGGTCACTTCATTTCGCCAGCCAAGAGGAGAGAAAAGGTACGAGAATTCGACCAGTTGGTGCAAGAGAACCTGATTGTGACAGAGTATGATCGAGAATTTTTTAGACTCTCGATCTTCAAGTCGGCGACGGCGCTAGACAAAGATACTCGAGCTAGAAAGTTCGAGGATGGGCTTATAGATGATATCAGGAATCTGGTGGTGCCTTTTCTCCTACCCACCTATTCGGATGTACTCCACATGGCACTGGTGATTGAACATAATTTGAAATCCTGTCAAAAGAAGACAGAGAAGGAACAGGCAAAGAGGAAGGTAGGACCAGATGGGGGAAATCATTATTCTGAATCAACTAAGAGACCCTACAACCCGCCTCCTGCTAGAAACTTTGGCCCGTGGTGCGAGAGATGCAATCGTCCGGGCCACACCCAGGAGCAATGTAGGTGAATGTAGTATTACTTTAATCAACTAGGAGACTTGGAATACAATTGGGAGTTTTAACACACATTTATTTTAGGTTGATTTTTGGAGCATGCTTTAAGTGTGGTAAGATGCGGCACCAACTTGCATCTTGTCCCAAAATGCGTGCACGGGGTTCAACCGTAACAAACTCCAGTGGCCGCACCACTCCTGCCAGAGGCAAGCCGCAGCCGCCACCACCGAGAGCTCCGACACGAGTGTACGCTCTCAATCAATCTGAAGCTGGGAAACATGGAGATGTGGTGACAGGTAAATCTCCGCACAATTAAGTTACATGTATCGCTAGGAGAATGCCATTTAAGCATAGGACTCTGTCGCAGGTAAATTGTTAGTAGCTGGATTTCCTGCGAATACATTATTTGATTCTGGAGTAACCCATTCTTTCATTGCTAATCACTTTGTGAGGAGACATAAATTATTGACAAATGGATGTGAGGAGGAGATGGCAATGACCACTCCACTGGGGAAGACCATTTTTGTAGACCAGATTTGCGACTGCGAGATTCTTATAAGTGGCCAGCAACTCAAGGGGCATTTTCGAGTCATGGGAATGATGGGATTTGACGTTATCCTGGGGATGGATTGGCTGGCGAGACAGCACGCCTGTATTGATTGTAGGTGTAAGTCCGTTATTTTTTGACCCCCAGGAAAGGAAGAGTTCATGTTTGCAGACGCCAAACTCAAAACCCCCTTGACGATGCGCAAGTGCAAAGTGCCAAGTGTGCCACAAAGCGCCCATTGCGACCTACGTCCAATGCACCATGTGTTCTCATGCTCGGATAGTGCTACGCACCATCCTTGTAGGCAGCCTCGGTCAGCTCTTCAGGTAGAACATTTAATGTTACACCAACTTTGAGCTTCTCCTTATAAACAGGGAAAAGTCTCTTGTGATTTTCGATGTGGTAATGGTTCTCCCATCCTCTGCTTGGGCTTTTCAGCTTGGGCCTTCTAGCTTGGCCCAAATGTATTAACTATGCATTTATTCCTACAATCCCCCACATGAATGATGATTAATGCATGCTAACACTTTTAAGAAAAGTTCTGACAAAATATCATTGCATCGAGATAGGTAGCTTACGGCTTTGAACCTTCTCTAGTAAGATGTTATCGGATTTACTTGCTTCTTAGTGAACGCGATGTCTTGAACTGGTCAGCTTTTTTATGTAAACCAAAACAATAGAATTTACACAATGATATTTCTAATATCCTTTGGTTCTCACGATGTGTCTGTTTCAGCCCTGGACCTTATCTTGGATTCATAAGTATTTTTCCTTTTTGAAGCGGCCTCACTTCACACTTATATAAGTGATCTCCCATCAAGAGTATCATGCCATACTCTACCTTTTTTCTGTTATAGGAATCATTAAAAGCGTAGACTCTTAACCTTACCACACCTCTGCAGCTTCCTACTTGGGCAGCTTCTGAGAATGGGAAGGGTTCCAAGTAATCATCTGAACCATCCATAACTTAGTTATCTCATTGAACCAAGTTTGTGGGATCTTCACTTATCATAATTGAATTACCGCTATGAACGTTCTTTAATGTGTGGATTTTAACCCCATTCCCCTTACTGCATTATACATTTGATCTCTGTTGATTCCTTTCGTCAAAGGATCAGCTATGTTATCTTTGGACTTCACATAATCAATGGTAATTATACCACCAGAGATCAATTGGCTAATGGTGTTATGTCTCCTACGGATGTGTCGAAACTTACCGTTGTACATTGTACTTTGTGCTCTCTCGATTACAGACATGCTATCATAATGTATTAATACAGGCGGCACAAGCTTGTTCCAACATGGAATGTCCTCTAGGAAGTTTCTGATACATTTAGCTTCTTCTCCAGCTTTATCTAGTGCTATAAACTCCGACTCCATGGTGGATCGAGCTATGCACATTTGTTTAGAGGATTTCCAGGACACAGCTCCACCTCCACCTCCAATGGTGAATACGTAACCACTGGTGAATTTGGAGTGTTTAGTGTCCGATATCCAATTCGCATCACTGTATCCTTCCAATACAGCTGGATATCTAGTATAAAATATGCCTTCAAGGTATATTTTAGATACTTTAGAACCCTTTCCAGAGCTAGCCAGTGATCTTTTCCTGGATTGCGTGTGAATCTACTAAGCTTGCTAACTGAATACGCAATATCAGGGCGTGTACAATTTTTCAAGTACATCAGGCTCCTAATGATTCTTGCATACTTCAGTTGAGATACTGAGTCTCTTCTATTTTTAGCTAAATGTAGACTCAGGTCTACCGGAGTCTTAGCCGGAGATTTGTCAAAAGCTTCAAATTTCTTGAGTACATTCTCAACGTAGTGAGATTGTGACAAGATAATTCCTTTAGTCGTCCTAGAGATTTTAATCCCTAGTATGACGTCAGCTAGACCCATATCTTTCATATCAAAGTTGTTCTTTAACATGTTCTTAGTTCTTACGGTAAGATCATTACTGCTTCCTGTGATTAGCATGTCGTCGACATACAGGCATACAATCACGTAAGCATCAGGTGTGCCTTTAATGTATACACATTTATCACACTCATTGATCTTAAAGCCAGTTGACATCAATGATCTGTCAAATTTCTCATGCCATTGTTTCGGCGTCTGTTTCAGCCCGTACAATGACTTGACCAGCTTGCATACTTTATGTTCTTATCCGGGGGCAACAAACCATTCAGGTTGTTCCATATATATTTTCTCTTCCAGTTCTCCATTTAGGAAAGCTATTTTTACATCCATCTGATGTATCTTGAGGTTATAGAGTGCTGCGACAGCTATGAGCACTCTAATAGATGTGATTCTTGTGACTGGCAAATACGTGTCAAAGAAATCATATCCTTCCTTCTGTTTGAACCCTTTAGCTACCAACCAAGCTTTGTACTTGTCGATTGATCCATCAGCTTTGTATTTCTTTTTAAGGATCCACTTGCAACCTAAAGGTTTGCAACCTGGTGGAAGATCCACAATTTCTCACATGTGGTTTTGTATGATAGACTCTATCTCATTGTTGATAGCTTCTTTCCAGAGAGGAGCATCTGGATTAGATAATGCCTCTTGGATTGTCCCATGTTCATTTTCTAACATATAATTTAGAAAATTTGGACTAAACGACTTGGCTACTTTGGTCCTCTTACTCCGTCTAGGTTTCTCAGCACCTTGATCAGAGCCTTGTGTAGCTTCATAACTTCTTTTGTTTAAGCTTACTTCTTTCGTTTCTTTTTTAGGAAAGATATTCTCAAAGAATGTTGCATTCCTTGATTCCATGACCATTGCCTCATTGATTTCAGGGTTTTCAGACTTGTGCACTAAAAATCGGTAGGCGCTACTCTTGTAAGCATATCCAATAAAAATGCAGTCAATGGTCTAAGGTCATATTCTCACCCTTTTAGGCGGAGGTATTTCTACCTTAGCTAGGCACCCCCACGCTTTAAGGTAACTGTAGGAAGGCTTTCTCCCTTTCCATAATTCATATGGAGTTTTGTCCCTTTTCTTGTATGGCAATTGTCAATAAATGTGATGAAATACTTTTTTCCAACTCTAGTTTGCACTTATTTCATATCGCATATGTCGGCATGAATTAACTCTAAAGGTGTAGTACTTCTTTTCACTGAATGAAAAAGTGCTTTGGTCATTTTTGTCTCTACACATACTTCACATTTATTGTTTGGGTGAAACTCCATTTTAGGCAATAAATTTAAACTTACTAACTTTCTTAGTGAGCTCAAATTTACGTGTCCTAATCTATCATGCCATAAGTTAGAACACTCAGCCAAGTAAGAAGAATTAATAACTTTATTAGGGCCCTCAAAGCTGCATTTTATAGTTATTACATTCATCTTAAAGAGCCCCCTCTCGAGGTAACCCTTTCCTACAAAGGTACCGGCCGTGGTCAGAATAAACCTATCAGCCTCAAACACTAGCTTCATCCCAGCTTTGCTTAATAGTGAGCCGGATACTAAATTCTTGCGAATGTCTGGGACATGCATCACATCCTTAAGGGTCAGCTCTTTTCCAGAGGTCGGCTTCAGCACCACCTTTCCTAGTCTAACTATGGGAGAAGTTGCAGAGTTACCCATGAAAAACTTCCGCCCGTTGATGGCTGTGTAGGTCGAGAACATCTCCTTGTCTGAGCAGATGTATCGGGTTACCCCTGTGTCAACGAACCATTCTCTTGGGTTATCCACCAGATTGGCTTCAAATACCACAGCGGATAAGTCTAGCTCAGACAGGTCTTCAGCCAGATTTGCCTTCTCTCGATCGTTCTTCTTTGGCAGGCGAGAATCTTTGGCCATGTGACCGGGCTTGTCACAGTTGTAGTAATTGCTCTTGATCTTCTTAGCTTTCTTTTACTTTGGCTCTTGCTTCTCCTGCTTATTTTCGGGCTTCTTCCTCTTCTTGCCGGTGCCACCTTCAGCGAGGTGTACCTTAGCCTCAGAGTTGGTCCTACCAGTCTTGATTTCGAACTTTTGGTTGTCTTCCTCGATCCTTAGTCTCACGATCAGGTCTTCCAGCTCCATGTCCTTCCTCTTATGCTTGAGGTAGTTCTTGAAGTCCTTCCACAGAGGGGGTAGCTTCTCGATTAGAGCAGCCACCTACAAGGATTCGCTGAGTTGCATGCCTTCGGCGTGAATCTCGTGTAGAATCAGCTGCAGTTCTTGGAATCCACCATCTGGAAGTCGAGGAACCTTCCGATGATGAATTTCTTCATCCCGGCATCCTCTATTTTGTACTTCTTCTCCAGGGAGTCCCATAATTCTTTCGCAGTCTTTGTACCTACATAGACATTGTAGAGGGCGTCATCTAAGCCATTTAGGACATAGTTACGACATAGGAAGTCGCTGTGACTCAGCCTCATTTTCTGCCACCTTTGGAGCCTCTTCCTTCAAGAATCGGACCAAGTTAGGCGTCGTCAAGTAGAACAGCATCTTCTGTTGCCACCTCTTGAACTCGATACCATTGAACTTGGCCGGCTTTTGGCGTGGACAGTTCTCGGGACCGCTGGCACTGGTGTTGGTGCGGAGCTTGATGATGCCATCTTCAAATACACTGATCTCATCTTACGATTGTTGTTTGTCAGAGGTGGTGTACTTGATTAGGATCTGGTATAGTCAAGGCAAGAGTTGGACTCTTTCTCCGTAAGATGAGATTGCCTCGTATTCAGTACTTATGGGTTACGGCAATCGTCCCCAAGATACAACGACTAGGCTGCTTCCGAGTTCGTAGAACAACGATTCTCGAAGCTTCGGGCGAACCTTGGATATTCGGAACTTTCTTGAGAGAGGGACAGAAGAATAACTATTGCTAATGAATGCTTATGCAATGAGTTGTGGGGTGAGATGCGAATGAGGGGGAGAGGCCTATTTATAGGCAGCTGGATGGGAGGGAGGCTGGCACTCCGAAGGGGCGCATCCGTTCGACCAGCAGGCAGACTGGCTGCGCTCGCGGCTATTCGGAGGTATTCTGGAACCCTTCGGCAGGCAGTCCTCCACTCGTGTCCCTTCGGTGGACATCTGAGCAGAGGCCTTCGCTCGCACTCCTTCGCAAGAAATCTCGCAACCCTTCAGCCGTCTGAAAGTCTCCAGGATTTTCCAGCCCTTCATGCCTCTTCGTCCGAGCAGCCTGAGTGATTTCTGAGCTTTGGCAAAACTTTGAAGCTCCTCCAGACGATGCACACGTGCGTAGTGCCAAGTGCGCCACAAAATGCCCATTGCGACCTGCATCCAATGGTGCTACACACCACCCTCGCAGGCAGCCTCGGTCAGCTCTTCAGGTGGAATATTTAATATTACACCAGCTTTGAGCTTCTCCTTATAAACAGGAAAAAGTCCCTTGCGATTTTCGATGTGGTAATGGTTCTCCCATCCTCAGCTTGGGCTTTTCAACTTGGGTCTTCCAGCTTGGCCCAAATGCATTAATTATGCATTTATTCCTACACTATGTCTCTTTGATACTCTTGGAACAATCGAGAAAAGAACAATTAGAATCTACAAACCTCACAGCCGTGTTCATTCCCATTGCTGCCATGACCGCCCAGCCCAATATGTTCATGCTGGATGTTAAAAAGTAGAGCACAAACAAACTCATAAGTAAGGTTGCGGGAGTGGAAAAATTATTGCGGAACATGATATGAACAAAGTTAACACTACAAAAGTTTTTTTTCACTAATTAGGAACCTTTATTAACAAAGAGAAGAAAATTTTACAGAAGGAGATGAGAAAAGAGAAAAATAAAAACAAAAGCTTAAAAATTTCAAGGCCTAAATGGGCAACTAAACTAGCTAATCCGCTGGCATAATTAGTATCCAACTCAAGCTAACCCACCCGGGGATAGACTAGAGTTGTATGATATCGTATCTAGTGACTAACACCTCCGATCATAGATGCTACGTTGAGATCCGGAGAAGGCCTGTTGTGGGACAGAGCAGCCTCTAAGGAAGCAAGCTGCCCAAGTTGCTTGGATGTCACTGAACCGGAGGCAACTGCCATAAAAAATGAGAGTGTGAAGAATGTGGCTGCCGTGCTTCCAACTCGTGCATCCCTTGTCTCCGTCATCAAAGCCAAGAAAAGGCCCATACCTCCCACGAACGATACCACAGTTTCCGTGTCTCCATGGAACGGCGCCTAAAAAGGGTGACCGAACTAGGAGGGTAGAAATCTGTAGACTCGACGGAAGAGGAAAAAATACCAGCCTGAAGAACTCTTTGATCCGAGATATCGATCCCCACTGGAAGGGAAAACAACCTTAAAGACGATATTTTTGTAAAAATTTAATTTTTTAATATTATTTCATTGGTTCGTAAAATTTGAACTCAAAACTTTTTTTAAATAAAAGTTCAAATCTCTAGTCAATTATTGTTAAGGAGAGACTAAGTAGTGTTTGAGGCAATTGAGTAAAGGAGGGTTGACTAAAGGGAAAAAAAGGGGATCGAGTTTTTGTAGCTTCCAATAATCTTTTTTATTTTTTATTTTTGATCCGGTCAAATTATAAAGCATATATGGATAGGTTAAGGGCACTGCCAAATGGACAAGAAGCTACAAATTGGCTGTTGAGATGTGATCCAAGCTGCTAGTCAAGATCACATTTCTCCGAAGGTAAGGTTGTATGTTGAAATTGTAGATTAATTCTGTAGATGATTAAATATTTTTCGTATTTTTTGAGCAGGTTGTAGTATTGACCTAGTTATCTTTCTTGGAATACTATCGGAGAAAGATCAGGACTGGCTACCATATTCAGTATGAGGAAATGATGCAACACAGTGGGACGTTTGAGCCAAAAGTTAGTAAGAAATTACACAACTTAAAGTCCAAGTCAAGAGATTGGAGCTCCCATCCAGCTGGAAATCTGAAATTTGAAGTTGACAATGGGCATCATGCATGTGTTGTTGACCTTAGAGACAGAAGTTGTACTTGCAGGATGTAGGACATTAGTGACATCCCATACGTACATGCATGTGCCGCGATCCATTCTAATAGAGAAGTGCCAAAAGATTATTTGCATATGTTAACTTTATTGAAGTTGTATTAATTACTTATACACAATATCTCGTTTGTGCTAACTTTTAAATTTTTATTGCATGAAAATTTTCATTGCCGCATATGCGCCCAAATTAAACCCCATTCCAAGTATGGACGAGTTGTCTGTATCTATCTAACCAGACATCAACCCACCTATTATGAAAAGACTGCCTGGGAGGCCAAAGAAGCTACGAAAATGAGGGTCACATGAGCCTCCACATCCAACCAAGGTGCTAAGAGTTAGGTTAATCACGCAATGTAGCAAATGTAAGCAAGAAGGCCATAATAGTAGGAGTTGTGGAGCAGCATTAACAGGAGAGACAAACTGACAAAGGAGAGTTAGGTGGCAAAATTCAGGCACGATATCATCACTCGCATCTACATTAGTTGCAAGTTCAACAAGTGCTGCAAGTTAGATAATAGGTTTTTGGCACTTTTGAGAAGTATGTTGAATAGACTATTTTTTTACATTTGGAATATTTGATGTAGAGTGGATATGCAGAGATGTTTTGGAATGCTTGCTGCATAGTTGATAGATTTTTTTTTGGAATGCTTTCGATTTGGAATGAATATTTTGCATTAGAATGTGCCATTTCAAGAACTTCAAAAAAGCTTTAAAAAGAGATATTTAGATGTTAAGACCCTAACCGTACAAATCATTGGTAAGAAGCCGGAAAGGATAAAAAAAGGGAAAAGATATGTTTAAACGTAAGAAAAGAGGTTTAGTTATGTAATTTTTAAGTTATTTTGACTAATTTATCCACGTCATCAAGTTATTGCCATGTCAACATCACTATATTGGTCACCCACAAGTTAGATTTACTAAAATATAGGGTTCTATATTGGGTGTTTTTAAAGATTTACTAAAATATAGGGTTCTATATTAGGTGTTTTTAAAATAGGAGTACAAAGTGTCTATTTCTTATAATACAGGGTACTAAAGTATCTTTATCCCTTAGATTTTTTTTGATAGGTATACTAAAGAGCTCTTATAAGAGATTTTTTTTAGAAATAAATTTTTATACCTATAAATTACACCACCGTAATTGAACTCTGATTACGTCAAATCATAATTACACCTTGTGTCGTTGAGGCAAGTGCCCCTTTGCAAGTCATAAGAGACTTGAATTCACATAAAAACCATGTATAATTATGATGTGAAAGACTATATGACCAAACCCCGAGGGACCTTAATATCAATGGGCACTCTACCAATTTTTGTGTCATTTTAAAAATTTGGAAACAATATTTTTGCAATTTTCTTACCATTTAACTAATTGCAATTTTTCCAATTAGTTTTACATATTTCTCTCTTTAGTTCCTCTAAAAAAGTAGTAGAATGGATGTTTAAATATTGTAATCGTTACAACTAGATTTTTTTGGTAATAAACAAGGAACAAAATAGTCTTTAAAATTTTATTTGTTTTGTCGTAGTAAATGTTGCAACTAGATCTTGACTAACATTGTAAAGGCACTATAAATGGCACACATTGTGATACTCCCAATTTCTCGAAATGATGCGAGCCACTTGATCAAACAACAAACGTAGGAAAAATAATTCATGTAAAGGAGACTCACCAAATGAACAAGGCATCGACTGATACCTCAGCATTCTTGAGGTACCCTGCGAATAGTATTAATGCCATGAAGTACCATACTTCCAAGCTGCAAGGAAAATAATTTTAGTACCATAATTTTAAACCAAATTTTACATTGTTTAAAACACATAAAAATATTTATCAATATTTGGTAAATAAATACGTGTGAAACCAAAACTTAATTTTAAAAATATTCACTTTTGACATGACCAATGTTTTTTTCAAAATGGACTGGGATGCGACTCATTACGTCTTGAAGAAGAAGAAAAAAACATAAACTAGTTAGTCCTCTAGCTGCATTTCTCGCAAGAACAGGTCGTGTTCAGATTTCTTCAGTTTACCTTAAAAAAAAGATTTCTTGAGTTTCTTCGGTTCGATGTATTCAACTGGTCGAACCATTAGTTAGGCCAATTATTCTTATGTATCCATATTTTATTATTAATTATATTAGTATTAGAATTTCAAATCATGTTATATATTCTCAAATTTATTGCAAAATCAACCATTTACAAGTAACAAATTTCTAATTTCAAAGTAGATTTTTGGACAGTTTAATTTTGACTCGTCGATCTAATTGGGTGAACCGGTCGATTTAATATTATATGAGAGTTTGTATAAAAATGACGCGGTATCAATGTCAAGTCGCGATAGGACTGATTGGACTGCAATTTTCAAAATACTAGATATAATTGCCACGAAAAAGAACAATAGTCAAAATTAGGGAGCTTACCAGAGCATGACAGCAGAAGCAAGTGACAACTTGACAAAGCTCCACAAATTCTGAAAGGCTTTCCAAGAGAAGCCACTCCAGGCCCGCCCACAAGTCCCACTAACAATGTACATCATTTGGGCCACCACTATGAGCCACCACCAGGCATTCAGCACCACTGCAGCCCCAACCAGCCCCCAGCCCAGCTTCAACATCCATAGCCAGCTAAAAACCGTGTGCAGAACCAGAACCACAGCGGCTATCAAAGCCATTACCATCACTTTGCTCTGAGACTGCAGAAACTTGGCCATCGGGAAGTTGAATGCATAGGCAAACAGCTGAGGGATCATCCATATGGCGAAGATCCCCGCGGCTTTCGAGATGGCCGCTGTCTAGCCAATGAGCAATAGGAGTGGCCAGGCAAAGATGTAGAGGAGGGAGAGGACTAGTGAAGTTGATGTTAGTATCACCCATGATCTCTGCATGTAGACCCCAAGTATGTCTAGCTGCCCGGCTCCATATGCTTGTCCGCAGAGTGTCTCAAGAGCACTTCCCATACCAAGCTATAACGGCGAGAGATTTTTTTAGCATAGTCGAGATATTTTTGTCGGACCTCATTCAAATTTAGATCAGTCACTTCATTAGATTAAAAAAATGTTTTATTAGCGTTTTCATATCGATTGCATACAATAAGGAACCTATGATTAAACTATTATGGCAATGTGTTTCGCAACGAGCATGATCCATCTAGCATCTATAGAACCCCAATTCTTTCTCTTTTTTAGGATTTGTGTCCTAAAATATCAAACATGATTAGAGCGATTCGCAGTTTCATATTATTTAAAAATATTTTAATTTTAAAAAGATAAAGAATATGATTGAAAATTTGGTGTTAAGTTTAGTAATTAAAGAAATCAAATAAGCAATCGAAAGATTTGAAAGTTAGAACTAGGAATTCGATATTAAGTTTAGTAATTAATATAAGTATATATTATTTTATATTATCTTTAAAAATTAGGATAGAATTTGGACATGATGATATAGATTTTTATCCATTTTAAAATTAAATATTTGGCTAGATTGAATCTATACCCGGTCAAAATCAACTTGTCTAGACAAAAATCTAATTGCCAACAAAATTTAAACTTTAAAGTTTGAGTCTAATTCATCATCATCATCATTATATAACGTAAAGTTCGTATTTTAACATATGTAGTTGACACAATTAATATTGTACATATAATGTGCCAACAATTTGTACATAATTAATTCTCTCGTTCACCTAACTCCAGCGACTGGAGCACAAGAGTAAATGCATTAGTTGTGGCCACTTGATTCAGCTATTTTTTTTCTTATTGAAACAATTTAGTTTTTATAATTTTTTTAAGGATATTTTTCGAGCGGCTAGGAAATGCTAATCAGTCTCGTTATCGTAACTATATCTATTGAATGATTTAGGAAAGACCATTATTTAGATCTTCAACGCGTGTATAGTATGTAAGAACATATTTATTTGTTCAAAAATAATATTTTACGCAAAAATTGGAATCAATATTTAATACTAAGATTTTTCAAAAATAATATAAGTTGCTTAAATTTCAATATTAATCTCGACATTACTTATATTTCAATATTAATCTCGACATGGGGCCAAAAAAATGAGATCAATGTAGTGAAGTTATCAAATTAAAGAGGATTGAGTTCGAATATAATAATATATATACATATATGTCTAGTCTAATTAATCTAGATGAAATATATGTGTAACAAGTGTATACATTGGTGGTAAATCAATGGGCTAGCGTGAGAAAAAACTTAAATATAGAAGTAATTTGAATTGGTGTTAGTGGTAAGGAAATTGTTGGAATAAATGATAATTAAAGCATAAAGCTTAAATATGGAAAGGCCCAAACTAGAAAGTCCAAGTCATAAATGGCAATATTACATTGGAAAGTGCAACAAGGTTTTCCTAGTTTATAAGGAGATGCTCCTTGTTAGCTAGGAAATAAGTTGACCACCTGGAAAGCCAACTCGGACCGTTGTGATGTTGGTGCGTAGCACGCGTACGTGCGTGTGCGCATGGTACATTGGACGCAGATTGCAATGAGCGCTTTGAGGGCGCACTTTGCACTTCGCACTTCGCACGTGTGCATCGTCTGGAGGAGCCTTAAGACTTTTGCCTGAGCCTGGAGAGCTACAGGCTGCTTGCTTGGCTACCGAAAGAGTGCGAGTACTCGCTGGAAGCCATGAGAGGATGCGAGCACTTTTCAGAATACCCACGAAGGGACGCGAAGAGGCTGAGCAATCTAGTGTGCGAAGGGGTACCTCCGGAGAGCCGCAAACGAATTGGCAGCTTACTTGCTGGCTGAATAGACGCGAAGAACAGCCTGCCTGTTGTTCGAAAGGAGGTGTCTCCTCCGATGTTAAGGCTGCCACACTCGTGCCCCCTCGGACTGCCTGCCTGTCTCCTCTCCCTCTGAAGCCTATAAATAGGCCTCTCCCCTCACTTCCAAGATCATCCCAACTACAAGTGCATAAGCATTCATTAGCATTGTAGTTTTCTCCTCTCTCTCTCAAGATAGTTCAGAATATCCATCGGTTCGCCCGAAGCTTCGAGGGTCGTTGTGCTACAAACTCAAAATACCAAAGCCATTATATCTTGGGGATGATTTTCGTAGCCTGTAAGCACTGAATTCAGGGCAATCTCATCTTACGGAGAAAGAGTCAAACTCTTGCCTCGACTAAATCCTAATCAAGTACACCACCTCCGACACAAACAACAATCGTAAGACGAGATTTGTGTACTTGAAGATGGCATCATCAAGCTCTACGATCCCAGGAACTGTCCACGCCGAAAGGCCGGCCAAGTTCAATGGCACCGAGATCAAGAGGTGGCAACATAAGATGCTGTTCTACCTGACGACGCTCAACCTGGTCCGATTCTTGAAGGAAGAAGCTCTGAAGGTGGCAGAAAATGAGGCTGATCAATAGAAAATCAACGCCCTGGATACATGGAGTCACAGTGACTTCCAGTGTCGTAACTATATCCTGAATGGATTAGACGACACCATTTACAATGTCTAAGCAGGTGCCAAGACTGCGAAAGAATTGTGGGATTTCCTGGAGAAGAAGTACAAGACGGAGGATACCGGGATGAAGAAATTCAACGTCGAGAAATTCCTCGACTTCCAGATGGTAGATTCCAAGAAGGTCGTAGATCAAGTTCAAGAGCTGCAGCTGATTCTACATGAGATTCACGCTGAAGGCATGCAACTTAGTGAGTCCTTCCAAGTGGCTGCACTAATTGAGAAGCTACCCCCCTGTGGAAGGATTTTAAGAACTACCTCAAGCATAAGAGGAAGGACATGGGGCTGGAAGACCTGATCGTGAGATTGAGGATCGAGGAAGACAACCAAAAGTCCGAAGTCAAGACCAGCAGGACCAACTCCAAGGCTAAGGTACACTTCGCTGAAAGAGGTACCGGTAAGAAGAGAAAGAAGCTTGAAAACAAGCAGGAGAAGCAAGAGCCAAAGCAAAAGAAGGCTAAAAAGATCAAGGGCAATTGCTACAACTGCGACAAGCCCGGTCACATGGCAAAAGATTGTCATCTGCCAAAGAGGGATGATCGTGAGAAGGCTAATCTGGCCGAAGACCTGTCTGAGCTAAACTTATCCGCCATGATGTTTGAAGCCAATCTGGTAGATAACCCAAGAGAGTGGTTCATTGACACAGAAAAAACCTGACACATCTGCTCAGACAAGGAGATGTTCTTGACCTATACCCCAATCAACGGACAAAAGTTGTTTATGGGTAACTCTGCAACTTTTCTCGTAGTCAGACTAGGCAAGGTGGTGTTGAAGCTGACCTCTGGAAAAGAGCTGACCCTCAAGGATGTGCTACATATCCCTGACATTCGCAAGAATCTAGTATCCGGCTCACTGTTAAGCAAAGTCGGGTTGAAGCTAGTTTTTTAGGCTGATAGATTTGTATTAACTAAGGCTGATACCTTTGTAGGAAAGGGTTACCTCGAGAGGGGGCTCTTTAAGATGAATGTAATAACTGTCAAACGCGTCTTTGAAGGTCCTAATAAAGTTGTTAATTCTTCTTACTTGGCTGAGTGTTCTAACTTATGGCATGATAGATTAGGACACGTAAATTTGAGCTCACTAAGAAAGTTAGTAAGTTTAAATTTATTGCCTAAAATGGAGTTCGACCCAAACAATAAATGTGAAGTATGTGTAGAGGCAAAAATGACCAAAGCACCTTTTCATTCAGTGCAAAGAAGTACTACACCTTTAAAGTTAATTCATACCAACATCTGCGATATGAAACACATGCAAACTTGAGGTGGGAAAAAGTATTTCATCACATTTATTGATGATTGCACGAGGTACTGCTATGTACATCTCTTGAAAGGAAAAGACGAAGCTCTAGAAGCTTTCAAGAGTTATAAGAATGAGGTTGAAAACCAACTTAGCAGTAAAATCAAAATGATTCGAAGTGATAGAGGGGGAGAATACGTAGCTCCGTTTGAGAAATTCTGCCAATAAAATGGCATTATTCATCAAACAACTGCACCATACTCACCTCAATCAAATGGCGTAACTGAATGCAAGAATCGAACTCTCAAGGAGATGATGAATGCTTTGTTGATTAGCTCAAACTTACCCCAGAACATGTGGGGAGAAGCTGTGCTCTCAGCTAACTACATTCTAAATAAATTGCCACACAAGAAAAGGGACAAAACCCCATATGAACTATAGAAAGGGAGAAAGCCTTCTTACGGTTACCTTAAAGTGTGGGGGTGCCTAGCTAAGGTAGAAATACCTCCACCTAAAAGGGTGAGAATAAAACCCAAGACCATTGACTGCATCTTTATCAGATATGCCTACAACAGTAGCGCATACCAATTTCTAGTGCACAAGTCTGAAAACCCTGAAATCAACGAGGAAATGGTCATGGAATCAAGGAATGCAATATTCTTTGAGAATATATTTCCAAACAAGGAGAGGAAAGACCCAAGCTCTAATAAAAGAGCTCATGAAGCTACTCAAGGTTCTCATAAAAGTGTTGAGGAACCTAGACGTAGCAAAAGAGCCAGAACGACCAAGTTGTTTGGTCCAGATTTTCTGACATACGTGTTAGAAAATGACGCTGGGACAATTGAAGAGGCGTTATCTAGTCTAGATGCTCCTCTCTGGAAAGAAGCTATCAACAGTGAGATAGAGTCCATCATGCAAAATCACACGCGGGAAACCATGGATCTCCTACTAAGTTGCAAACTTTTAGGTTGTAAGTGGATCTTTCAAAAAAAATATAAAGCTGATGGATCAATCGATAAGTACAAAGCTCGGTTGGTAGCTAAAGGGTTCAAACAGAATGAAGGATATAATTTCTTTGACATGTATTCGCCGGTCACAAGAATCACATCTATTAAAGTGCTCATAGCTATTGCAGCACTCTATAACCTCGAGATACATCAGATGGATGTAAAAATAGCTTTCCTAAATGGAGAACTGGAAGAGGAGATATATATGGAACAACCTGAAAGGTTTGTTGTCCCCGGACAAGAACATAAAGTATGCAAGCTGGTCAAGTCACTGTACGGGCATAAACAGGCGCCGAAACAATGGCATGAGAAATTTGACGGAACAATGATGTCAAATGGCTTTAAGATCAATGAGTGTGATAAATTGTATACATTAAAAGCACATCTCATGCTTACGTGATCGTATGCTTGTACGTAGACGACATGCTAATCATGGGAAGTAGTAATGATATTATTGTGAAAACATGAAAGATATGGGTCTAGCTGATGTGATACTAGGGATTAAAATCTCTAAGACGATTGAAGGAATTGTCTTGTCACATTCTTACTATGTTGAGAATGTACTCAAAAAATTTGAAGCTTTTGACAAACCTCCAGCTAAGACTCCGGTAGACTTGAATCTACACTTAGCTAAAAATAGAGGAGACCCAGTATCTCAACTGAAGTATGCAATGATCATTGGGAGCCTGATGTACTTAGCAAATTGTACACGCCCTGATATTGCTTATTCAGTTAGCAAGCTTAGTAGATTCATAAGTAATCTAGAAACAGATCACTGGTTAGCTCTGAAAAGAATTCTAAAGTATCTAAAACATACTTTGAACTATGGCATACTATATACGAGATATCCAGCTGTATTGGAAGGATTCAATGATGCAAATTAGATAATGGACACTAAAGACTCCAAATCTACTAGTGGTTACGTTTCACTATAGATGGCAGAGCTGTGTCCTGAAAATCTTCTAAACAAACGTGCATAGCTCGATCCAGCATAGAGTCAGAGTTTATAGCACTAGACAAAGCTGGGGAAGAGCTGAATGGCTCAGAAACTTCCTAGAGGATATTCCTTGTTGGAACAAGCATGTGCCTCCTGTAATGATACATTGTGATAGCATGTCAGCGATAGGGAGAGCACAAAGTACTATGTACAATGGTAAGTCTTGACACATCCGTAGGAGACACAACACCGTTAGGTAATTAATCTCTGGTGGTATAATTACCATTTATTATGTGAAGTCCAAGGACAACATAGCTGATCCTTTGACGAAAAAAATCAATAGAGATCAAATGTATAACACAGTAAGGGGAATGGGGTTAAAACCCATACATTAAAAATGTTCATAGCGGTAACTCAACCATGATGAGTGGAGATCCCACAAACTTGGTTCAATGAGACAACTAAGTTATTGATGGTTAAGATGAATACTTGGAAGCCATCCCATTCTCAGAAGCTGCCCAAGTACGAACCTGCAGATACTTAGTGTAGTTAGGTTAAGCGTTTATGCTTTTAATGATTCCTATGACAGATAAAGGTGGAGTATGGTAGGATGCTCTTGATAGGAGATCACTTATATAAGTGTGAAGTGAGGCCGCTTCATATGGAAAAATACTTATGAATCCAAGATATGGTCCATGGTCGAAATAGACAAAACGTGAGAACCAAAAGATATTAGAGATATCATTGTGTAAATGTTATTGTCTTGGTTTACATAAAAAAACTGACCAGTTCAAGACATCGCATTCACTGAGCAGCAAGTAAATCCGATAATATCTTACTAGAGAAGGTTCAAAGCTGTGAGCTACCTATCTCGATGCAATGATAACTCGTCAGAACTTTTCTTAAAAGTGTCAGCATGCATTAATCATCATTCTTGTGGGAGATTGTTGGAATAAATGCTAATTAAAGTATAAAGCCCAAATGTGGAAAGGCCCAAAGTGGAAAACCCAAGTGAGAAATGGCAATCCCACATTAGAAAGTGCAACAAGCTTTTCCTAGTTTATAAGAAGATGCTCCTTGTTAGCTAGGAAATAAGTTGACCACCTGGAAAGCCAACTCGGACAGTTGCGAGGATGGTGCGCAACACCATCTGAGCACGAGCACGAGCATGAGCATGCGCACGCGCACGCGTACGAGCATGTGCATGCGCGTATGCGCATGGCGTATTGGAAGCAGGTCGCAATGGGCGCTTTGAGGCGCACTTTGCACTTCGCACGTGCGCATCGTGAAGTGAAAAGTGTGCATCATCGCGAGGAGCTGGAGGAGCCTTAAGACTTTTGCCCGAGCCCGGAGTGCTACAGGCTGCTTGCTTGGCTATCGAAGGAGTGCGAGTACTCGCTAGAAGTCACGAGAGGATGAATGCACTTTCTAGCATACCCACGAAGGGACGCGAAGAGGCTATAGCAAACTGGTGTGCGAAGGGGTGCCTCTGGAGAGACACGAACGAACTGGCAGCTTACTCGCTGGCCGAAGAGACGTGAAGAACAGCCTGCCTGTTGTCTGAAAGGATGTGTCTCCTCGGATGTACAGGCTGCCATACTTGTACCCCCTGGACTGCCTGCCTGCTCTCCCTCACTTCTGAATATCTATCGGTTCGCCCGAAGCTTCGAGGGTCGTTGTACTACGAACTCAAAGTACCAAAGTCGTTGTATCTTGGGGACGATTGCCGTAGCCCGTAAGCACTAAATATGGGATAATCTCATCTTACAGAGAAAGAGTCAAACTCTTGCCTCGACTAGATCCTAATCAAGTACACCACCTCCGACACAAACATCAGAAATTCCATTTCGGCTAAAAAGATACTGATATCACAGATTATAAAAGACTTATATTCACTTAAAAATTTTGGATTATAAGTCTCGCTAATGTAAAAAATATTATTGAGAAGAATGATATCGTATCAAAACATTTTCGAAAAAATAGCTAAATTTATATTGGAAAAAAAATAGGTGGCCAAACACATTGAGGCAAGCTAATTCTCTTTTTTTAGTAAATTCTTACACTGTAATTATATTTGTCGGGCCTTGAACTCCTACACGTTAGACTAAATGCTCTTTGACAAGTAAATTAATTTCTTTCAAACCATCTAAGTATACATCCAAACGTGGACCTAAAAGGAACAGATACTGAAGTGTAAGTGTTACCATGATGCCGAAGGAGAAGCCGGCGATGACAGAGTTCTCGATGGAGAAGGCGGCGAGGGCGACGGTGCTGACGTGTCCGGAGAAGGTCTGGGTGATGGCTCCGAGGGAGTACTGGGATATGGAGGTGAAGATGGCCGGTCCAGCAAGGATCCAGAGCGTCTTCAACTCCCTGTAGAATTCTCGGGAGAAGTCTCCGATGCCCTTTATTGGAGGGATATCATGGACTAAAAGTCCAAGCGAGGAAGAAGAAGAAGAAGGACGAGGAAGATTATTGGTCTCCGGTTGGTTATGGTCATCCCTAAGAAATGGCTCGCCGGAGTCCTCCATCAAAATCAAAATTAAGCTACAAGAATGGTGGTTGGGGTTGGAAATTTCTTCTGGGGGAATTAATTGCATGGGAGATTTCGTGAACAATTATATATATATATATATATATATATATATATATATATATATTTTTTTTTTTTTTTTTCAGAATAATATGTGTTTATATATATAAAAGTAAGGAAAATAGCTTCTATTTGGGGTACTGAATTAAAATGTATTGAAGTTACAAAGTTGGTGCAGTTGGTACCAAAATAATACATTTTAATGTGCGGCTATTTAAGAATCTGTAGAGTTGCTAACTAAATTGACATAAATTTAAAAGTTTAAATTTTTAAAATGTCAGTATTAAATATTTATTAGAAAAATTTGTTACCATCTTATTCTTTTTAGTTTATAACTCCTCGTATCAATTTTACTGTGCCGACTAATTTACGTTCGAACTAAATAATATCTTTGAAATCCTCGGTCCATCAATTTTTGGATCTTCTCCGACCTGTGTCTTCTCTATCTCTCTTCGATCTCCTCACCAACTGCCTCCCTCTCACTCTCCTTTTCTTCACCACGCCACTTTGGTTGCTGACGTGGATGATGTCGTCGAGCCCACTCGTCCCCAAATTTAGAGCCCCATCCTCCTCCACTTGCCGTTCTCCTGGCCCTATCGTGGACTGTTCTGTCAGACGAGTCGTGCATATATAGCCAAGAGTATGTCAGCGTACGCCAATAGCCCGTGTCGCCCAAATTAGCGCACTCTCTCCCTATATTGGCATACGCTAGCAAGTGCAATCACATAGAGAGGCGTACCGTAAAAGGGACCAGCATACGCCAGCCTCGAGTTTGCCAATCTGCTATCATTACTGAAACAAAAATGCAATCCTAGAATGTCAAAATCAAATTGAAACTAAACAAACAAATATTGAAAATAAAAATATGCTAATTTAAGGTCGTTAGCTAGACGTATACTCCCTGTAGTGCTTAATGTGGCATGGATAGGAGAAGAGTGGGTTCTCCCTTCACTTCCTCCATAAAGTAATCCTCTGCATAGATTGTGTTTGCCATTTGGTACTCTACTACATTATTCCCAACATGCATCTTGAGTTTTCCATTATGGACGTCTATGATGGCTCAGCTAATGTTGAGAAATGTCTCCCAAGAAGTAGTGGGCAGTTGTCATTCACTTCATAATCAAGTACTACAAAATCTGCAGGACTTATAAACTTGTCAACTCTAACCATTACATCTTCTACGATCCCATGAGGTTGTTTAACAAATTGATCAGGCAATTGTAAGATCAGGTTTGAATGCTTAAGATCTCCTAAATCAAGTACTCTAAAAAGAGACAATGGCATTAAATTAATACTAGCACCAAGATCACATAAACAGTGTTCAAAAATGTAATCTCCAATAGCACAAGAGATCAAAAACTCCATGGGTCCTTGAGCTTGGCCAGGTTGTCCTTTGATATTAGCAAGCTGCAGTTGGTGATCGGTAGTACAGCTTCTCATTGCTTCTAGCTGCGCTTCTTGTTGCTTATTTCTTTGAGGAATTTGGCATGCTTGGACATTTGGTCTAGCATCTCCAAGAAAGGCACTGTAATCTGGATGTCCTTCATTCTTTCCACAAAGCTCAAAAATTTCTCATTCAGAGGGCTTGCTTCTTGACCTTTTGAGGAAATGGTGTGCTCGCTCGCAGCGGTGGAGGGATGTAACATGCATCCGACATGTTGTCTCCATTTTGTATCTCCACAGTTGCGCCCTTTTTTACGCTGGGTGTCTTTGAAGGTTCTTGAAGTGCCTTGTCATTTCAGCGAGTGACTGCCTTTACTTCTCCCCTTGGGTTAGCTTGGGTGTTGCTAGGAAGTTAGCTAATGGGACGTTGTGAATTAGTGTTTTTCCAGTTACCGAACTCAACCTTCATTTTCTTTCGTTGGGTAGCTTGTTCTTTGATAATTGTCTCCATCTCTTGTTGCCTTGCTTCAAAGCGATTCATCCTTTCCACTGACTGGTTCTGAATGACAATAGACTGGTTGACAGCTTGCACCAGTTGATCAACTTTGCTCTCCATTATGTTGACTTTGTCGACTAGAAATCCCTTAGGGAATTGTCCTTGTCCTTGGCGCCCTTGTTGTTGTTGTCCTCTAACTGGTCTACGAAAAGAAAATTCCTCATCATCCTTAGAAGATGCCTCACCCCTTTCAACCGTAACGGAGATCCATTCGTGTAATTAATTTGAACATTGCCCTGCCCTACAATATGAAAAGGCTCATCATCAACAAGATAAACCTTTCTAAAATCTACTGGGATATAATGCTCCATTATCTCTATGTTGCTGTATTAATGGAATGATGCTCTTGAATCCAGCACATATGACTCTAATGGACTACTCATACTCAGGAACAATGCATCTGCAATCTCATCCGTGGTTGCATTAGCGGACTTTTCCTCTCTCTCTAGTGCCGTGCACTGGTTCCTAAAGTGACCATACTGATCATAATTATAGCACTTATCCGAACTTCTGTCTTTCTTTGGTGTGCTCCTCGATATGGACTTCGATCTACTCCGGGTTTTTTTTCACTTCCACTTTGATTTTGACTTGCATCTATTCCCTGTACTCAAAGTTGAACCTGAGGCTATCCTTGATACTCTCCTGTGAATATCTTTGCTCATGATCAACTCTCTAACCTCGTCAAATAGGAGCTTCACTTTTTTCACTGAAGCACTGACAGCTGTAAGGCTACGTTCCTGGACAACGATAAGCGTACCTCGCTCATCGCCTTCCTGTCCAGCAATTTATAGTCCTCCTCCTTCATGTCTTTGGGTTTCTTACCAAGCAGTTGATACAAGTCCTTGCCATAAAGATAGTCCTCTATATGAATCTTCCAAAACCTTAAGTCTGCTCCATCAACTTTCTCAAAGGTGACTTCCCTTCACCCATCATCACTGCTCTCTCCCTCCACCCCTAACCTTGAAGCTCTTATACCAGTTGAGATTACTACAAGTATTTTCAGTCTCCATAATCCAACAATGGGGATGAAGTACGTCCTTCACTCTAATCCGCAATAATGTAGTAGCCATAACGGTGGATTCGTTCAAGACAAAAGGGGTTACTGACTTGAATTTCTTGTTCTACTCCATTCACCCTAGAATTTGATATCAAGGAAGAAAACCTTGTTGCGGTGAGGCACGTTTTGAGCGACTACAGAAACATGCAGTCATTTTTTATCCTCGATGAGTCGGAGAGAAAAGCCAACGCCATCGATGATGGCAAGGAGTACGGTTGTCTCATCGGCTACGGCGCAAGTGGAGACCATAGTCCTCTGAAGCGTGCCTATAGCTTGAAATTTTGCAATATGATATTGTGTTATTGAGTAAATGATTTTTTTTTATTAAAACTGAAAATAATAAATCATGTTTCCATGTACAGTGACATCTTGTGATGCTCAATGCATGTGGCAATCAAGCTTATAAAGGTTAAGAAAATTTCCGCTGTATGGATCAGAAACTCGAACTTTTTACAATAGAATAAAAAAGGTGAATTGTTTTGTGACGGGCGCTTCTATCCTCATTTGTCGTCATAAGACTAATTTGTAAAATTGCATTCCGCAACAGCATTATCAGCAACAATATTGGGGTCGCCAAAGGGTCCGTAAATACAATTACTTCGCAATTGTCATGACCAGATTTTTTTTTCTTTTGTAGTAACAAAATTTATAATTTGTTCAAACTGTTATTAGGAGTATATTTCTACTTTTCCAATATTTTTTTCGTACATGCAAAAAAAGTAGGATTTTATCTACATGATTAAACTAAAAAAATTGTTTGAACAAACTACAAATTTTCGTCACCGTTGTCGTAGTAACCAAGGTCTTAAGATTAAATCTTCTGCGAGGCCATAACAGGTTGTGTGCTGTAAAACTCGAATTACCGTTCTACTAACTCAGTGTTAAAGGAAGGAGATCATCAACTCCATCGAAGGCTAAATTAGAGGTCTACAAGTTTATCAGTTGTGCAGGTCTGCAGAATTCTACAGATGATAAATGCTGCAGAATTCTGCAGCTGACTTCTGCAGTGTTTTCCGGTCCTCGTATTCCTTCCACGACGGCTCCTTGGATAGGCTGATCACCCATCTATAATGATCTGCAACTTTCCTTGTCGACTACCACTTCAACTTCCTTGGAAGCTCTTCGTAGCTGTACTTCGGACCTTGGAACTCTGTCCAACGGCCATCTGCATTTATTATGCTTAGCTGTAAATAGCTAGTACTTCCACTAGCCGTTAGGGCCTTCTTGTATATAAACGAATGTATCTATCTCTGATGAATAACAAGTATTACTCATTTAACACTTAGGTACAACGTCCAATTACCTTTTTCAAATGAAAGCTACCATTTTGACGACCTTCAAACATTAATTTTTAGAAGCAGATGAGAATATATCAATTGATGTGTTTGGAATGAGAGGAAGGTACCCTTTTGTTATAAATTAAACTCTAGACTTCCATCACTTTATACCTAATATTCTTTGACTATTGTTAGAGATGTCGAGAAATTAAAGAGGAAATAATTTGTGGGCTTGTTTCCTATTCTATTCGGACTAGGTTTTGGACTCCTAATTTAACCTATATAGCTTACTTGATGTACAAGGGTTTGTCTTTATATAAAGGCATGTTACCCTAAGGTTTTGTATAGCTTTGTGACTCGGATCCATCAATAAAATTTCTCCTTTCTCAACGTGGATGTAGGCACTAGGCCGAACCACATTATCTCTTGTGTCCGTGTTCTTTGCGCGTTTTGTTCTCTAGTTGCTGAATTCATAACAATTGGTATCAGAGCTTGGGTTGGAGGATGACGGACGGCGCGAAGTTTGCTCTTGTAAAGTTCGATGGTTCTTCGAATTTTGGGTTATGGCAAAGGCGTGTCAAGGATCTCATCGTGCAACAAGGGATGGTCATCGCGCTCTCGGAGAAGATGCCCGAGAAGATGGAAGAGCAAGAGTGGAAGGAGATGGGGGCCAAAGCGGTTGCGATAATTCGCTTGTGGTTTGCGGATGATGTGATGTATCACATTATGAATGAGGAGTCACCAGCTGAGGTATGGAAGAAATTGGAGGCAAGGTATATGTCTAAGTCTTTGTCGAACAAGCTTTATCTTAAGCAAAGATTGTACGGGCTCAAGATGAAGGAGGGCTCGGATTTGAGCCAACACATTAATGGTTTCAGTCAACTTGTGAGCGACTTGAGAAAGGTTGATGTGAAGTTCGAGGAAGAAGACAAGGCATTGTTGCTGCTGAATTCTTTATCTGGCTCCTACGAAAATTTGGTTACAACTCTAACTTGGGGGAATGAGTCTCTGGTGTTGGAAGCTATCACAAGTGCTCTGCTAGGGTTTCATCAAAGAAGGAAAATTGGCGATGAACAAGTGGAAAGGCTGGTTGTGAGGGGTAGCCATGGTGATCGTAGTAGGGCAAAAGACGGGAAGGGATTCAAGTCGTGGTCAAGGAGGTTCAAGGAAAATTGCTTTGAGTGCGGAGAAAAAGGGCACGTGAAGAAGGATTGTCCAAAAAGAACTCGGGATCGCGAGGAAAAATGATCAGGTTCCGTGAATGTGGCCTCACATTCGGATAGGTCAGATGGTGATCTTCTTTCTGTTTTGTCAAGTACAAAGCATTATGATTCCTGGATTTTGGATAGCGCTTGCTCTTTCCACATGACGCACAAGAGAGGGTGGTTCGACACCTACAAGTTCATTGATTCAGGTATGGTGACTATAGGTGATGATTCTACTTGCAGAATTGCTGGCATAGGTGATATCCAAATCAAGATGTGGGATGGTGTTGAGAGAAAATTGTGTGGGGTTAGGCATGTTCCGAAGTTAGAGAGGAATTTGATCTCGTTAGGAGCCTTGAATTATAGTGGGTACAACTATAATGTTGTAGGCGGACTATTGGAGGTGGAGAAGGATGCTGTGGTGGTGATGAAGGGTGAAAGAAATGCGAGGAATACCTACAAGTTAGTGGGGAACACGGTTGTAGGTGGAGTCACATCGTTGGTTTTCGATAGAGGGGAGAATAGCTCTTGTGTGATGGAGTGAAAGCTTGACATGAATGGTTTGAGTGGAGTTGGGATTCGCAGAGACAAAGTTAGCAAGTTCCTGCTATAGTTGTCTAAAGAGACGTGCACGTCAAAGGTATTGGGTAAGTTTTGCATGGAGAATGCAAAGTCATTGGTAGCATCACGGGCGAATCGGGTATCTCACTCAAGGCCGAACGGTGGAGTTCGTGGCATGTCGAGGGTTCCACTTTGTGGAACAAAAGGTTACCCTTTGTATGCTATGGCATGTAGCATTGGTATGAGGCAAGAAGGTCCAGCAGAGAAGCAGTTCGAGGTTATGGAGCATGGGGCTGACCGGAAAATAGAGGACGCGTCTATTGGTCGCAAGGTTGCTTCAGTAGGTGGACTTGCTAGTTGGGGTTCAATGGAGATTTGAGAGAATAGGCCAAGTAAGCTCAGAAGCTCGAGCTTGAGGGCTGACTCCATGTGATTGAACGGAAAAAGGTGGTGAGAAAGTTGAGATTGTATTATTGATGGCGGTATATCTATGGTCAAGGTGGAGCTGGTAGAGTCAGTTTTGGTTTCTCAATTTCTCATGGTTGTTCATGTGGCGGTATTTTATCAAGGTGGAGTTTGTTGAAGTTCGGATGGAGCTTCATGGTTCGTCCACAGGATGATTTCTCTCCAAGGTGGAGATTGTTAGAGATGTCGAGAAATTAAAGAGGAAACGATTTGTGGGCTTGTTTCCTATTCTATTCGGACTAGATTTTGGACTCCTAATTTGACCTAAATAACTTACTTGATGTACAAGGATTTGCCTCTATATAAAAATATGTTACCCTAAGATTTTGTATAGCTTTGTGACTCGGATCCAACAATGCAAACTTTTTGTATAGGTTTTGTACGTGTGCCAAGCTTAGTCGGATGAACGATGCAAAAAACTTTTTCCTTCTCCTCTCTTCGAGTTCACTCAAGCTAGATTTCTAGCTTCTTATAAAATTATCTGTGCACACTTTCTAATTATCTGTGCTTCGTATATTACTCCACACTTCTCAGAATTTACATACACCTTATGTCATGGCCGGTTACATCTACTATCTACTTTAAAATCAATTTTTATTTGAATTGATTTATCGTAAGTATTACATATCGAAGCTTTCTTATTGAGATTTACATTAATCTCATAAACACCGAAAAAATTGGTGTAACCCACATTTTAATTAGCTCAAAATTATCCATCTAATCTTTAATAACTATATAATTTAATGTCCTTTTATTATTGATCTTTTAAGCCGAAGCCCAACACAACTTGTTGAGACAACTCACTTTGGATTAAAAATATAATTCGCCAACAACGGCTACACCACTAATTAGAAAAATACTTGAATCTCATACCAGAAAGTCGTACACCAAAAAATATCTACCCTTGCTGTCATCCAAATGAAGCCAACGGCTAAAGAAAAAGAAATAGCCAAGTGCTTTCTAGTAGATGGGTGGTCCATTGTGATTTGAATGGGTTATCAATGTGCAGTGGGGAAAATTAGACGAAGAGGGCAGTGGGTGTGGATGGTTTGGTTTTAATAAGTCATGCAAGTTGATGAAGAGGGCAGTTGGTTTTTTTTGAAAGAAACACGATAACTATTGATTAAGTCAAAAAATATGAGAAAAGAAGTACATCAAGTTCAGTGGGATGATTAACAACCCAAATAACAGGAAGGAGTCTAAGACAGTTTTGGCGACAAAGCCAATCCGCAACATAGTTTTAGAGCGAGAAATGATTAGAAGAGAACATTGAGGTAAAAGGGCTAACTCTCTCCTAATCCATATTACAAGATGTTCTACTTCTCAATCGATCGTAGCCATAGGGTCATCGATGAAAGCAAAAGTGACCCGGCAATCCATCTCATTGATGGTGGGAATGCCACTCAAATCCAAAGCCATCATGGACACGGCACTTGAGATAGCAGTAAGCTCCGCCTCTAAGGGGAATGATGCCTTCAAAAGTGAAGTCTGACTTCCGATGATAAGGCCAATGCAATTCTGTGTCACCATGCCAGTATTCGCCTCCGAAAAAGAATCCGACCACGAGGAGTCGCAACTAAACATCACGGTGCCCGGCTCCGGGGCCACCCATGAAGGTGTGTTCAAAAGTGGATCTGCTTCAGGTGAACGAACCTGCAAGAATTCCATACAATTAAAGACAAGTTGGTTTCAATCGAATAAGGTATGGCAAGTTACCGACATGCAGTTAAGAGGATCATAAATTTTATTTATTTTAGAGAATTATTACCTGTTGTATTTTTAGATGGCGATACCTAACTTTTCGAATGCAATGAGAACAATTGTTTTAATAAACTGCAGAATTTTATTGAAAAAAAAATAAAAATAAAACAGCTTCCCTACCAAGTAACTTCTAGCTAGCCCATATCCCGGGCAGTCAAAAATGGGGTTCTGCTGACTGATAGGCAAACGGAGAGCCCAATAAACCTGCTAGCTAACCTCAAATTGTCTCACAAATCTGGTAGTCACGAGGGACAATCACCAACCATCAAACTAGAAAAATGAGATTCATATTTTACTAAATTGTCCTAATCATGTTTATAATATTAAAAAATTGTTGGTTTATTGTTCGGCTACAGGGATTGAGGAGAGGGGACAGGAGGGGACGTTGGTTGCAGTAACCCAACTAAATTAGACAGGAAATGAGCTGGCTAAACTTGCGGTGCAAGATGTGGTATGATCCACAAGTCTTAATTGACACAGCCAGCACATCAAAATTATCTCATATGGCACGCTTATTTGAGAACGTTGTTGGGAAGTGACCCACTTTCCCGTGGACCCAAACAACGCAGCGAACAAGATAGGAGCAAGATCTACGAAAAACAAGAACAACAGATTTGGTAACCCGGTTCGATCTTGACCGATCTACGTCCGGGGGCGTACCAAGCCAGGAGATTTCACTATATCAAGCTCGATCTACACTTTGGAGCTACGCAGGCTCAACAATGGTGTTTCTCTCTCCTCTTCTCTCTCTGTCTCTCTCTACAAGGAAGAAGATAAGTATACAGTGACAGACAAGCGGGGTATTTATAGTGCCAACAAACCTAGGAACCAAAACACACACGCAGGTCGATCCCAGTTCTGGACGGGGCTACGCCCCCCCGCGGTGTCCGAAGTCTCCATACCCAACAATCTCCCACCTGGAGACTGACCTCAACACCTGCCGCCATTCACTTGATGACACCTTCTCCTCTTCACTTCTTGGTACGCCGGGTCTCTTCTCTAGTTTACTAGACCCGCTGAAGCCATGTTGAGCTTCAGCTTCTCTAAGGTAACCACCTTAGTCAACATATCCGCGGGATTCACTTTCCCGTCAATCTTTTCAAGCCTCAAGATCTTCCTTTCCAAGAGATCACGTATGTAGTGATACTTCAACTCAATGTGCTTTGTCCTTGAGTGGAAAGCGGGATTCTTTGCCAAGTGTATCGCACTTTGGCTATCACTGTGGAGCACACTCTCACTTTGCTCTTTCCCCAACTCCACCAAGAAATTCTGCAACCATACCATCTCTTTACTTGCTTCCGTCATAGCCACGTACTCACTTTCTGCGGTTGACAAAGCTACTACCTTTTGTAGTCTCGAGGCCCAAGATATCGCTGTCCCTCCCAGCGTAAAGACATAACCACTTGTGCTCCTCTTCTCATCATGGTCATTGGACCCCAAGTCCGCATCACAATAGCCTAGGAGCTTCACATCTTTGCCCTCAAAACAAAGACACTTCTCGGTGGTACCTCTCAAGTAGCCAAGGATCCATTTCACTGCAACCCAATGTTGCTCACCCGGATTGCTCATGAACTTGCTCACTACTCCCACCGCATGTGCTATGTCTGGCCTCGTACAAATCATAGCATACATCAAGCTACCCACCGCCGATGCATAGGGAGTATTCTCCATTTTAGCCTCCTCCGCCTTAGTCTTAGGCGAGTCCTTCTTGGACAATTTGAAGTGTCCAGCTAAAGGAGTCAACTTGGGGTTGGCATTTTGCATGCTAAACCTCTGCAGTACCTTCTCAATGTACTCGGCTTGTGAGAGAAATAGCTTCCCTGCAGCTCTATCTCTCTCAATCCTCATTCCAAGGATTTGCTTAGTCTCACCCAAGTCCTTCATGGCAAACCTTTCGGATAATTGCTTCTTCACCTTGCTCACCTCACTTGCACTGGTGCCTGCTATCAACATGTCATCAACATAAAGCAGGAGGATGATATAGCCATTATCCAGCTTCTTCATATAACAACAATGATCCGCTCCACAACGAGAAAATTCAATCTCCCGAATGAATCCATCAAACTTCTTGTACCATTGTCTTGGAGATTGCTTCAACCCGTACAGACTCCTCCTCAACCTGCACACAAGCTTATCGTTACCTTGCAAGAACCCCTCTGGTTGCTCCATGTAGATCTCTTCCTCTAGATCACCATGAAGAAATGCCGTCTTCACATCCATTTGCTCTAGCAATAAATCTTCAGCAGCCACCATACTTAGCACCATCCGGATGGTGGTCATCTTCACAACAGGAGTGAAGATGTCAGTGAAGTCAATACCATACTTCTGCTGAAATCCCTTAACAACCAGTCTTGCTTTGTAACGTTTGGTGCCATCCGCCTCTTTCTTCACTCTATAGACCCACTTGTTATGCAATGCTTTCTTACCCTTGGGAAGTTCAACTAACTCCCAAGTTCCATTGCTCCTCAAGGACTCCATCTCATCATTCATGGCAAGTTTCCACTCGTTCACTTGCTCACTTTCTTGAGCTTCTTCAAAATCCTCAGGTTCTCCTCCATCGGTCAATAAGAGATAGTAGTTTGCTGGCGAATATCTATCCGGAGATCCACGTTGTCTAGTGGATCTCCTCAATGGAACCACTGTTAGTGGTGATCTTGGCCCCATCTCCACTTCGGCCTCTTGGCCATCAAGTATCCTGCTCCCACCCGAGTTTGAGATGTCTAACTCGACCATCTCACCGGTACGATCCACTTCATCAGCTAAATCCCCCTTGTCCTTGTACATCACCTTCTCATTGAATATGACATCCCGGCTCCTCACCACCTTTCGGTTCTTCTCATCCCAAAAGCGGAACCCGAACTCATCTCCTCCATATCCAATGAATGTGCACTTCTTGGACTTTGCATCAAGCTTACTCCTATCACCTGCATCCACAAGCACATAGGAAACATAACCAAACACTCGTAAGAAAGTCAGATCAACCTCTTTGCCACTCCACATCTCCTCCGGTATCTCATTCTCCAAAGGAGTTGATGGCCCTCTGTTGATCAAGAATGCTGCAGTATTTACAGCATCTGCCCAAAACATCTTCGGAAGGCCACTCTTCAACCTCATGGCCCTTGCTCTCTCATTTAGTGTTCGGTTCATCCTCTCAGCTATGCCATTTTGCTGGGGGGTCCCAGCTACCGTCTTTTCCATGCGAATCCCATACTTCGCACAAAAGTCTTTGAACTCTTGAAGCTCGTACTCACCACCATTATCGGACCTCAAACACTTCACCTTGAGATTCGTCTCGTTCTCCACAAGAGCCTTCCACTTCTTGAAGGTATTGAAAGCATCAGACTTATGCTTTAGGAAGTAGACCCACACCTTCCTTGTAGAGTCATCTATGAAAGTCATGTAATACAAAGAACCACCCACGGATGCCACCGGTGCCGGTCCCCACAGATCACTGTGGACCAATTCAAGCTTCTCCGGTTTAGGAGTTCTACCACTTCTTGAGAAGCTCACCCTCTTCTGCTTCCCAAATACACAGTCTTCACAAAGACCCACGTCCACGGTCTTTAGACCCGGTAGCTTCCCCTTTGAACAAAGCACCCGCATCCCCTTCTCACTCATGTGGCCAAGCCTACTATGCCACAGATCTGCATCATTGGTTGCTCCTACAAGATCAATGCTTTCATGAGTGTTCCTTGTCATGTACAACGTACCTTCTTTCTCACCACGAGCCACCACTCTAGCTCCCTTGGTGATCTTCCATGTCCGACAACCAAAGGTTACATTATACCCCTCTTCATCTAGTTGTCCTATGGAAAGCAAATTTCTTCTTAACCCTGGGATGTGTCTCACCCCCTTCAACAATAATAATGATCCATTGGGAGTATTGATTCTCACATCTCCTTTACCCACAATTTGCAATGGCTCATCATCGGCTAGATAAACCTTGCCAAATTCTCCTGGGGTATACAATTCCATTATCCCCTTGTCGCTACAAGAGTGGAATGATGCTCCTGAATCCAATACCCAAGCCTCCAACGGGCTACTAACACTCAAGATCAATGCATCCCCGTGGTCCTCTGTTATTGCATTTGCCGACTTGTCCTCCTTCTTCGGTGCCTTGTATTGGGTTCTAAAGTGGCCAAACTTCTCACAGTTCCAACATTTAATGGAACTCATGTCCCTCTTCGAACCATCCTTCGATTTGGACTTGGACCTGCTCCGGTCCTTCTTCCCCTTCCACTTAGATTCGGACCTCCCTCTATTGCTAGCATTCAAGGCCGAACCTGAGGCTACTCCGGACTCTTTCCTACGAATCTCCTCACTCATAATCAAGTCCCTCACCTCATCCAACTTGAGTACAACCTTCCCCGCCGAGGCACTCACCGCCGTGACCGTGCCATTCCAACTATCGAGTAAGGAACTTAGCAAAATTAGAGCTTGTACCTCATCATCGAAGTCAATCTTCACCGAGCTCAAAGAAGCGATGGTCGCATTGAACTCGTGGAGGTGTACCGATACCGAGGTACTCTCCGCCATCTTAAGGTTGAAGAGCTTCCTCATCAAGTGAACTTTGTTGGCCGCCGATGGCTTCTCGTACATCTCGGACAACGTCACCAACATCTCCTTCGTGGTCTTTGACTTTACTGTGTGCAAGGCCACGTTCCTAGACAAAGACAAGCGCACCACGCTCATCGCTTTCCGATCTAGGAGCTTCCACTCCTCTTCCTTCATGTCCTCAGGCTTCTTCCCATCAAGCGGCAAGTGCAAATCTTTGCCATACAAGTAGTCCTCTACTTGCATCTTCCAGAAGCCATAGTCGACGCCATCGAACTTCTCCACGGGCGATCTCACATCACCCATCGTGATTGCTCCCACCACGCCCTAAACCCAGGTGCTCTGATACCAATTGTTGGGAAGTGACCCACTTTCCCGTGGTCCCAAACAACGCAGCGAATAAGATAGGAGCAAGATCTACGAAAAACAAGAACAACAGATTTGGTAACCCGGTTCGATCTTGACCGATCTACGTCCGGGGGCGTACCAAGCCAGGAGATTTCACTATATCAAGCTCGATCTACACTTTGGAGCTACGCAGGCTCAACAATGGTGTTTCTCTCTCCTCTTCTCTCTCTGTCTCTCTCTACAAGGAAGAAGATAAGTATACAGTGACAGACAAGCGGGGTATTTATAGTGCCAACAAACCCAGGTCGATCCCAGTTCTGGACGGGGCTACGCCCCCCCGCGGTGTCCGAAGTCTCCATACCCAACAAACGTCTGGTTTAAAAATCCAAGGACAACCACGTAGCACTCCACATGTTTTTTTGTGTTTGAATATGTAGATATTTTATTTGGAAAGAAACAGTAATACACCTTGCAAATCAAGCCTCGGTAAATTACTGCAGTTGCTCAAGTGGAGAAACCTTATACAAAACTAAGGAGTTGAAATTGGATGTAAGGATATTATTGAACATGCTTAGCATTAACCAGAGGAAACCAAGCAACTGAGGACTAAGATTGAGAAGCTTAGGCGTAGTTGTAGATTTCCTAATAATACATTTGTAGATCGTGTGGGTAGGTCTGGAGGTTTAGCTCTGTGGTGGACTGCTGATTTTCAGATTAATATCATTCATTGTTCTAAAAATTATCTAGACACTTTATGTACTGATTTAAAAAGTTCGACTTCTTGGTTCTCTAATTTTGTTTATGGGGAACACAATTCCTCGAAGAAAAAGAGATTTTGGCAAGACTTTCAAGCTTATTGTAGACCTGCTACTGAGTCTTGGTTTTTTTTTTGTTGAGAAATCCAGTTGGGCCATGGTAGTATTAAACGAATCAAACGGGAAAGTCACTATACAACAAGGAGTCAATCTCTGGGGACGGATGATGCTGCCAATTGGATGCACAAGTACTCAGTCGTGTGCGAGTCGCAATCCAATTGGCAACCTCATTTGCCGTCCTTGGTGTAAAAGCTAACTTACGCCTAGGCAAAAGATTAAAGGAAAGCTTAGCTAATCGATTGAGCTAGATGTACTATTGATATAGTCCACCGCAATCTTGGGAGTCGGAATGAACTTGCACATCCTTCTCGCAGTACTTTTCCTCCACAAGTTTTACAGCCAACAAAATGGCTTTGAGTTCTGCCTCCAGTGCAGAGCTTGTCATCAATGGTTGGTTATGACCACTAAGAATGTGGCCTGAATGATCACTAGCAACGACCGCTACACCCACTTGAACATCAATAGCAAGCCAAGATGCATCGACGTTTATTAGTACCTCGTCAAATAGAGGTGGATGCCATACTCCTGTTCCGTGTGCAAGGAGCAGGCACTGCCAAAAGTAGCTTTGAATCATTGCATGCTTTCCAATCTGCTGTGGCTCTATGCACAGTCATAATCGGGTCTGGTTTTTGCCACTCAAAGAAAGCAGCATTGCGCATCTTCCAAACTTGCCAACAATGGAATAAAAACAAGTATACCACCTCTTTCCTCTTCAACTTTCGCAAGTCATCTGCAGCACGAGAGAACCACTCATGGAACATCACACTCGGATCTGTTGTAGGTATATGGCCAACTGGATTATGAAACCAAGAACATCTAGCGTGTGAGCAATGAAGGAGCATATGGCTGGTGGTCTCAGGAGCCAAACCACATAGACTGCAAGCATCGTCATTGTTAGTATAGATATCTTAGAGACAATCGATATAAGAATATTATACTTGATGACATTCAGTTATATTATTAATGTGTATTAATAATATTCGGCATTACATAAATGAATATATTATTTGATTGTTTGCATATATTCATGTTTATGTTTCATGAACTAGTGTTGTCATTGAGAATGTGAGATCTCAGATGACTAAACACGTAGTTCTTAAAGAGCCACAATCAATGATCATCGAGAATGGGATATCGATGATGCGATTGAGATTGGTGTGCGATCTGCATCATATCCTTAGAGGATGTAGTGGTTCTCACAACTACGAGATACTAGGTATTTCATGATGGATGCACAGATACTTTGGAGAGTATTGGCATACCCGACCGAGAAACCGTTTGGTGTATTCTATTTACGTGTCTACGGGAATATCGGTTTGTGGAGTAGTGTAATAATCCTCTGACTTGAGGTCAATACGCACGACATGTACGGAGTGATGGACTTTGACCATGACCAACGCTTGCACTCCTGACGGGGTAGATACGGCATGTGTTGGGTACATCACAAAGTGCATGTGCGTGGTAGTTAAGCCAAGAATAGGATTCATTCCTCAAATAGACTTGGAGAGAATACTTGTCTTCTCATAACTAATTAGATCGTTAGTCATTGGCCAATGCACGTCACTTTTAGAATGGTGTCTAAAAGTGACAACATGATCAATTAGTAGAATGAGATAATATGATTAAGTTATTTGAATAGACACTTAATCATGTTCAAGACTTAATCGAGTATTCGTGAATGAAAGGACCGTATTACTGTGAGCTTCACATTACAGGTAGTTGAAGTATCCTCGCAATGTACCTCATATGTTGAGATTGTCTGGTCTATTGTCTAGGGTTCGACTAAGACCATTAGTTCGACTAATCGCTTGGCATGTGAGGGCCTATGGGTCACACAGCAAGTAGTATTAGTTTACGAATTAAAGTTGGTTAGATTAAATATTGATTTGATCAAAAATATTTATTCTATAGAGAAATATTATAATTCTATTAGATAGAATTATAATTATAATTATTTAATTAAGTTAGATTTAATTAAATACTAATATGTATAGTAAAATCTATTAGATGTTGGACATATTGACTGGGTCAAGAAAATAATAGAATAGACTTGGAGGCCCAAAAGGGAAGTCAATGTTGGAAGCCGCTAAGGGCTTCCAACCTTGCCTCCTGCGAAACCTACTCCTAAAAGGGTAGGAGTTGGTTAATTATTTTACTATATATATGTGTGGGTATCAAGGGTTTTCAATATAGAAATTTATTAACCTAGATACAAGACACATATTTTCTCTAGTTTCTTCGATAAAGAATTCTCCTAGCGAATTCTCGAAGATTTCAACTGTCAAGGAGTTCGTAGACGAGGACTACGTGGATACCATAGTTGAGGATTCGATCTACAATGCACTGTAAGAATTTTCTAACTATGTTGTTATCTTAATTTTATGTTATACAGCCATGATCAGATTCGGTGTTGGTGAAAAATTTTATCTTCCGCTGCTTCGAACCTAGGGTTCGTGTTTATAAAACCCAACACTCATGTCCAAAGTTTCGTCTCTTTAATGCATATGCAGTGGGAATGCAATTGTTGCTAAGCCTCCAAGCGAAAAGTCTGAGTTTTAGACGCACATCTATTCTCCAAATCAACTTCCAGAAGTGTTCCAATCCAACATCTGCAAAGATGGGAAGACAAAAATCATGATGTTATTTTTTCAGATACAAATAACCTACTCTTTTTTTTTGTGGTGAACACAAATAACCTACTTTGACAGAGTAAAGGAGGTTATCCTCCTGACCTATGGCAAATATCTTTGCTTCAGGAGTTCATCCAACATGGTAATCTCCTTCACTTGGCTTCAAAGGTGATCAATATACGTGGTCATCAATTTACAGCATGGTTGTGATAATATGCTTCAGAGATTATATAGAACTTTGTCAAATGTTAATTGGAGGAATATGTCTCCCCTCGATGGATTTTGCTTTTCCGCTGTCAAGAGTTCCTACTAACTCTCGGATTACAAGTCCTTAGACTGATATTTGGAAAACTGTTTGTGGGGATTCTCCCGCAGCCACTTCGTTGCAAAAGAAAGTTGGAGTCACAATTAATAGCGGTGACAAGAACTTTTTTGGAGAGATCCTTGGCTTCCTCAATGTCCACGATATTTTCCAGGTTGTTCTCAATTTGCAGCAATCCGAATGTCATGGTTTGGGTTTATGGTAGTTGGGTTGAATCGTGTTGGTATTGGGATTTATCTTGGCGAAGACGTTTAATGGCCGAGGAGGAAGATTTGGCTGAAGACTTGAAGAGGGTGCTTTATGGCAGTAGTATTGTTCCTAAGACTGGGAATGATGGCTATCTGTAGAGATCCGACCCGTGCGGGGGGTTCTCGACTAAGTGCTTGTATGAAAGATTTTTTAGGGGTTCTCCATTTCTGCGCCTAAAGTTCTTTCCAAGCAATTTCTGAAGCTGGTACCCTACAAGGTGAGCTATTTTTTTTTGTCGACATTACAAGGAAAGATAAAAATAAGAGATAACTTGGCGCGGGTGGGGATTATCCAAAATTAGCCTACAAGTTGTGTATTTTGTGCCAAGGCGGAGGAAAGTGTGACTCGAATCATCTGCCACTGCGAGGTCGCCATGGAAATACGGAATTCCTTACTTAAGCCGGTTGGCATTCACTGGTGTTGTTTTTGGGAGCATTTTTGGTTTCCAGGATTCATGGATGGGATTGGTGAAAGGGGAGTTTATTATGAAGGCTTTGGTATATCTTGTTCGCAGCAATATGCTGGTGTTTGTGGTGGTACAGGAACAAGATTGCATTTGAATCAGAGCAGGTATGCCCAAATCGTATCGTGCTTAGGATCTCTAGATGTCTTTCAGAGTTGTGTTATTGGGCATGACTTTCAAGATACATCTCTAGCCAAAATGTGTTGCTGGGTTTGTCGTTGGTGAGTAGTGGATGATTCGTGCTTCTTCTGGATGCTGGTGCTATTTTTTCGAGTCACTGTTGGCTGGGGTGAATTCCATATTTTTGGCATTTGATATGGTACTCACTTGGAGTTAGTGGCAATTGTGGTACTGTTTGGGGTGGTTTTATTGTTTTTGGGGTGGGTATCTGCGGTGTTATCATGTATACTCGTTTTCTTGTTGTAGGTTGTCCTAAGAAGGTTTTACCATAACATATTTTTTGACAAAGTCCACGGTCGTAATCTCATATGTCTTTTCATAAGTGGGTTAGATTTTAGAGGGGGTTAACATGAGTAGTTATAGAGGTTGTCCGTCGTTTGCTTTCCTTAAGCAAGCACTGAGTGTTGATGTTCTTTGTGTGAGGATTTTCAATTTTAATAAAAGTATTTTACCGAAAAAAAAAATTTGGAGGAATATGTTTCCAAAAGCTCAATTGTTACATGTCCCATTCTGGGCTTGACCATTGGTGTTTGTTTTTAAGTGTGGATTTCTCCTTGGGATGTGGGTAGTACATTAATAGTTGTTTAAGCCATGATTATTGTCTATGTAACCATGCGTGTACTCTTGTACTTGTCATTATTTCATGGTGAAATATACTTATACATTTTCAAAAAAAATGTGAATTTCTCAAAAATCAAAAGACGACAACCTTTCAGATTTGAGAAATACTCGAATAAGGAAATTGAATGTAAGGATTTTATTAAAAATGTATAGCATTTACTTATTGTTGGTCCCCCTCCATTTTAATTTTGTAAGAAAATTAGGCAATGTACTAATGATATTATCTTATGGAGTAAGAACAAGAATGAGAACAGGAAGGTAAGGTTTCTGTTTCTGACTTCAAAGCTGTAACAACTCCAGCAGGTTAAGCATGATGCTTCCTGTAAAGATTAGGAAGTCCAACTTAAAAGAGAGTTGGCTGGATTGCTGGAGAAGGAGGAGATCTTTAGGAAACAAAGATCAAGGATCAGCTGGCTTAAATGGGAGGACAGGAACACCTCTTTCTTCCACACATCTACCACACAAAGGAGACGGGAAAACCAACCGGTTAAGCTTAAAAGGGATGATGGTTTTTGGATTGATGATGAAATTGAGCTGCAAAATCATGTTAGTGATCATTTTTTAAATCTATATGCCCAAAATTCCACTTTGTTCTGATGAAATCATCAACTGCATCCCTGAGTTGGTTTCCCCAGGCCCTGATGGTTTCTTTGGAGTCTTTTTCTAGAAAGTTTGCGATACTACCTCTCCTAATCTTATTTCTTTAATCTGTAATCTGTTGGATTCCGAGTTATTTCCTATTGATCTCAAAAGAACATTTATCACACTGATTTCCAAATCCCAGTATCCAAGTAGCATCCATGGTTATAGACCTACAGGGCTTTGCAACTTTGCTTAAAAGATTTACTCTAAGGTTGTAGGTCCAATAAGCAACCTAAGAGGGGGTGAATTAGGTTTCAAATGATTTTCTCGACTTCTTCGGTACTTAGATTATTGATGTAAACGAGAGTAGAGATAGAAATATTTGACGCCAGATGTATAGTGGTGCTGCTCGGTCCACTGAGCCTACATCCACTCTTCAATCGTACTCTGACTTTTTATTACACCAATAAAAATACAAGAGCACTCTACAAGTTTTCACGTCTCACTTGCAACCTTACAACCACTAGCTTTAACGGACTCCGGCTAACTACCACACTAGTTTTCAAGGCACACTAGAAACCTTTCGCTAATTGTTGCTTTTAGAAATGCACTTCACAGTACTTCACACAGAAGTTAAGTAAGTAACATAAGACAATGATTTTCTTAATCACTCTATGTCTTAACACACATGATCACAGCTTTTCTCTCTTTAGATGTACGAGTTCAGCTCTTGCTAGATTTGTATCTTTGAATCTTGATCACTTTCTTCTATCTCTCATGGTTACTTTGTCATTGACTTTGTCTTCTATTTATAGGATCTCATTTGCCTTGTAGCCGTTGGAACTTTCTCTTCAAGCAATTCTTCAAGCTTCTTTCATCCACGTCGAATGTAGTCGTTTGTAGCCGTTGGAGGAGAAGCCTTCATTAGCTAGCAAAGTAGCCAACACTTTTCTTCCTAGGCTGACTTGAGTTGACTTCGACTTAGGCTTGATGTGATCCATAAAAATAGCTATTACAAACAAAGATAAAAAGCAACTTCCGAAACCTCTTTTATATCAGGTTATGTTAGTGTAAGACAAACATAATTTAAACAATTACATCTTGGACAAAAGAGTGATTCGTCTAAAGCACGTATCCAAACAAGTGGACTGCCTAAGATGATTATAAAATTCTTCCCAAGTTAATCACACTTATTCATGGAAGAGGGTTTTAATCCACCAAGCAACCAAACAATAGCGAGACGCTTATACGATGGATAAAAGACTTAAATCATCTTTCTCTTTTGGTTTTGGTGAAGTTCAAATTCGAACTTACCCGGGATAAATATCTAGATCACTTGGTCAAACTCCAACTTAACTAGAATGTGGAAGTAATGACTTGAACTAAACTTAGGAAAGATCGTTATAACACAACTCATAAAATGTCTTCGTTGACTTCCGAAATCCATCCAGGAAAATAGATATCACACAAAAGATACGTTTATGACTCCGCGTAAAAATAATCTTAGTTTTTAAGGTAAAAGTCATTTACCTAACTCATAAGTTAAATCATCATAGCTTATGACCGATCGCTCGATGTACCTCGTTATCCTTTTATGTATGACTAGTATTTTGTTGTACTTTTAGATTATTAAGTTTATGGTCAGTGTACTACTATGCCTAGCCTATTTTGACTGATCTTAACCGAATTCTGATATGCACTTAATCAAAACTATTAAGACATTTTCAATCTCTCCCTTTTTGATAAGAGAGATTCCTATCAAAATTTGGCTAAGGCTCTCCCTTAATTTGTGCCAATTAAAAGTTCTCTATTCGTCATGCCCCTTATCCATATGCACTGCAACAAACATGTTAGATCATTCATGATAGACCTAAGTCCATGACAGACATGAGTCACCATAAATTTCAATAAGCATTGTGCAGTCAAATAGCAAAAAGAACAGAGCATAAACATAGAGCAGTCAACAACCATACATACAGCCTGAGGAGTATAGAGAGTTTTGTTGGGTTATGAATGCATACTTTAATGCATTTGGCCCAAAATGGTAAGGCCCAAAGTGGAGGCCCAAAAGGGAAGTGGAAAGGTTGCAATCCCACATTGATTAGAGCAAGGAGGATTTCCTTGTTTATAAGGAATTTCCCTCCTTGCCTATCAACTTGATTGGCTACCCAAAAGGCTGACCCACCGCTAGCTGCCTGCGAGGACGGTGCGAAGCACCGTCCGAGCACGAGCACGAGCACGCGCACGCGCACGTGTGCATGGCGCATTGGACGCAGGTCGCAATGGGCGCTTTGTGGCGCACTTGGCACTTCGCACGTGTCGCGAGGAGCTGGAGGAGCCTTAAGTATTTTGCCCGGGCCCAGAGGCAGCTGCGCAGCTACCTAAGCGACGAGGAGCTGCGAGCGCCTTCAGGTTGGCCGCCGAAGAGGCACGACGGACTGGAACGTCCAGAAGGCCGAAGGAGTGCGAGATCTCCCGCGAAAGGGCGCGGCGTAGCCTGGCGCGCCTGGAAGGATCCAGAAGCCACCGAAGGGCCACGAGCGCAGCCAGTCAGCCTGTTGGCCGAGCGGACGCGTCTCTTCGGGGTGGTTGGCTGCCTGCCTCCTCCAGCCTATAAATAGGCCTGTCCCCCTGCCAGAATTCTTATCCCAGCAGCACATGCACCTTCTAGCATTGTTGTCTTCTCCTCTCCCCCCGTTCTTCATCTAGAAAAGAGTCCCGAAAGTTCTGGGTATATAAGGGTTCGCCCGAAAGTTTCGAGATACGTGTGCAACGTTCTTGGAAACGCCCTAAACAGTCGTTGTATCTTGGGGACGATTGCCTTAGCCCGTACCGCACTGAAATATACGGGGCAATCTCGTCTTACGGAGAAAGTGTCCAACACTTGCCTCGACTAAAGTGATCCTAATCAAGTACACCAACTCCGACAAACAATAATCGTAAGACGAGATAGTGTACTTGAAGATGGCATCGACAAGCTCAGCACCAGTGCCAGCGGTCCCGGGAACTGCCCACGTCGAAAGGCCGGCTAAGTTCAACGGTACCGAATTCAAGAGGTGGCAACAGAAGATGTTGTTCTACCTGACGACGCTCAACCTGGTTCGGTTCCTGAAAGAGGAAGCTCCGAAGGTGGTAGAAAATGAGGCAGATCAACAGAAGATCAACGCCCTCGATGCATGGAGTCACAGCGACTTCCTATGCCGGAACTACGTCCTGAATGGACTAGACGACACGCTCTACAACGTCTACGCGGAAGCTAAGACCGCTAAAGAGCTGTGGAGTTCACTCGAGAAGAAGTACAAAACAGAGGATGCCAGGACGAAGAAATTCATCGTCGGACGATTCCTCGACTTCAAGATGGTGGACTCCAAGAAGGTCATCGACCAAGTACAAGAGTTGCAGCTGATCCTTCACGAGATCCAAGCCGAAGGGATGCAACTCAGCGAGTCCTTCCAAGTAGCTGCGATGATCGAGAAGCTCCCCCCGCTGTGGAAGGATTTCGCTACCTCAAGCACAAGAGGAAGGACATGGGCCTAGAAGACCTAATAGTGAGACTGAGGATCGAGGAAGACAACCGAAAGTCCGAAGTCAAGCAAGGCAAGGCAAACCTCGAGACTACCATCACCTCACCGAGGGAAAAGGTAGCAAGAAGAGGAAGAAGTCCGAGGATAAGCAGAAGGAGCAAAAGCCCAAGAAGAAAAAGATCAAGGGAGATTGCTACAACTACGGAAAACCCGGACACATGGCTAAGGACTGTCGCCAGCCGAAGAAGGAAAACCAAGGAAAGGCTAACCTAGCTGAAGATTTGTCCCAGATGGATCTGTCAGCCGTAGTGTTTGAAGCCAACCTGGTAGACAATCCGAGAGAGTGGTTCGTGGACACTGGAGCTACCCGCCACGTCTGCTCGGACCAGGAGATGTTCTCGAACTATATCCCGATCACCGGCCGAAAGCTGTTCATGGGAAACTCCGCAACGTCCAAGGTCGTTGGTCTGAGAAAGGTGGTCCTGAAGCTGACCTCAGGAAAGGAGCTGACCCTCAAGGATGTGCTGCATGTCCGAGACATCCGCAAGAACTTAGTCTCTGGCTCACTGTTAAGCAAAGCCGGTCTTAAGCTTGTATTTGAGGCTGATAAGTTTGTACTGACCAAAGCGGGTCAATTCATAGGAAAGGGTTATCTAGAAAGGGGGCTATTTAAGATGAATGTAATAACTGTACATCGCACCTTTAACGGTGAAAATAAAGTTAATGCTTCTTCTTACTTGGCCGAGTGTTCTAATTTATGGCATGGTAGATTAGGACACGTAAATCTAAACTCGCTAAGAAAGTTAGTAAGTTTAAATTTATTACCGAATCTAGAGTTCAACCCATCCGATAAATGTGAAGTATGTGTGGAGGCTAAAATGACCAAAGCACCTTTCCATTCAGTGGAAAGAAGTACTACGCCTTTAGAGTTAATTCATACGGACACTTGCGATATGAAACACGTGCAATCTAAAGGCGGGAAGAAATACTTCATCACGTTTATCGATGATTGCACGAGATACTGTTACGTATATCTCCTAAGGGGCAAAGACGAAGCTTTTGATGCTTTTAAGAGATATAAGAATGAGGTTGAAAATCAACTCAGCGTGAAAATCAAAATGATCCGAAGTGATCGAGGAGGAGAATATGTAGCTCCGTTTGAGGAACTCTGTCAAGAACATGGCATTATTCATCAGACGACTGCTCCATACTCACCTCAATCAAATGGCGTAGCTGAACGCAAAAATCAAACTCTTAAGGAGATGATGAACGCTATGTTGATTAGCTCGAGCTTACCCCAGAACATGTGGGGGGAAGCTGTGCTCTCAGCTAACCACATTCTAAACAAATTGCCACACAAGAAAAGGGATAAAACCCCATATGAACTATGGAAAGGAAGGAAGCCTTCCTACGGTTACCTTAAAGTGTGGGGGTGCCTAGCAAAGGTCGAAGTACCTAAGCCTAAGCAGGTGCGCATAGGACCCAAGACCATTGATTGCATCTTTATCGGATATGCGCAAAATAGTAGTGCTTATCGATTCTTGGTGCATAAATCTGAAGACCCTGAGATAAACACGGGAATGGTCATAGAATCAAGGAACGCAACATTTTTTGAAGATAGCTTTCCTAATAAGGAAAGAAAGGAAGCAAGTCCGAAGAAAAGGGCTCACGAGACTACGCAAGGGTCAAATCAGAAAGATGATGAACCTAGACGTAGTAAACGGACGAAGGTAACCAAATCTTTCGGTCCAGACTATCTAACCTATGCGTTAGAAGATGAACCCAGGACAATCCAAGAGGCATTGTCCAGTCCAGATGCTCCTCTCTGGAAGGAAGCTATCAATAGTGAGATAGAATCCATTATGCAAAACCACACGTGAGAAATCGTGGATCTCCCACCGGGCTGCAAACCTTTGGGATGCAGGTGGATCCTAAAAAGGAAATACAAAGCTGATGGATCAATCGACAAGTACAAAGCTCGATTGGTAGCTAAGGGGTTCAAACAGAAGGAGGGATATGATTTCTTTGACACATATTCACCGGTCACAAGAATCACATCGATTAGAGTACTCATAGCTGTTGCAGCACTCTATAACCTCGAGATCCATCAAATGGATGTAAAAATAGCTTTCCTAAATGGAGAACTGGAAGAGGAGATATACATGGAGCAACCTGAAGGGTTTGTGGCTCCCGGTCAAGAGCATAACGTATGTCGACTAGTCAAGTTACTATACGGGCTAAAACAAGCGCCGAAACAGTGGCACGAGAAATTTGACGGAACAATGCTGTCAAATGGATTTAAGATCAATGAGTGCGATAAATGTGTTTACATTAAGGGCACACCTGAAGCTTACGTAATTGTATGTCTCTGTGTAGATGACTTACTAATTATGGGAAGCAATAAAGAGGTTATTGTGAAAACTAAGAATATGTTAAAGAACCATTTTGACATGAAAGATATGGGTCTGGCAGACGTCATACTAGGAATAAAAATTTCTAGGAAAGCTGACGAAATTATCTTGACACAATCCCACTACGTGGAATGCGTGCTCAAGAAATTTGAAGCTTTTGACAAACCTCCGGTTAAGACTCCAGTAGATTTGAATCTACACTTAGCCAAGAATCGAGGGGACCCAGTATCTCAACTGAAGTATGCGCAAATTATCGGGAGCTTGATGTATTTAACAAACTGCACTCGTCCCGATATTGCGTACTCAGTTAGTAAACTTAGTAGATTCACAAGTAATCCAGGAAAGGATCACTGGCTAGCTCTGGAAAGGGTTTTACGGTATTTAAAACATACCATAAACCATGGGATACATTATGCTAAATATCCAGCTGTATTAGAAGGATACAGTGACGCAAACTGGATATCAGACACTAAGGACACCAAATCTACGAGTGGATACGTATTCACCAGAGAAGGAGGAGCTGTGTCTTGGAAGTCCTCTAAACAAACGTGCATAGCTCGATCCACCATGGAGTCGGAGTTTATAGCGCTAGATAAAGCTGGGGAAGAAGCTGAATGGCTTAGAAACTTCCTAGAGGATATTCCGTGCTGGAGTAAATCGGTGCCTCCCGTATTGATACATTGTGATAGCATGTCTGCAATCGGGAGAGCACAAAGTACATTGTACAATGGAAAGTCTCGACATATCCGTCGGAGACACAATACCGTTAGACAGTTGATCTCTAGTGGGGTGATCACCATTAACTATGTAAAGTCCAAGGACAACTTAGCTGATCCTTTTACAAAAGGAATCGATAGAGATCAAATGTACAATGCAGTAAGGGGAATGGGATTAAAATCCACACACTAAAGAACATTCATAGCGGTAACTCAACCATGATGAGTGGAGATCCCACGAACTTGGTTCAATGAGACAACTAAGTTATGGAGGGTTCAGTGAATCACCTGGAATCTATCTCATTCTCAGAAGCTGCCCAGGTATTAACCTGCAGAGGTGCGGTAAGGATAAGCATTACGCTTTTAATGATTCCTATACCTTGATTAAGGTGGAGTATGGCAGGATACTCCTGATAGGAGATCACCTATGTAAGTGTGAAGTGAGGCCGCTTCAAATGGGAAAAACACTTATGAATCCAAGATACGGTCCATGGCCGAAACGGACACAACGTGAGAACCTAAATATACTAGGGTTATTATTGTGTAAATGTTATTGTCTTGGTTTACACCAAAAGCTGACGGTTCAAGACATCACGTTCACCGAGCAGCGAGTAAATCCGATAACATATTACTAGAGAAGGTTCAAAGCCGCAAGCTACCTGTCTCGATGCAATAATAACACGTCAGAACTTTCGATTAGAGTCTGCATGCATTAATCATCATTCATGTGGGGGATTGTTGGGTTATGAATGCATACTTTAATGCATTTGGCCCAAAATGGTAAGGCCCAAAGTGGAGGCCCAAAAGGGAAGTGGAAAGGTTGCAATCCCACATTGATTAGAGCAAGGAGGATTTCCTTGTTTATAAGGAATTTCCCTCCTTGCCTATCAACTTGATTGGCTACCCAAAAGGCTGACCCACCGCTAGCTTCCTGCGAGGACGGTGCGAAGCACCGTCCGAGCACGAGCACGAGCACGAGCACGAGCACGAGCACGCGCTCGCGCACGTGCACGCGCACGTGCGTGTGCGCATGGCGCATTGGACGCAGGTCGCAATGGGCGCTTTGTGGCGCACTTGGCACTTCGCACGTGCGCAGCTACCTAAGCGACGAGGAGCTGCGAGCGCCTTCAGGTTGGCCGCCGAAGAGGCACGATGGACTGGAACGTCCAGGAGGCTTCCAGAAGGCCGAAGGAGTGCGAGATCTCCCGCGAAAGGGCGCGAGCGCAGCCTGGCGCGCCTGGAAGGATCCAGAAGCCACCGAAGGGCCACGAGCGCAGCCTGTTGGCCGAGCGGACGCGTCTCTTCGGGGTGGCTGGCTGCCTGCCTCCTCCAGCCTATAAATAGGCCTGTCCCCCTGCCAGAATTCTTATCCCAGTAGCACATGCACCTTCTAGCATTGTTGTCTTCTCCTCTCCTCCCGTTCTTCATCTAGAAAAGAGTCCCGAAAGTTCTGGGTATATAAGGGTTCGCCCAAAAGTTTTGAGATACGTGTGCAACGTTCTTGGAAACGCCCTAAACAGTCGTTGTATCTTGGGGACGATTGCCTTAGCCCGTACCGCACTGAAATATACGGGGCAATCTCGTCTTACAGAGAAAGTGTCCAACACTTGCCTCGACTAAAGTGATCCTAATCAAGTACACCAACTCCGACAAACAACAAGTTTTTCATCCTAGGCTCTTAAGATCTAACAGATCTTCAAAAGGGTTTGTTGTTTGTAGAGTTGGAGCAAATCAGTTGGAGGATCTTGGCTTATTGCCTTCATCCTTGCTATCTTCACTATCCCAGCCACGCCTTCTTCCATGGGTGAAGACATCTTCTTTACTTGTCTCTTCTTCAGAGCTCTTATCCCAATTGTGATTGAGAAAGAAAGCTCTTTGGAATAGAGTAGGGGATTCTCGGACCTTCTTTGTAGTGTAGACCTCTTAGCCTTTAGTGGAGTCTTGACTGAGGTCAGAATCTTCTTCTTTGTTGTCTTCACTGCCTTGGCTCGCGAATTTGAGCCAATCTTCTTCTTCTGGGCTATGGAAACGCCTTTTTCCTTCTTTCTTCTAGCATCTTCATCAACTGCTTGCATGATAATATATGTGGCAGCAGTAGCAGCAGCATTGATGCTCTTGATCTTGCTTCCTTTTTTCAGCTTTCTTAGTCTCAGGATCAGCAGCTGATCCTTCCTCTTCCTTTTCTTTTTCTTTAGCTATGTCATTTTCTCCCCCTAAGGAGCCCTTATCAGAAAGGCTTCTTTCTGCAAATAGTCTACGACCTGCAGGGGTCATGGATAGCTTGATGTTCCTTATCTTGATAGACAGATCTTTACTTCTGGAGAGTGGAGCATTTGGAGGAACATGCAAGACTGGTTTTGGAGTCGGCTGGGGGGACCCATTCTGGACCACCAATGAGTCAACCACTTGTTCAAGTGGCGGAGAGAGTTCCTTCTCGGGTGTTTCCTCATTTTGGATTTCTTCTTCAGGAGCATTGACTTCTTCTTCTTCAATTTCTTCTTCTTCTTGATCAGACAGGGATGGGACTCGATAAGCTAGTGAGGTAGGGACATATGGATGATCAGCATCCTCTTGAACAGGTTCAGAAGACATCATGGTAGGAGAGTTGATGTTGTCCATGTGCATTAGACCATCTTTCTCACCTAGAGGAGAATGTGCTGGAATCGAAGGACGAATATTGCCCTTCAACAACATAATTAAACCTTTTCCAATTGGTTGTCGATATTAATGGGAAATAGATTGGACGGGTGGTCCAATTGGTTGCGGCGAAAGAGTTAATTGATTGAGTTGGTTTTCAATTTTTGAACTCATGCCACTTTGTAACCAATTTCTAATTTTTCCAACAGAAAGCAAGGCAAATATATGAACGTATCGATACACGTACATCAAGGAGAGAAAAAAAATCAACTTATATTGAATTAATGCGTTTATTTGTTATTTTTTCCCTTATACTACTTAGCATTCATACATCTATTAGATCAACTAATTTAGATTCAAGTCGGATAAGACCATTAAAAAATGACAAAATTCTCTCAATAAATATTTAACATTTGTGCATTTTCAAAAATTCGAACTTGAGATATTTTTACTAACAATAACAACAAAGCGAAGATAATGGAGGTATGTCATGTCAAACCCCACTCGTTCGTCTCCCCTGAGTCACCGAGTTATTGTCTCTCCCACTCACTTTCTTCGACACATTTTGGTTCAAGTTGTTAGAATTAATGTTAATTAATGCAAAGAGGAGCTAATGTGGGAAGGCCCAAAGTGGAAGGCCCAAGGTTGGAGGGATACCAATCCTACATTGAAAAATCGTACAAAAATTTTCAAGTATTTAAGGAAGAGCTCCAAATTGGTATAACATTAAATGTTCCACCTGGAAAGGCAACTCGGACATGATACGAGGATGGTGCGAAGCACCATTAGAGCACGCACGCGCACGTGCGTGTGCGCATGGCCCATTGGACGCTTTGAGGCACAGTTAGTACCTCGTACGTACGCATTGTTGCGAGGAACTAGAGGAGCTTTAAGATTTTTGCCCAATTCCGGAGAGCTACAGGCTGCTTGCTAGGTTACCGAAGGGATGCCTCGTGAAGGAGTGCAAGTGAATGCCCACCGAAAGGTCACGAGCAGGCCTGGCCGAATCTGGTGAGCGAAGGGGTGTCTCTAGCTGGCCAAAAATGTACCTAAAGGGCAGCTTGCCTGCTGGCCAAAAGAATTCGTCCCCTCGGAAGTGCCTGGCTCCACTCCCATCCAGCGCCTATAAATAGGACTCTGCCCCTCATTTGCAAATCATCTCGAATACTCACTGCATAAGCATTCATTAGCAATAGTTGTTCTCCTCTCTCTCTCTCTCTCAAGAAAGTTTCAAGTATATCAAAGATTTGATGAGGCTTTAAGATTCGTTGTGCCACGAACTTGAAGTGCGAAGTCATTGTATCTTGGAGACGATTGCTATAGCCTGTAAGCTCTGAATACGGGCCAATCTCGTCTTACAGAGAAAGAGTTAAACTCTTGCCTCGACTTAAGATCCTAATCAAGTACACCATCATCATCCGGATAAACAATAATCATAAGACGAGATTTTGTGTACTTGAAGATGGCATCATCAAGCTCTGCTCAGGCACCAGTCCCGACTGTCCCAGGAACTGTCCACGCTAAAAGACCGGCAAAGTTCTATGACACCGAGTTCAAGAGGTGGCAACAAAAGACGTTGTTCTACCTGACAATGCTTAACCTGGTCCGATTCTTGAAGGAAGAGGCTCCGAAGTTGGCCAAAAATGAGGCTGATCAACAGAAGATCAATGCTCTAGATGCTTGGAATCATAGCGACTTCCTATGTCGTAACTACATCCTGAATGGATTGGACGATACCCTCTACAATGTCTTTGCGGTAACCACGACTGCAAAAGAATTATGAGATTCTCTGGAGAAGAAGTACAAGACGAAAGATGCCAGGTTGAAGAAATTCATCATCGGGAGATTACTCGACTTCAAGATGGTGGATTCCAAGAAGGTAGATCAAGTGCAAGAGTTACAACTGATTCTGCATGAGATTCATACCAAAGGGATGCACCTAAATGAGTCTTTCCAAGTGGCGGCAATGATGGAGAAGCTACCACCCCTGTGGAAGGATTTTAAGAACTACCTCAAGCATAAGAGGAAGGATATGGGGCTTGAGGACCTGATTGTGAGACTGAGGATCGAGGAAGACAACCGAAAGTCCAAAGTCAAGAATAGCAGGACTGACTCTGAGGCCAAAGTACATCTCGCTAAAGGAGGTACTGGCAAGAAGAGGAAGAAGTCTGGCAACAAGTAGGAGAAGCAAGAGCCAAAGCAGAAGAAGGCCAAGAAAATTAAGGGCAACTGCTTCAACTGCGACAAGCTCGGTCACATGGCAAAGGATTTTCGTCTACCTAAGAAGGACAATCGTGAGAAAGCTAATTTGGCTAAAGATCTGTCTGAGTTAGATCTATCCACCGTGGTGTTTGAAGCCAATTTGTGGATAACCCAAGAGAGTGGTTCATCGATACATGGGAAACTCGCCACATCTGCTCAGACAAGGAGATATTCTCGACCTATGTTTCGATCACTGGACGAAAGCTGTTTATGGGTAACTCTACAACTTCCAAGGTAGTCGAATTAGGTAAGGTGGTAGTGAAGCTGACCTCGGGAAAAGAGTTAACCCTCAAGGATGTGCTGCATGTCCCAGACATTCGTAAGAATCTAGTATCCGACTCCCTGTTAAGCAAAGCTGGGCTGAAGCTAGTTTTTGAGGCTGATAGTTTGTATTGATCAAAGCTGGTACATTTGTAGGAAAGGGTTACCTAGACGGGAGACTCTTCAAGTTGAATGTATTAACTGTACAACGTGTCTTTCAAAGCCAGAATAAAGTTGTTAATTCTTCTTACTTGCCTGAGTGTTCTAACTTATGGCAGATAGATTAGGACACGTAAATTTAAGCTCACTAAGAAAGTTGGTAAGTTTAAATTTATTGCCTAAACTGGAGTTTAACCCAAACGATAAATGTGAAGTATGTGTTGAGGCAAACATGGCCAAAGTACCTTTCCATTCAGTAAAAAGAAGTACAATACCTTTAGAGTTAATTCATACCAACGTCTGCGATATGAAACACGTGCAAACTAGAGGTGGAAAAAAGTATTTCATCACATTTATTGATGTTTGCACAAAATACTGCTACGTATATCTCTTGAAGGGAAAGGACGAAGCCTTCAAAAGTTATAAGAATGAGGTTGAAAATCAACTTAGCAGTAAAATCAAAATGATTCGAAGTGATAGAGGGGGTAAATATGTATCTCCTTTTGAGAAATTCTGCCAACAAAATGGCATTATTCATCAGACAACTGCTCCATACTCACCTCAATCAAATAGCTTAGCTGAACGAAAGAATCAAACTCTTAAGGAGATGATGAATGTTATGTTGATTAGCTCGGGCTTACCCCAGAACATGTGGGGGAAAGTTGTTTTCTCAGCTAACCATATTCTAAATAAATTGCCACAAAAGAAAAGGGACAAAATCTCATATGAACTGGAAAGGGAGAAAGCCTTCCTACGGTTACCTTAAAGTATGGGGGTGCCTAGCTAAGAAAGAAATATCTCTTCTAAAAGGGTGAGAATAGGACTCAAGACCGTTGACTGCATCTTTATCGGATATGCTTATAACAGTAGCGCATACCAGTTTCTAGTGCACAAATCTGAAAATTCTGAAATCAACGAGGGAATGGTCATGGAATCAAGGAGTGCAACATTCTATGAGAATATCTTTCGAAACAAGGAGAGGAAAGACCCAAGCTCTAATAAAAGAGCTCACGAAGCTACACATCAAGGTTCTCATCAAGTTGTTGAGGAACCTAGACGCAGCAAAAGGGCCAGAACGGCTAACTCGTTTGGTCTAGATTTTTTGACATACGTGTTAGAAAATAAACCCAGGACAATCCAAGAGGCATTGTCTAGTCCAGATGCTCCTCTCTGGAAAGAAGCTATCAATAGTGAGATAGAGTCCATCATGCAAAACCACACGTGAGAAATTGTAGATCTCCTACCAAGTTGCAAACCTTTAGGTTACAAGTGGATCCTTAAAAGGAAATACAAAGCTGATGGATCAATTGACAAGTACAAAGCTTGGTTGGTAGCTAAAAGATTCAAACAGAAGGAAGGATATAATTACTTTGACACGTATTCACCGATCACAAGAATCACATCTATTAGAGTGCTCATAGCCGTTGCAGCACTCTATAACCTCGAGATACATCATATGGATGTAAAAATAGCTTTCCTAAATGGAGAACTGGAAGAGGAGATATATATGGAATAACCTGAAGGGTTTGTTGCCCCCGGACAAGAGCATAAAGTATGCAAACTAATCAAGTCATTGTACGGGCTAAAACAGGCGCCGAAACAATGGCATGAAAAATTTTACAGAACAATGATGTCAAATGGCTTTAAGATCAATGAGTGTGATAAATGTATATACATTAAAGGCACACATGATACTTACGTAATTGTATGTATGTATGTATGTAGACGACATGCTAATCATGGGAAGCAGTAATGATCTCATCGTGAAAACTAAGAACATGTTAAAGAACAACTTTGACATGAAAGATATGGGTCTAGCTGATGTCATACTAAGGATCAAAATCTCTAGGATGACTGAAGAAATTATCTTATCACAATCTCATTATGTTGAGAACATACTCAAGAAATTCAAAGGTTTTGACAAACCTCTAGTTAAGACTCCGGTAGACCTGAGTCTACACTTAGCTAAAAATAGAGAGGACCTAGTATCTCAACTGAAATATGCAAGGATCATTGGGAGCCTGATATACTTGACAAATTGTACACGCCCTGATAGTGCATATTCAGTTAGCAAGCTTAGTAGATTCACAAGCAATCCAGGAATGGATCACTAGCTAGCTCTGGAAAGGGTTTTAAAGTATCTAAAACATACTTTGAACCATGGCATACTTTATACTAGATATCCAGCTGTATTGAAAAGATATAGTGATGCGAATTAGATATCGGACACTAAAGACTCCAAATCTACTAGTGGTTACATATTCACCATAGGTGAAGGAGCTGTGTCCTGAAAATTCTCTAAACAAATGTGCATAGCTCGATCCACCATGGAGTTAGAATTTATAGCACTCGATAAAGCTGGGGAAGAAGCTGAATGGCTCAGAAACTTTCTAGAAGATATTCCTTATTGGAACAAGCATGTGATTCCTATATTGATACATTGTGATAGCATGTCAACAATCGGGAGAGCACAAAGTACTATGTACAATGGTAAACCTCGACACATCCGTAGGAGACATAACACCGTTAGACAATTGATCTCTGGTGGTATAATTACCATTGATTATGTGAAGTCCAAAGACAACATAGCTAATTATTTGACGACAGGAATCAACAGAGATCAAATGTATAATGCAGTAAGGGGAATGGGGTTAAAATCCACACATTAAAAATGTTCATAGCGGTAACTCAACCATGATGAGTGGAGATCCCACAAACTTGGTTCAATGAGACAACTAAGTTATTGATGATTAAGATGATCCCTTGGAATCCATCCCTTTCTCAGAAGCTGCCCAAGTACTAACCTGCAGAGGTGTGGTTAGGTTAAGGGTCTATGCTTTTAATGATTATTATACCAGATAAAGGTAGAGTATTGCAGGATACTCTTGATAGGAGATCACATATATAAGTGTGAAGTGAAGCCGCTTCAAATGAAAAAAATACTTATGAATCCAAGATAAGATTCATGGCTGAAACAGACACAACGTGAGAACTAAGGATATTAGAGATATCATTGTGTAAATGTTATTGTCTTGGTTTACATTAAAAAGCTGACCAGTTCAAGACATCGCGTTCACTGAGCAGCAAATAAATCTGATAACATCTTACTAGAGAAGGTTCAAAGCCGTAAGCTATCTATCTCGATGCAATAATAACTCGTCGAAACTTTTCTTAAAAGCGTCAGCATTTATTAATCATCATTCATGTAGGAGATTGTTGGAATTAATGTTAATTAATGCAAAGAGGGTCCAATGTGTCCCCTCGGAAGTGCCTGCCTCCACTCCCATCCAGCGCCTATAAATAGGCCTCTCCCCCTCATTTGCAAATCATCTCGAACACTCATTGCATAAGTATTCATTAGTAATAGTTGTTCTCCTCTCTCTCTCTCTCTCTCTCTCTCTCTCTCTCTCTCTCTCTCGAAAGTTTCAAGTATCTCAAAGGTTCGCCGAGACTTTAAGATTCGTTGTGCTACGAACTTGAAGTGCGAAATCGTTGTATCTTGGGGACGATTGCCATAGCCCGTAAGCACTGAATATGGGGCAATCTCGTCTTACGGAGAAAGAATTAAACTCTTGTCTCGACTTAAGATCCTAATCAAGTACACCATCCTCATCCGTATAAACAACACAAGTTCCACCCAGTAGAGTAGAGTAGAGCGTATGTTCTTCTACGAGCTCACGAGGCCACCAGTCTTACGTCAATTATCGGTCAATCTTGTGTTCCACGAGCGAACTAATTGTATATCAAAACAAAACACCTGAACTTTGAAAATGCGAAGTAAACACCTAACTTATCAACGTTAATGCACCGGATCTTTCAAACTCCGATGTCAAAAGATCAACCAGAGTCAAAATAATTTATACTTTATCTTGTATGATTCTATTCATATTTCTAGAAAACACACACAAACGAAGCGTACACAAAAGGCCACGTTAACAAAACCAATCGAGTGGATGGAAGAAGGTGCTCATTAATGCAGTGTTGCAGCTGGGAATATGGGTAGGTTAGAACTTATTTTGACTCCATGTCAAGCCAAGTAAAAAAGGCTCTTATAAAATTAAAGGCACAATCCAAACACGATCGTTCAAGTAAAAATGGGGAATCCGCATGTTGTAGTGATTCCATATCCAGCACAGGGCCATGTGATTCCGCTGCTCGAGCTGTCAAAAAGTCTGGTGAAACATGGAATCAAGGTCACGTTCGTTAATTCCGACTTCAACCACAAGAGGGTGTTGGATGCCTTGGGAGATGAGGCATCACTTGGTGACAAGATTAGTCTGGTCTCCATTCCTGACGGGCTCGAACCCGGACAGGGCAGGAATGACCTGGGGATATTGTCCCTGGCAATGGTCAGGGTTATGCCAGGGAAGCTGGAGGAGCTAATAGAGAGGATCAACGGTTCGGGCGAGGATGACAAGGTCACTTGTGTACTTACAGATTACAGTGTAGGATGGAGCCTTGAAGTGGCCGATAAGCTTGGAATCCCTGGAGCTGCCTTTTTCTCTGGACCAGCAAATGTGCTTATTTCTGGAATGAGTATTCCAAAGTTGCTTGAAGGAGGAGTCATTGACGAAAATGGTGAGTTCCATGCGAGGAAGGAAACAAAGAGCATTATTGGTAATGAATTGCATTTCTTTTTATCGAAGAAGGTACTGACCGAAACTTTGTGCTTTTTAGGGACTCCTTTAAAGAATGAGAAGATTCAGTTGGCACCAAACATGCCTTCCATCTACCCTGCAGATCTCTTTTGGGCTTCCAATATGGATAGGACCACACAGCAGATTATCTTCAATAACGTGGTGCGCAACAATAGAACAGTGAAATTGGCAAATATGATCATTTGCAACTCCATGTATGAATTTGAGCCTGGTGCTTTCACCTACTCTCCGACCATCCTTCCTATTGGACCACTTCTTGCGAGCAACAAGCTCGGAGACCCAATCGGCAACTTTTGGCCAGAGGATTCAACCTGCATGGAATGGCTGGACCAACAGCCACGAAACTCGGTCGTCTATGTGGCATTTGGAAGCTTCACTGTCTTCGACCAGACCCAATTCCAGGAACTGGCACTTGGACTTGAACTCTCCAATAGGCCCTTCTTGTTGGTCGTCAGGCCTGATCTTACAAGTGGTGCCTACCCTGAAGGCTTTCAAGAGCGAGTAGCCTCCAGAGGGCGTCTTGTCGGATGGGCACCGCAACAGAAAGTCCTTAGCCATCCATCCATAGCCTGTTTCGTGAGCCATTGCGGTTGGAACTCTACGATGGAAGGTGCATGCAATGGTGTCCCTTTCTTGTGTTGGCCGTATTTTGCTGATCAAATCTCCAACGAGAGCTACATCTGTGATATTTGGAAGGTGGGGTTGAGGTTTAGTAGAAATGAGAGCGGAATCATAACTAGAGAAGAGATCAAGAACAAGGTGGAAGAGCTTGTTGGTGACCAAGGATACAAGTTAAGGGCAATGGTACTTAAGGAACTAGCCATAAAGAATTCTTCACAAGATAGCCAATCAAGCAAGAACTTCACGAACTTGGTTAATTGGATCAAGTCAAAATCCAGCTATTAAGTTTTGGTTGAAATAATATGTCTAACTTGACATAAATTATCTGGTCTAATGCCATCGAATGAAGCTTTTTCTCCCTAATTGTTCCACCAAATTCTGAGGAATGGGCATTTTCACAGACACCTGGGGAGCAACTCAGATAATAAAAAAAACCATTGGACATCGATCAAAGGGTCAGAATCTCTCAAACCATGCCATCAAAAAAAAGTATACCAAGAACGAATACGATCAGAAAGGGAAGCTAATTGGGCTTATCTAGAGGAAAGAAAAAAGAAAATATTGCAAAAAATAGAGAGGTGAAGAGTGAGAGAGTCTTGCGGGCTTGGAGGTGGAGCTCTCAGGGGTGCCGACGAAGGAGGCTTAAAGAGTGAAGGGGAGAGAAGAATAATTTTCCCATGACAATATCACCTTTACAAAGTTTTAGTTTACTCATTTTTCTATGACAGTTTATTAAAAGATGCATGTTTTTATCTATCAAATCCACACAAACTTTATTAGAGTGCACACTCTTTAATTAAAAAGTTTGTAATTCGAGTAACTTGTGCTAAATTTTTTGTTGACAAAACTTTTCATCATTAAAAAAATATTCAAACATGAAATTCTGAATATCAACAAAAAGTATTCATTATCAACAAAAAATATTCAAAACTTTGTCATCATTATTTACGGGTGTTAGTATTCTCCTCAATTTCCTCATTGGACTCTTGATCATTTTGATCTCATGTGTCATGGGTGAGCCAACAAGCTCATCAATAGTAAGGATGTTCAGATCCGTAGCTTCTCCGATGGCAATGATCTTAGATGACCATGACTTAGGTAAGCTTCTTAGGAATTTACGCACAATTTCACAATTTGTATAGCTCTTACCTAGTGACTTTAACCCGTTTACTATGTCAGTAAACCTTGTTACCATTTCACCAGTAGTTTCATTAGGCAGCATCTTAAAGCTCATACTTATATACTAACATGTTTATTTTAGACTCTTTAACATGATTAGTACCTTCATGAGTAACTTTGAGCTTATCCGAAATCTCTTTGGCCAAAGCACACATAGAGACCCTATTAAATTGAGAAGCGTCTAAAACACAATATAGCACATCTATGACTTTACAATTTACCTAAACCTTTTTTACCTCTTTTGGAGTCCAAGTATCTTTTGATTTGGTTACCTTTTCGTCTCCTCTCATCTCGTATGGAATACATGGACCATCTTCAATTACTCTCCATGCTTCCCAAAAATTTGCTTGAATGAATATTTTCATTCTTGCTTTCCAAAAGGAGTAGTGAGCTCCAGCAAACAATGGAGGTCTAGTCGTAGAATGTCCTTCGTGGTTGCCATGGTACGTCCACTCTTCAACAGTCTCTCGCATTTTCATACGGCTCACTTGCAACCTTACAACCACTAGCTTTGACGGACTTAGGCTAGCCACGAACTTCTACATTTACAGGCTCTCTAGAAACCTTTCACTATCATTGCTTTTACAAATGTATTTCTCAACACTTCACACAGAAGTTGAGGAAGTATCATAAGGCAATAATTTTTCTAAATCGCTCCTTGTCTTAACAGTATTGATCTCAGCTTTTCTTTCTTTGGATGTATGAATTTTACTCTTGCTTGATTTGTATCTTTGAATTTTGATCACTATCTAATGCTTTCAACGTCTCTTCCTTGTTCTTTTTGCCTTTGTCTTTGTCTTATATTTATAGGATCTCTTTGGCTTCTTCTTTCTTTGGTTTGAGCTTGCTCTTCAAGTAATTCTTCAAACTCCCTTTTGTCCACGTTGAATATAGCCGTTATAGCTGTTGGAGGAGAAGTCTTCATTGGTTATCTAAGTAGCCAACACTTTTCTTCCTATGCTAACTTGGATCGACATTGGCTTAGAGGTTATTACCATATAATAGTTTTTACAACAAAGACAAACATAGCTACCAATTCTTCTTTTGCGTCGGGTTATGTTAGTTCAACGTAATCAAAAATTAATCAATTGCACCTTAGACAAAAGAAAGAATCATCTTGGGCAGGTTTTCATCTTGCATGGGCTGCCGGGATGATTATAAAACTCTTCCTAAAGTTAATCAAACTTCTACACATAGAAGAGAGCTTAATCCACCGAACAACCAAGCATTAGCGAGGCACTTATACAATGGATAAAAGAATTAATGTATTTTCACATGTCCAATGAGACTAATGAGGGTGTCTTAGAAGAGTAATTAATGTGCCTAAAAATATAAGCCTCCGCATATAGTTTTAAGTCCTTTCTCAAAAAGGACAAAACCGATCAAAAGTTGTATTGAAAGAGGACATCCAGCCAGGTCAATTGACTTTGGAGGATGTTTCAACCCTTTACTGAGCTGCATCTATATAAAATTATGTCACTCAAAATTGAATATCGGTCTTTCCTTATTCTTTTAACACTAAGAACGCCGCAATCAAAGTTTGGACGTGAAAGTTAAGACAGAAATACTAAAGATTAGTCAATCTGTAAGTTGATTGTAAAGTCCAGTCAAATTTGGAGGGTATTTTTGTCTTTTTTCTGGCCGAATGAGGAGATAGCTATTTCAGAAAAAATTGAAGATTTATCTTTTTGCTTTCTGTAGACACCAATATCGCCTCTATCTGATTTCAGACGAGAAAGATACGACCACAATACTAAAGGTTAGTCATTCTGAAAATTGATTACTAATTTGTGTATTAAGGATGACATCTTTGAAGACCGTGAGGGAAATGTTGGTGCATGTCTATTGCTTCAAAGCTGCTAATCGAGAGAGTTATGAGGAGGCCATTGAAAGGTGCTTTCGTTATTACTATTATAGTAGTTGTGAATTATCTGATTATCTCATTGACGATATTGAAACTCTCGTTGACAAAGTTAACTACAGAAGAACGCACCATGTTAGTTAACTTTGGTTTAACTATACTAAAACCTTGAGCATGACTGTGTGGAACAAAACAATAAACTACCTCAAGTACCTAATGTCAGTTCCTATCTGTGAGGGTGCGATTTAAGAATGGGAAAAAAGGCTTGAGATTACGAGATTTGTGACAAGACATGTAAATAATTTTGTATCAAATCACCCAATGGAGGTAGCATCAAGTGGCGTATGTGAAGTCAAAGATCGTATAGTTTTTTAATCCCATAATTTTGAGACCAGAACGATGCTCGACCCAAGTTCCATCGACTACCGAAATAACCCTAAGTTGCGTATCAAATATAAATGTTAGATTTTTCGCATCCAACCCAAAATCTTAAGGCAATGGGTTGGTAGTTTTTTCATACTTATAAACTTTCCCACCACACTCGCAACTAGCCATGTGGGATTCTCAACACGCCTCCTCAAACGAGACCTATCTGGTCAAAGACTGTCGAGCTTTGACTTTGCCAACATGCGAGAAATGGGGGTCGTGCGAGCACAACAATGGGCACGGGCTGTGGAGACCACAATTGCTCCTGCCGCTCCTCGTCGAAGTGATCGATAGCGTTGGTAGCCTGTCCGACTTAATGATTACCAAGTCCAGCTACTCCCATCCCTCGCCCCTACTCCGCCTCAAGAAATGTCATTGTTGTCCCCCTCGACATTAGGTAATTCGACCTTATATTCTCTGACATATTTTATCAGTTATGATCAGTTTTCTCGTGCATATCAAGTTTTTTTGGCTGTTATTAGCTCGCACCCTGAGCCACGTTCTTATACCGATGCAGTCAAACATGCTTGTTGGAGGCAGGCTATGAAACAAAAAGTGACAGCTCTTGAATCTAATGGAACTTGGAGTCTGGTTCGCTTACCACCAAGACGACATATTGTCGATTCAAAATTGGTTTCTTAGGTCAAGTATAAGTTGGATGGATCTGTCAATCGTTATAAGGCAAGACCAGTAGCTCGTGGTTTCAAACAAGTTGAGGGAGTAGATTATCATGACACCTTTGCTCCTGTTGCAAAGGTTATTTCTGTCTGCTATCTTCTTGCACTTGTTGTTAAGCACAAGTGGTTAGTTAATTCACCTGTTGGATGTTGATAATGCATTCCTCCATGGTGACTTGCACGAGAAAATTTATATGAAGGTCCCTCAAGGTTTCTGCAGGCCAGGTGATCCTCACATCTGTTGGTTGCACCGATTGTTACACGGCCTGAAGCAGGCATCCCGTACTTGGTACAGTAAGCTTGCGGCATCCTTAATAGCAATGGGATTCAAATGCTCTATGCTGACCATGCTATGTTTATTTACAGACGAGATGGACATGTGTTATATTTACTGATTTACGTCGATGAAGTTATTCTTGTGGGGAACCATGTCACTATGCTTTAGTTTACTAAGCACTACCTTCATCACCAGTTTGGCATTAAGGAACCGAGACCCTTGAAATATTTTTTTAGCATTGAAGCTGCGACCTAAATAAGTTTTGGTCCTCAGCTAGCGAAAATATACCATCGACATCCTTGAAGAGTGTGGAAAGGATGATGCTTGCCCATGTCACTTCCCAATGGAGCAGAATCATCATTTGAAGGGCGATGGTGGTCACTTGCTTAAATCGATCAAGTTGAAACACCTATGTGCTCCGTTGGGTGAGCTTTTGTTTATTATTGCCGTCCAACTCTTTTTTATTGTTTTGGTGCTTTAGTGGTTCGTTGTGGCGATCTGACCTTTATTCATATGGACAATTTCTTTGGAAAAAAATAGATTCAGTGTTTTTTTTTTTTTTTGAGAAACAAATAGATTCAGTGTTGGTTTGGTGTGATTTTGTAACCAAAGGCAATGGAGGATGCTAACTTGCTTGGATTCTGAAAACAGGTGTGGAGGTGGTCATTTGCTGACCTACATTTAGTTATTACATATAATTACCTTATTTACCTATATATATTTAATTTTTTTTCAAAAAATAAAAAGTTCTGGTCTGACTTACGGTCTAATCAGTTGAACGGAAGGTCGGACCAAATTACATAAGTAAATCCTTTCAAATTATATAAAAACACGTGAAGGTAGAAAAAACATAGTATTTGACATTACATAATGAAGACCTATAGTTAGAGTATGCTTAGATAGTGTATCGGTAACACAATTTTCCGCTTTTCACTTGTGCTGAATCGTCGTCACCCAATCTCAATCTAGGAGAGATGTTGTAATGCTCGGTGAATCAGGTTGACCGGGGATGGCAATTTATTAGATTGAAACATGTTTTTGCATCTACCAAATCCATACGAACTTAATTAGAGTGCATACTCATTAATTAAAAGATTTGTGATTTGAGCCATTTGTGCTTGGTGAAATTTTGTCAACAAGAACTCATCTTGTGCGATTCTGATCCTTCCGTTGATTGGGAACTTGACATTCTTGTTAAGGACATTAGACATTCCTGAAGTGATCTTCTCTTTTCTAATATTTGTTTAACTCGATCTCAAAACATGGTCTCCAATTGGATTAGCAAATATTGTAGGCTCTCAACTCTTAGTCCGGACTGGGTTCTATGTCATCCTTCGATTTTTGATGTACTCTTTTATTTAGACTTTCCTATTTGATATATATATAATATATGGGGTATATTTCTGTTCCAAAAAAACAAGTTATTGTCTCTCCCACTCATTTTGTTCAACACATTCTGGTTCAAGTTCCACCCAGTAGAACGTATATTCTTCTACGAGCTCGCCAAGACAACCTGTCTAACGTCACATAGCTGTCAACCTTGTACACCAAAAAAAAATCCTATATACGTAACCTGTTCTGAGATATCATACCAACGCTAATGTACCGACCCGTAAAAAATTCAGGTATATTATATTTCTAGAACACAAACAAACACCACAAATAACACGAAACATACAAAAAGGCCATGTTAACAAAACCAATCGAGTGGATGGAAGAAGTTGCTCATTATTTAGTGTTGCAGCTGGGAAGATTGGTTGGTTAGAACTGATTTTGACTCCATGTCAAGCCAAGTAAAAAAGGCTCTTATAAAAGTAAAGGCACAATCCAAACATGATCATTCAAGTCGGTAGTAGAAGACTCGCTGGACCGGGGGGAACTTGAACCAGTAGGTGTCGAAGAAAGTGAGTTGGATGGTGAACTCGGTGGCTGAGTCGGAACTCGGTGCAACTCATCTCGAGCACTTTGATTGGCTCCATGATGAGTTTTTTAGATTGTACAATATTTCTTTCTGACTGGGTAGGATTTAATTTATAGAACTATCCTAATATCATAAAATTCCTTGCTCGTCCAACCTCCCAATGCATGGGATTGAGAAAAAGGTGGGCGAGTGGGATGGATTTAGTGCGGAGCGTTATGGGCCGGTCAGATTAAAGGCTTATTGAGAAAATTAGTAAGGGGTTGGTTTCGATTTTATAATTAGACTCGGTTTCTATTCTAAATAACTTTTTGAACTTGGTCTCCACCGAATCTAGACCCACGGGCGAGAGATCAATAAATGTACAAATAAGTGGTTGGCATGGACGTTACTTGTCAATGGAAGCATACGAAATGATAATATAATAGAAGGAATGGCAGGATTAAAAAAATAGAAGGAATGGCAGAAGACCGTCGCACATATAAATACGAGGGTTATGAGTTAATTAATTAAGAGGTAATTAATTTTGTACCTCAACAATTATAAACAAATAAAGGGAGACGTTGGTATGCATTATTAATTTCTGGTATTTAAAGTCATCCAATATTATTTAGAGACAAAATTTAAGTCCATTCCAAGAGGTTTTTTTTCCCCACAATTCATGATGACGAAATTTCCGGTGTTTGCACTCCAGAGGACCAGACCAGACCACACCACAGACATGCTAAATAAAGGCACGCGCAGAGGACGACCACACCACAGGAGAGGACCAGACATGACCTACTCAGGATTGTAATATTGTCAGGTGAAGTGGTGATTTCGAATTCAGAAAAATTCGAATTATAATTTGTCGAATGTAAGTTAGGAAAACTATGATTTAGATTTGATTTGTCTAAAGACGATTTCGAATGCGAATTCAGATGTATATGAGTCAATTTGAATTCGAGTCAAATTTTTAATGAATTGAATCAAACCCAAAATAAATTGAATTGAGTATATGGTCACCCCTACCTAACCTCTCCCATTACTACACCAGTTATTACCGATCAACCCTTCCATCTCTTCAACAACAACAAGAAACAACTCAATGAATTAACTCTTTCCCCACAACCAATTGGACCACCCGTCCAATCTATTTCCCAGTAATATCAACAACCAACTCCCCTTCCATCTCTCTAACAAAAAAAAAAGGAAAACGTTTAATTATGATCTGTGTCTTTTTTATTTTAATTTAAAACACATTAAATCGGTGACTCAAATTTAAAATTCTTACACTTTAGTGCATGTGAGTACTCAACCTACAATGACGATTGAATTAAAATTGTTGAATATTTTGCACGAAAAGCAAGAAAAAAACAGATTGGTGCATGCGCGTAAGCAAATGAATGGTAGCTCGATCTTGTTTTTATTTTGTTTTAAAGAAATGAAATTCTTTCTTGAAAGCTAGAAATTTTATTGATGATTAGTGCCTTCGGGTGACTTGACCGTTGATAATATGGCAAATAAATGGGATGTGTGGTCTAGATGTAGAGTCGATAAGAGTTAATTCAGAGAGCATATGGTAGATGGGATAGATAATAAGAGCAATGAGAGAAGTTCTTTGCGTGGAGCACATGATCCACCCAAGCATTCTTTTAAAAATCGTGGACTGATTGATGGCATCGAGACTAACTAATGATACCGAGTTATTTTAAAAAAAACTGGGATTCGTTTTATAACATAATAAATTTATTTATTCAAAAATCATAATTATTAAACTAAATGTTCCAATAATTATCAAACTAAGTTTAGCTGAAATAAGTAGCTTATTATTCCATAAACTTCAATCTTCGTAAGTATAATAGTATTTTTGAAAGGTAATAGTATATTGATCTCCATAAATACAAGATACTTGAGATACTAGTGTAGGATATCCGAACACGAGTTTGCAGCCGCTTGGCTTGGTCAAAAATTATCATGGCAAAATCCAGATGATATGGCAATATCCGAACACTAGTGTAGGATAACTGTTTTTTTAAGGTAGAAATTTTATTGATAATTAGCGCCTTCTGGTGACTAGATAGTTGATAATATGGCAAATAAATGAGATGAGTGGTCTAGAGGTAGAGTGGACAACAGTTAATTGAGAGAGCATAGGTTAGATAATAAGAGCAATGAGAGAAGTTCTTTGCGTGGAACACGTGGTCCATCCAAGCATTCTTTTAAAAATCGTGGACTGACTGGTCGGATCGAGACTCACTGGTCACTACTGATACCAAGCTGTCCAAAAACATATTGCGAACTATTAAGGTGGCCGAGAAAGTAGAAGGGCATCTATTGGTCATGAGGTTAATTCAGTATGGGAACTAACATGTTGGAGTTCGATAGAGGTTGAAGGGAATACATCAAGCAAGCTTGGGAGATGCTCGAGTATGGAAGATGTCTCCAAATGATTGAATAAAGGTGGAGAAAATAGAGGATCGTCTTATTGAGGACGGAGTATCTAAGGTTCAAGGTGAAGTCTGTAGATTTGGTTTGGTTTCTCGGGACTTCATGTTTCTCCAAGGGCTGGGTTCTCGCCAAGGTGGAGATTATTGGAAAGTTGTGGCGAGAAAAGCAATGTTGAAGTTGGCGCACGCTAGCTTATTCGCGGCAGCCAAATAGGCTACAGTAGCCAAGGGTTATCGGACGCCAGGCACTTGGCGCCTGCCAGGTGGTGACGCGGAAAGCTTTCTATTTTCTTGGACTCTTGTTTCAGACTCCTAGATGAGCTAGATATATTTTTGTTGTGCTAGGGTTTGTCTATATATACAACGGCATGTTATCCTAGGTTGTATGGTTTTGTAGCTCAGAAACTCATCAATAAAAATATATCTTTTTCTCTGTAAATGTAGGCAATTCGCCAAACCACGTAATGTTGTTCGTATTATTATTTCCTTGATGTTCTAACAGATCAAATCAGATATCATTATTTAATAGGATGACTTATGTACTTGGTTGTCACTCGTCCAGATTTATCTTTTGTTGTTGGGTTACTTAGCCAATTCGTTAGTTCCATGGGAGAGGAAAACACGGTTGCGGCATACCGTGTGGTAGAATATTTAAAAGCCACAGTAGGACAAGGCATCTTGTTACGAACCGATGAAGGAGACATGTTAACAACATATTGCGATGCTAATTGGGAAAGATGTCCGGACACTAGGCACTTTTGAACCACTTATTATATGTTGTTAGAAGGATCACTAGTGTCTTCGCGGATCTGTGGTTGCTCGACCATCTACAGAAGTTGAGTTTAGTGAGATGGCATCCACAGTTAGTGAGATTGTATGGTAATGCTGGTTGTTGCGAGAGTTAGGGATGGTACAAGAATCTGCCACGCCATTGTTTTGTGATAATCAGATAGCCTTACATATCGTGGTGAATCCGGTATTTCATGAATGGGCAGAGCATGTAGAGATGAAATGCTACTTTGTTCGAAAACAGATTCGTTTTGGTGTGATGGTGCCAAGGATAATTTCAACAGTTGATCAATTGCCATACATTTTTACCAAGGCTCTTGGTAGGGGACTTTTTCTTCGTCTGTTGGAAAAGTTAGGAGTTGTTAATTTGTATGTGCCAACTTGAGGGAGAATATTGATTTATGTGGCTTGGAGTGGGAGACGTCCGCCTAGTAGCATAGCCCACGTACGAATCTATGTCCATGTAATCAAATACACCTTATCATGTTGTTAGAGTTTGAATTTGTATTTGTATCTAGCCAAGAGTTGGCTTAGTCGTGTATATCACGTAGTTACAGGCGTGTAAATATTTATGCAATGGAATGAGAATTGCAAGCGGCATTACATATTTTACAACCTTCGATTTCGTTCAATCATTAAAATATTACTCACACAAAGTTTAAGAACAAAAACACATTTAGATGAATAAGATTACGGGTTCAGGTCCAAAGCTCTTAGTAATGGACTAGGCATATACCCTTGGCCGGAATCATCATGGACCAAGTCTCCGTTGATTGCAACGACCAGGGCGCCTATTACGTAGAGGCCCAAGTCAAGTCTCCTCTATCCGACCATATCAACCAGCTTGATCCCGGATCGGTTCTCCAGCTTCTTCCGGACAAAACTACTTCATTCGGCCAATCTATATCGAGGTCTCACGTCACAATGGTCCAGCAGACCAACTTTGCCTGTGGCGGGATGGTGATTGCGGCTACAGTTTGTCATAGGGTTGCCGATGTAACTGCTTTTACTTCTTTCCTCAAATCTTGGGCTTCCATAGCGCACGGATTGGATCATGAAGCAAGTGAACATTTGTACCCTAACTTTGATTCAGATGTCGCCATTTTCCAGTCTCATTATAAACAGGCACTCCCTAGGGAGCTATCAATAATTGAGACCTTCAGCCATCTTTCAAGGACAATGCTAATAAGGTCGAGGAGATTTGTGTTTGATGTCGCTGCAATTTCAAGACTCAAGGCACAGGCTGCTGGCCCATGTCTGGAGAACCCGACTCGGGTTGAGGTTGTTTCGGGCCTACTATGGAGACGCCTTGTGGCTGTGTTTAAAGCAAGAAGATCGGGCGTCCACAAGCCATCGGGGATGATCCACGTAGTGAACCTCCGGAGAAGGGCCACCCAGCTTTTCTCGGATGCTTCTCCGGGTAACATTTGCTTGTGGGCCACCTCGGTTCGTACAAGTGATCAGGATCCAGATCTGACTAGCTTGGCTAGTCAGATTAGGGGAGCAACGAGCAAGATGGATGGTGAAATCGCCAAACAAGTAACGGGGGACCGAGCGTTCGCGAAAATAAGTGAGATGATGAAGGAGATGCGAAATGAGTTCTCTAATGATATGGACGTTATATCGTTCACCAGCTGGTGCAACTTGGGTCACTACGATATTGATTTCGGATGGGGAAAGCCCATAAAAGCTGGATTTCTAGGTTTTGGGAATGTCGAAATTCCCTCCCCATTTGATGCTGCGGTTGGACTAATGGATACAAGAAAGGGAAGAGGCGTGGAGGCAATGGTGATGCTTGATGAACAAGATATGTTGTTGCTCGAGCATGACCAAGAGCTCTTATCCTATGCTGTCTTGGATCCCATTCTCTCGCTCCCATGTTGAATTTGCTCTAATTTCCAATAAAAAATGTGGATATTGAATTTCCTTAAATTTTATGAAGGTGTTTGTTATGTTTCTTTAAATTTTATGAAGGTGCTTATTGTGTTAATCTTAGCGCTGTTGCAAGTGGACCAGACTTTTGAGTCAAACACTAAATGTATTAGTTAAAATAAAATAATTTATCAGTTTTTCTAATTGCTTGATGAAATATATCTTTTCAAACAAGCAGGCGCGATCGTTGGTTCCATGTGGGCCGGGGCGGATATTGTACCAAAGGGCCACCGATTTCCCATTCACTCCTATACAATTTATATATATCATGGACAAAAATACGTTTTTTTTAAGGTAAATGTTATATATATATATATATATTAATGTATAATTAGATACATCGTAATTATGACAAGGTCACTTGTGTACTTACAGATTACGGTATGGGATGGATCCTTGATGTGGCCGATAAGTTTGGAATCCCTGGAGCTGCTGCCTTTTTCCCTGCATCAGCTGCATTGCTTATTTCCGAAATGAGTATTCCTAAGTTGCTTGAAGATGGAATCATTGGCGAAAATGGTGAGTTCCATGCGAGGAAGGAAACAAAGAGCATAATTGGTAATAAATTGCATTTCTTTTTATCAAAAATGGTACTGACCGAACTTTCTATTTACCAGGGATTCCTTTGAAGGAGGAGAAGATTCAGTTGGCACCAAACATGCCTTCCATGTACCCTGCAGATCTCATATGGGCTTGCTTTGGAGACAGGACCACACAGCAGATCATGTTCAATGTCGTGGTGGACAACAATAGAACCGCGAAATTGGCAAATATGATCATTTGCAACTCCATGTATGAATTTGAGCCTGGTGCTTTCACCTACTCTCCGACCATCCTTCCTATTGGACCACTTCTTGCGAGCAACAGGCTCGGAGACCCGATCGGCAACTTTTGACCGGAGGACTCAACCTGCATGGAATGGCTGGACAACCAACCACCAAACTCGGTTGTCTATGTGGCATTTGGAAGCTTCACTGTCTTCGATCAAATCCAAATCCAATTCAACCAAAAAATTTAAACTAATTCAAAAGGTTATCAAAATGCCAAAATTTAATTGAATACGATGAACTTAGCCTGTGGTTACAACTTGCATCCCCCTCTTCCTCTTAATTATCCCAGTGTTAGAGCTATTTTTCTACCAGTAATATTAATTAGGGGTTGGATTGGGTTCGGAATGGGCACATTCCGAACCGTTTGGACCAAAGGACAAGTGGGGGTTTTTTGTAACAAAGTTAAAATACAAGGACAAAAATGATAAAAGTGCAAACGGCAGGGGATCACTGACATGCTAATATCGGTAACTCGGCATTCCATTGTCGTACCTGCGTGCCCCATTATCAATAACCGGGCATGCCATTGTCAAAACCGGGGCATGCCATTATCGGTGCCATCAATCCAAACGGTCCGGAGTGGCTCCTTCACTCCGGGCCCAATCCACGCGCTATTAATTATCCCAAGCAACTAGCCATATAGAGTGCTTAACAAGATGGATGACCAACAATTTCTTACATCAAATAATGTGCATATTATTCTATATATTAACCAGTCTTGTAGCGGGACGGACAGCAGCATCAATCTGACAACACGCTGTGACTTTTTAATGGCAAAGTTGTGATATTAGGAAAAACCAACGGTAATTTTGGAAATCAGTTCAAAAAAGACACGCGCGTCTATTTTTTCAACAGCACATCAAGTTCTTAAACGGCAAAATCACAACGGCACATCAATTTTCAACGCAAATCAAATTTTTCAATGGCACATCAAGTTTTTTCAACGGCGCATCAAGTTTTTCAACAAAAAAATCACAACGGCACATCAATTTTCAAAGGCAAAACACAACGGCACATTGGGCCGATCATCATTGTTTTACCCATTCATGTAGCTTCTGGTCCAATGAAGCAGAAGCTGCATAACACAAAAAATCATAAAGCAGAACACCAAAAAATCTCAAATAAATTTTTTGGGGTAAATTACTCTCAAGTTCCTTGTGTTTTCTAAAATATACTCAAAAGTCTCCCGTGTTTGAAAAATAATCATATTCTCCCTCTTGTTTGATTTTATTATACTTTCGGGTCCCTCAATAAAAAAAATTTTGTCATTGAAATGATGAAAATACCCTTAGAACAAAAATAAAAAAAACTTCTGACACCATCTCTTCTTCTCCTCGTAGCATGCGACGTCATTTCGATTTTGAGCCAAAAAAAATTCTAGAAACAACAAGATCAACAAACCCGATGCACTTTTACTGGGTCCACTTCCATATCACCAAACCAAGAGTCTTTAACAATTAAAATCTAGGATAATTACTCTCAGACCCCTTTGGCATATTCGTCTCTCACCCTCCTGTCTTTCGATAATTGATTAAAAAAATTTCATAGTTTGGCAAAATTATATTCCCAGACCCCTCCTCGCTGATGTCATCAGATATTTTTTTGTCATACAAATGACAAAATTACTCTTGAAAAAAAAACTGACCTTCAACGTCTTCTCCTCTCCATCTCCATCTCCACCTTCAAGATCTTCTCTCCTCAAAGTAAACCAAAAAAAAAAACCAACAAACCCAGAAGCTGCAAGAAACAACCAACCAACCGAGCAAGAAACAAACAAATTAATAGTCCAGACAAATCTACATAAGAAACAAATTCTCACAAAATCAAACACTAGCAGCTGCAAGAACAAACCAAACCCAGAAGCTAAAACAGCCCAAAGATTGAAACTTTATAACAAAACCCAACGAAAATTGAGCGTCTTTTCTATTAGAACGCCACGAATTGTCCAAAGTCAAAGTCATGGTTTCTAGAGAGAGAGAGGGGAAACTAGAGAGAGAGACAGGGACGTGGGGAAAAGGGAAGGAGAGGGTCGTAATGGGTGGCGCCAGCAGGCGAAAAAGAGAGGAATTAAATGGATTTGGAATTGTGGGAATTCAGATATTTGAAGATATATGGAAACTAATTTATTTGGAAAGAAACAACTTTGGGAGGAGGAAAAAATGGGTCTCAGTGACGAAGCTTGCCATCAAGGTCTAGGTGAAGCAAGCGTCGGCGGCGGTCTCAGAGCGACGATTGGAGGAGGCGACGGTCTCAAGCGACTGTCAATGACGTTGAGGCTTGGGATTTAATTTCGGAGAGAATAAATTTCTGCTTGTGGGTATTGTTGGTGATGTGGTAGAGAAATTGTTATTAGGGTTTAGGTTTGGGATTTAATTTCTGAGAGATTTTTTGATTAAATTTTATTTTTGGCGTTGTGTTCATTTTGATGATAGAGAAGGTGATTTTTGGGTTTGGTTCTTTGAGAGATCTCGAGGTTGAAGAAGATAATTTTTTTTTAATAAGGGTATTTTTGTCATTTTCATGACAAAAAAATAGAAAAACTTGCCGACGTCAGCGAGGGGCTTAAGAGTATACTTTTGTCAAACTATGGGTAGTTTTTAATCGATTGTCGAAAGACAAGGGTGTGAGGCGAATATGCCAAATACCATAAGACTGAGAGTAATTATCCATAAAATCTAAGTTCAACACATTCGATTTGGGAATTTCATTCTAAATTAGAAGTCTAAGTTCAACCCTAATTTCTAATTCAAATTGGGTTCAACCCGAATTCTAATAATGGCGGTAGGAACGGTGGAGAAGCGGAGGAGGAGAAGGCTGAATTGTTCCTAACCGATTTGCCTTCCTTGACCGATTTTTTCCTAACTGCCACCACGTCCGGTGAGAAGGGCCGGTGCTCCATGTTCCTCACCGCCCCCTGCGTCCTGATTCGAGCACAGACCAGTCTCTAAGGGACGACGAAGAGGGCTTTTGTCGAAGAAGAAGGTGGAGGCGGGAACGTTGGGGTTCAACACGATGGACGGGCGGCGTGCGGGACTCGGGAAGTCGGGCTGGCCACGCTCTGGTCACGCGGTTGTCGGCAGCTCGGGAAGGAGATGATGGTGCCGGCTGGGTTGGTGGTTGGGTTTGACAGAGATGTGGGCCATTGGAGATGATCAAAAATTAAACCCAGAAATTGATTTTGTTTGATTTTAATTTAGTGTTGAATTGGTTACAGGAGGAAGGAGGAACAGTGGAAGAAGAAGAAATGATGTCAGCAATTTTTCAATTTTTTGTTCAAAGGGTATTTGGTTATTTTATTGACAAAAATGAAAAAAAAGAGCTACTAAAGTGCGCCAGGGACCCGAAAGTATAATAAAATAAAATAAGAGGGACGTCGGTGTATTTTACAAATACGGGAGACTTTTGAGTAAATTTAAGCAAAGCTGAGAAATTTGAGAGTAATTTACCCAAATTTTTTTCGATCCTAAAAGCTGATTTTCTCTCAAAATAAAGCATTTTTGGGGGTCGAAAAGTGGACAAACCGCCTACAGCTATTTGCCACCGCGTAGAGCTCGAAAAATTATGCGAAATCAAAAAAAAGTTATCGGTTCAGACACCCTAGCACCAAGATATTACTCTTCAAAGATTTTGAAGATAAGAAAGGAAAGAGCATGGTTTTAAAACCCGGCCCAGAGCTACGACCCGGAATTCCTACCATTTTTTGGGTCGGCCGGTCGGACCATCAGTCGGACAAAAAATATTTTTATTTTTAAATAATATATATGTAGGTTAAAATATACTTATTTTCCATAAAAAAAAGTAGACTTAATTTTTTATCTCTCCACTCTATAAATCTACTTTTTTATTTATTTATTACTTTATAAACTTGTCAAATCAATTTTTTTCTCGAAAACCACCAAAAAAGTCAATTTTTTTTACTAACCGGGTTTGATCGGTCAGGGTGGACCTCAAAATCAACCGGTTCGACCAGATTTGGTCTGATTAGTGCAGACCCCGGTCAAAAGCCTAAAAACGACCCGGTCTTGTGCCCATTTCGCAGTCCAACCAGTCGGACCACCGGTCAGACCGCATTTTTTAAAACCATGGGAAAGAGGAGGGAGGGGCAAAATTGGAAAACATGTATAAAAAGGGGAAGTTATGCGAGTGTGTTTTAGGTCATTTAGACTGTCTAAATCAATGGTACTGATTTCAGCAACTTGGTGTTGCGCATGTCACGTTGTCGTTTCCCAATGAGCTCCCGTCTTAAAGAAAAAAAAAGTATTAAATACTTTGTTGAAAGACTTTTGCAATAGTATCTATTACAAAACTTCTAGGCCACCAATTTAAACAACCGAATCATTATAGCAACATAATGAAACAAAGCCGATAAATAAGCAAGCAGATGAGCGGGCTTGGCAATGGAAATCAGACGGCACATAACAAAATGAAAGCATCGTTCAAGTTTAATTAGAAAATTTTGCAACTTTAAAAAAATTATATTTCGGCTTGAATCTGGTAGTGGGCCAAATAACCAAAAAAACAGACCGAACCGGTTCAAAAATTAAAACGAACCGGACCGTCACACTCATTTTAACCCTTCCACACTCTCCTCATAGTCTCTCTCCACTCCATTTCTTCCTCGAAGGCCGAAGCGTAATTCCATCCACCTCTCGCTGACCCGCCAACTTCCATCAACCTCGTCACCAAAGGCCAAATCTTTTTACTTTGCAAGGCCCCAACATTTTGCGTGCCAGGTACCCTTTTCTCCCCCGCCCTTTTAATTCCAGATCACGTCCATTTCTCCGCGGTTTCCGAGAATTCCGGGGACTTTTCGCCTTTTTGTTAGGGTTATGGTTTCTGGGTATTTGTCAAGTTGGGATCTTTTCGGTTTAATTGATCCAGTTGATTAGGGTTTGTGTTGGCTAGGTGCTCCACTTGTTAGTGGTGAAGAAGCTTAAAGCTTTTTCTTTTCTTGTTTAGTGGGGAGAGTGGGTCCCTGGTTTGTTGCATCAAAGGGTTTTGGCTGGTTAGTGTTAATGGTGGACATAATGTTGGTTGATTTGGGAATATTTGGAGGATTTCTTAGATTTGTGGTTTTGGGTTGGGAGTTTTAGAATGGCGTTTTAGGGTTTAGGACATCTGGATCCAGAATGTTGTGGTTGCGCTTGCTTTTGGGAATTCTTTATCCGCCTTGTCATTGTTATTTGAAGCAAGTTGTATTCGCTGGTTTTAGGGTTTGGTCGCCCTGTCGTTTTTCGGGTTATCATCTTATGTTTCGTGCTCGCTGCCATTTGTTTGCAAGTGTAAACCATGATATTTGAAATACTTTTGTTTCAGGACAATGGCCTCAGAAGCAAGTAATGCTACTACTCCCAGCGCCCAAGTGGTTGGGAATGCCTTTGTTGAGCAGTATTATCATATACTTCACACATCCCCGGAGTTGGTTTATCGATTTTACCAGGATTCTAGTGTGTTGAGCCGGCCTGATGCCAATGGAAAAATGTCGTCCGTGGCAACAATGCAAGTATGTTATGTCGTGACAGCTCCATTGTTCTTCGCATCTCATCTATATTTGTAGGTGAAGACCATAACCTTTAGCCAGCAAGTTTGACTTTGTTATTTTTCATGGATCAGGGAATCAATGAGAAGATACTGTCCTTAAATTTCAAGGACTATAAGGCAGAGATAAAAACGGCAGATGCCCAGAAATCACATACGGAAGGGGTAACAGTGTTGGTGACGGGAAGCTTAGCTGGCAAGGACAATTTAAAAAAGAAATTCGCCCAGTCATTTTTCCTAGCTCCACAAGACAATGGCTATTTTGTCTTGAACGATGTCTTCAGGTATGTTGATGATAACGAACAAGTGGATAATCATGCAATTAGTGGAGGAGACAGTGTCCAAGCTGTGCCATCTATCCCAGATCCGGGTACGAACTTCTTGGTGCAACTTATCTGTTATTTGCTTTAACTGCCTAATCATTGCCATGGATTGACTAACCGAATAAGATCTGTATTTAGTTACAGAACCCTCCGATGTTTCTGGTCATTCTGCACCAGATCCTTCTGCTACTGTGGAAATATCAAAAGATGTAGATGAGAAAGCAATCGATGCTGCAGAATCTGACAAACAGATTTCAAGCCAAAATGAGATAGTTGCCAAATCCCTTCCAAGTTCAAACAAGAATGAAGTTTATGCAGCCATGGAACCTGTTTCTACTGCTGCTGAGGAGGATGCTCCGAGGAAATCATATGCATCAATTGTGAGAAAATATATGACTTTGGTCTCTCTTCTTAAATTTTCCCGAGTTTGCAACCTGACGTTCATAGTTTTTCTCATAGGTAAAAGTGGCAAAAGGAAGTTCAGTGCCAACAAAAGTTTATGTACCTACTAATACTTCAAGAATAGCTGCTAAAAAGAATGAAAGTCACTCCCCCCTCCCTGTATCGCCTGCTCCAGAGCCTGATGTGCCAGCACAAGCACCAAGCAGGAATGATATCCCAGACAATGATGGCACTCAAGAAGAAGGTATATGGGAGTTCTTTTTCCATTTTTTTTGTATGCGGGTAAATGTGTTTTTGACTTATATTCCTCAACGATACATCCTTTTATTACTTGCTTGTGCAATTTTGGATTTATGAATTTGTTAGTATTGCATGAAATTTCTCTATGTATTGAAATCCATGTTATATGTACTGACCAACTTCTGCTCACAGCTGAAGGCTATTCCATTTACATTGGAAATCTGCCTTACACCGTAACCGCTGATCAACTTGAGGCAGAGTTTAAAAAATTCGGGCCAATCAAGCAGGACGGTATTCAAGTTAGGTTTAACAAGGTTAGCATGCAAGCATTTTGTGCTTGAAAATTTTTTTTCTGGACTTGTGATTAACCTTCGTTTGATCGAGAACATTCTGTTTTACAGCAGCAGCAGTACTGCTTTGGTTTTGTCGAATTTCTTTCTATGAGCTCCTTGAACAACGCCCTTCAGGTATGTCTCTAGTATGGTTTTCTTTGAATCTGTCCTTTACTTTTCATTTCGGGTTTGTTTTCTAGTGAGGCTGATTGTCAGTCCAAGTCATTCTGGCAAGGACAATCTATGACATGAAGTATGAGATGATAAATTTGGGATATAAGCAACACCCTTGTTTACTTGTGAGGCTGATATATCCATGAAAACCTAAACCTTAAGGGAGCTGAATGCTCATAATAAGCTCGAGTGCCATTATTAATTTTCTGTCTAATGAGTAGCTTTTGGATGTTTTGCTGCCCTTTATTTATGAAAGGTTGTGTTACAGTCTTCTCCCGTGACGATTGGAGGCCGTCCAGCCGTTGTCGAGATGAAGAGGACTTCATCTCGAGGTATTTTCATCCTTCATCATCCTTTGAGCTGTTTTTTTCCTTTTCATGGTCCGCTCATAGATGGTGTCAAAGACCTTGCTGATCTGATAAAAAGGGGCATCCTTGAATTTCACCTAACTTGAAATTACCAATTCAACTGTGGGGGCTTCAACGACTTTTACACCGAGCTAGGCTAGCATGGGAATAGTGCTCATTTCCATTCATGTGATTGCTAATTGTATGAAGTGAAACCCGATACTCTGGCCGTAGTAGGAACTACAGATCAATGAATAGATCACACAATTGAGCTGCAGGATATTTTAACTTCTACCTTATGCTACTTTCCTTCTGCTAAATAATGAAACATGCCGTGAATATATAGTATCTGTTTATTCTCACAGTTGGAAGCGAAAGAGGTCGGTTTCCTTCCGGAAGGGGAGGTTTTCGTGCTGACGGCTTGAGAGGCCGAGGGTATTATGGTGGTGGCAGAGGTTTCGGCAGAAATGATGCTGGAGGCCGGGGTGAATACTCTAGTCGGGGCAGGGGCCCAAGTGGTCGAGGTGACGGTTATCCGCAAAGGGGAAGAGGAGGTATTCGTCCTAACGGACCAAAGCCGAATGCTCATCCCTCATGAGACCAACCAAACCGAGGAGAGTTTTGACATCAATTTTGGGCATGGGTAGTTCATAGAGCTTAGCGTTCGTCATATTTTGCCTTGTTAGGAAATTGAAAGGGTCGGTGTCCATTTTCTTGACCAAGTTGTGTTAGAGACGAATTTGCCACAGTTTTTAAGTAGTGTCCGTCGTATAGGCGACGAGTAGGTCGATTTTTTTCCCGCTAAATACGGGTAACCATGTGGTTCAAGTGGTTGTCCTGCATTCATTTTTAACACTTGAAAGTCGAATTCTCACTTGGAAAAGCTTAACGGCTGTAGTAGCTTTAGTATGTGTGGTTCAAAACTTCACTAGAGATCCTTTGTTGGTTCTTTTTGTCCATCGAAATCCATGAGTTGCTTTTCAAGATACTTTGACTACTTCCATATCTTTAGTATTCATTTGATTAGGGTTCTTTCGATATTTAGAGTTAAGTGTTGTTGGGTCTTATTTTAGGAGGTGATTTTTTAAATAGTACTTTTTACATTCATGAGACTTGAATTCAAAATTTCTATTATCACGCAACTTGATGAGGCATTGGATATTTTTCTTGGCCGTACGAAATTGTCACTTAAATTAGTATATTTTAAAGATCTTATTCGGACTCAAACCTGAATTAGTAATGTCAGAGAGTATTCGGATGCGACGTCCTATAAACCAAAAAAATCGTCACTTAAATCTTCGTGTCATCAAAATACCACCTGCCCCGGGTAAATTTTATTGCATATTACTTCGTTCAACTTTTTTGCTTGTATGATGGTAGGATTAAATATAGTGGCCTTTTAATTTTAGTTGTGAGTTATTATTATTTGTCTGATTCAGAATTATAGGAAGTTACGATACCAACTGATTATTTTCTAGTCGCATAAATTCTTTTTAATTTATGATATCTCAGTAATTGATCTATAGATAACGACATTTCAATCGACTGTTTTATTTCGAAGGGTCCTTGTCAGTAAGGCTCTTTTCATTGAATTTTGCGGGGCACCTCCTGAAAAGGCTGTTGCTTTGTCCCTCCCGAAGCCATTTGTGTTACAACTCGCGTTACTTGATTATATAACAACATATAGTACGGGTCTGGATTGAGCACGGAGTGAAGGGATTGATTCCGTACGGTTTGGAGTGAAGGGGGACCGCAGTGGCAAGCGTAGTTATGTGATAATGGCGAGTGCAGTTATGTGATGATGGCAAGCGCAGTTATGTGATAATGGCATGTGTATTTTGTGACAGTGGCAAGTCCCGTTGATGATAATGGCGCGCGTGGTTTTTTTCATTTTGGTCCCCCATATTTTAGCATTTTTGCAAAAAGGTCACACTGGCATGCGTAGTTATGTGATAGTGGCATGCGCAGTTATGTGATACTGGCATGCGCAGTCACGTGATAATGGCATTTGTATCCGGCCTGCGTTTGTGCGTGGCTTTTTTCATTTTGGTCCCGAAATTTTAGCGCGTTTGCAAAAAAGTCCCCGCGTGTCTTCATTCCGAACGGTTCGGAATCTGAGCATTCCGTGCCCAATCCAGACCCCATATAGTACTTCCTATATGCAGTGGGTTACTATTTCACTATTTGAAAAAGTTTCACTTCAATACCATGTGGTATGGTCAATTTCATGTGATTTAAAATACATCAACCGAGTCAATTTTTTTTAATGTTTGACACTTAGAGGAATCGGGAAACCTTTTCCGACTGTCCGGCCTTCTAGAACGCCACATCGACTTTTCGTTAATATCATGACCTGTCAGTACAACTTTTTGTAACTGCATGAGGATGGCGTGGAAATTTTGAAAATATTCAAACCCTAATCAGCCCGACGCGTACCAAGAATGGATTGGTACTCCTTAAACCCAAGAGACTTTATAAGTGGTGCAATGTTTTAGGTGGCTTAAAAAAAATATAAGATACCTTAGCCTAGTTTGGTTTAAATCTTCCATTTTCCACTTGTTGCGATAAATTGTGGTAGAACGTCGGAAACGATCTTAAAAATGGGTCCGGAGTGGTCGTCCCAAGAGCGATTCGAACGAAAGGAAGGAAAAATGAAATATGGGGTAAGAGAGGAGAAGAAAGATAGTGGGGAGGAAAGATGTTTATTGATAGAAAAATGAGAAAAACATGTAAAACATGAAAGATAAAAGCTACGAAGCTACATAAGATAAAAGCTACGAAACTAACAATTTGGTGTTTGGTTTGTGGGTGTACTTCATGCATGTACCTAGCTCTTCTTATATAGAATAAGATCGCCCCAGTCCCATACAAAAACCCTAGGCCGTTTTCAAATTGAAAACTTAACATAGTCTCGGTCTAATAAGAAAAACTTAAACTGCCCGAAACTTGTAACTTAATTTTCGCCCTATTCTGTGCTGAATTTGGAAACGTCATCAACTACAGAATTGTAGATCTCTATCTTTTCTTTCTGTGGTCTTTAGAATCGTATCAATTCGATACTTGAGCCGAAAGTTACGGCCTTTTTACCAAAATAGGTTCAGCAGATCCGCGGCCTAATAAGGAAAAACCTACTCCCAAGATTTCCAACCCAAGTCTGACCTCCTTCTGTGCCGAATTTGGAGAAGTCACAAACTAAAAAATTATAGATCTTCATTTTATCTTTTTGTATCTTTTAGAATCGCATCAATCGGATATACGAGTAGGAAGATATGGCTATTTTACTGAAACATAGTCAAACAAATCTGCGAATTAATTTTCCGCTCCAACAATGCCCCTCGCATGTCAATGTTTTGATGCTAGGAAAAGCGTTGACGTGTATCCGTCCTTAAACACGCGGAAAATTAACTCCATTCAAAAAATAACCGGCTAAGGTAAGACCGTAACTATGTGAAAAATGTACCATCAAATCGGTCGAGACCTAGCCGTCGTAGGTGTGCAGTTGATCACTCATCTCAAGATATCTGTGTGCTCACTGCCTTCTCGCAAAAACCATATTTAGGCCTATATGGTTGAGTGAAAGCTCTATGTCCTTCATTATAACGACCATACAATTGTTGTTGAAGGTCTCTGAGCTTTTTCCTTTGCTTTTGAATTTTTTGCTCCAACCTTCTTCGTTGAGTCTTCGTGAGAGTCGGTCGATGAGACTCTAGACACTTGCCCCCCGAGTGTGGGTTTGGCTTTCTTGGCATCTCCTTTCGTATAGGCTTCGTATGATAATTGTAGGCCGATCACTCATTGTGAGTCGTGTCTCACATGGTTGTTTCTCAGACCGTAAAAGTTCTTCCTTAGGCACCCAAATCTTGAAGGGTTTCTTTCTTTGGAGAACTCCTTGCTCGATTGCCAATTGAGTGACCACGTCTCTCTTAACCCACGCGTACTCAGGCAGCCTTTTTCTGTTGCTGGCCGATTTTGGCCATGTGACTTGAGGACATTCCCTGTAATTTGAAACCTTTGATGGCCGAGGTTGAGCTGGCCCATTAGGTTGCTACTTCACAGTACTCTTGCTTGGTTGAGGAGGAGTTGAATACTTGACTTTATCATCATCTACCTCCTTCACTTTGTGCATGTCTTGCTCCCCGGCCGGGATAATTTTGACCAAAATAGGAGCTTCGTCTGCAATGCTGCATTGCTCTCCATGCCCCCCGGGTGAGATAGAATTCTCAATAATATTTTGAGGATGGGCTTGCCCTCTAGTGTCTTGTCGTTGAGCTGAGATAGAATTGGGCAATCGAAGGTAGCTCACTGCTCGTGGAATAAAATATGACTCAGATTTTCGCAACAGGTGACTCGGCGGAGGCCCTAAAATTCCCTTTTCTGGTGAAGGCCCAAAGATTCCCTTAGTCGGCGAAGGCCCTAGGATGCCTTTCATAGTTGATACAGCACTTATGGTTGTCTCGGTTGTCGATGAGACTTGTGTTGGGCATGGCTCTTCCTTTTCCTCAAATATGGGCCATGTGGGCTCGATGGCCGTGCTGTCGGCCAACTGTGGACTAGTTGTCTGTTCAACCTCTTCGATAACGGAAAAAGAAGATTGTGTATATCCGGTCGATTCATGTACGACCGTCTCAATACTCGTCTCAGAATCGTGGGATTCAAAAATTATTTGATCTTCATCTTCACATATGTCACTTGATTGTATGACCATCTCCTTGTCCTCGAATTCGGGCGTTGCAAGCTTGATGGCCGTGGTGTCGGCCAACTGTGAACTAGTTACTTGTACGACGTCTTGGCTAGCCGGGAGAGAATATTGTGTAGACTCAACCGATTCATGTACAACCGCCTTAGTACCTATCTCAAAGTCATAGAGTTTGGAAACTACTTGATCTCCAACTTCATGTACGACACTTGATGTTGCTTTGATTTTGTGATTCGATATAACATATACCACTGGTATTGCCGTATACCCGGCATTCCGAAGATCTCTTTCACAATCTTGTATAGTTTCTTAACTAAGAAGAAATGACCTCAACCACCTAATGTAACCAATTAAATCTTGTTGCCCATTCATACTTGGGGTAGCTTTATAATTAGCCCATAGTGATTGAAGTCCTCTCACCCTCCTGCGGTAAACTTCCATAACACGAGATTCAAGATCTTTATCAAGGGATGCATAATCAGCATAACTATAGTAATAACGATACCATCTTGAAACTATTGAGGTAGCTTCATCAAAGGTTTCTCGCACAGCAGCTTCCTCGTCTAAGACACGTAACAACCATTTTGGAGCGGACGTCATCCTTAATACACAATTTTGCAATCAATTTTTAAAATGATCCATCTTCACTTTTATAGTCGTAACTTCTTCGTCTAAACTCCGATTGAGGCTATCTTGATGTCCCTAGAAAGCTGAGTGACAGATATTCAATTTTGTCACAAGTAATTATCTCCTAATTCGGACAGAAAAAAGACCAAAATGCCTTCCAAAACTGACTGGATTTCTCAATCATACAGATCGATCAGTCCTTAGTATTTTGGTTATATCTTCCTGGTACGAACTCCAATTTTGGCGTTCTTAGTATCCAAAAAAAGAAGAAACAACAATCTTCAATTTTGGTGACGAAAGATTCTTCAGATTCAGCTCCAAAAAGGGCCAAAAAATCCTCCAAAAATCAGCTGACCTTGCTGGACGTCCTCTTTCAGTACAACTTTTGACCGATTTCGTCCCTTTTGAGGAAGGACTCAAAATCATATGTGGAAACTTGTGTGTTTGGATGCAACAATCATTCTTCTTAGACGCTTAGTCCCACCGAGCATGCCAAAAAATATATTGCGATAAATTGTGGTAGAACGTTGGAAACGATCTTAAGAACGGGTCCGGAGTGGTCGTCCTAAGAGCGATTCAAACGGAAGGGAGAAAAGATGAAATATGGGGTAAGAGAGGAGAAGAAAGATAGTGGTGAGAAAAGATGTTTATTGATAGGGAAAGGAGAAAAACATGTAAAATATGAAAGATAAAAGCTACGATAAAAGCTATAAAAGCTAAGAATTTGGTGTTTGGTTTGTAGATATCCTTCATGCATGTACCTAGCTCTTCTTATATAGAATAAGATCGCCCCGGTCCCATACAAAAACCCTAGGCCGTTTTTAAACTAAAAAACTTAGCATAGTCTCGGTCTAATAAGGAAAACTTAAACTGCACGAAACTTGTAACTCAATTTTTCCCCATTATGTGCCGAATTTGGAAAAGTCATCAACTACAGAATTGTTGATCTCTATCTTTTCTTTTTGTGGCCTTTGGAATCGTATCAATCCAATACTTGAGCCGAAAGTTATGGCCTTTTTATCAAAATAGGTTGAGCCGAAAGTTACGACCTTTTTATCAAAATAGGTTCAGCAGATCCGCGGCCTAATAAGGAAAAACCTACTCCCGAGATTTCCAACCCAAGTCTGACCTCCTTCTGTGCCGAATTTGGAGAAGTCACAAACTAAAAAGTTCTAGATCTTTATTTTATCTTTTTGTTCCTTTTAGAATCGCATCAATCGGATATACGAGTAGGAAGATATAGCTATTTTACTTAGACATAATCAAACAAATCCGCGAATTAATTTTCTGCTCCAACACCACTACTACATGAATGACGAAGCTCGTTTAGATTAGTTGGGAGACCAACAATAAAATATGGCTTTTGCTATTGATTATGTCGTATATAAATATCTTTTGATGTTAAATTTTTATAAAAATAAACTAGATAAGATTTTATCATAGTACATATATATAATGATAAAATATATCTAATATCATAATGTGAGCATGTAACAAATTAGTCTGGATTTATTTCGTCCATTTAAAGACGATGTTTTCTTCTTGGTAACTGAAGAAATTTATTTCAAAGAAAAGGTCATTTGAAAAAAAAATCCAAATTACAAAATATTAAATAGCAGCAAAATTCACTTTGCCAAGCAATAATGACGGTGCGTTTTCGGAACTCGCCAATTGATCAAAGTTAGTGGTCGAGCACATAGATTTAAAGCGATACAATAAATCAAAATTAATGTGCGTTTTAGTACTAAGTTCTCATTGAAAGAGCGTAAAACACTCCACTTGAAACTTTTTTATCCATTATATATATATATATATATGACTCTAATTTTAGGATCATAACATCTATCATCCCTGAGTGATAAAACTTTAGGATAAGTTTAGCTGGTAAATCTGTTTTGTTTAGATCTACGTGTAACTTTAAGAGTCCCACCGTTCTGTTGTCTAGGCTGTAGGGTTTCTGTGATATATCCACCCCCTGGAAACTCCAATTTGCTTCTTTGAGATGGATTCGTACTAAATCTTGCTGGGCTGTGACTAGATCTTTAATATGGCCTTCTTCGGTTTTCTTTTTTATTAATTCTTCTCCTTCAGGCCATTCATCAAAGAGAGGCTGTAGAACCCGTTGAGCTGGGAGATCGAGTAGTCTAGCTTTTAGCTGTAGAAAGTCTCTGCTGGGGCCTTTTGATGTTGATAGTTTTAACTCAGTGTCGTCTAGTTTTCTCCTTAGTTCTGTTCCTGATTTATTGAGTTTGGCCACCATCTTCTCCATAATGGTTATGGTCTGTTCATTCTTTTGAGCTGTAACTCCAGCTGTTAAAGCCTTTTGTTCAACTTCTTGTCTTTTTTCCTCCAGGTGTCTAATCTGCTGATCATTTTGCTGTTGAAGATGTACAATCTGGGCTTCCAACTGTCTAATTGTATCTTCATGGCGAAGAATAAGCTGGGCTGGTTCCTCCCGGGTTACATCAGAGAAGGGTCTAACTACTTCTGGTTCAATAAAAAAGTTGGGCCCAAAAGCCCCTCGGGCTTCTTCAAGAGCCTCGGCAAAACTATAATAGCCTTTATATAGAGGCTGGTTACATAAGATGTATTTTCTAACTGTATCGAAGCTATTAAACACTCCTGTTTTTAGACCTCTATATATTACATAATGAGTAAACTTCTTTTTATAGGTCTTAGGAGTATTTTCTGAAAAATACATACTAAGGGCGTTTAAGCACTGTACTTTAAAGTTAGTAGCTGCTCCTGCTGTCTGTATATGCCACAGGTTGTCGAGAAGACATTGTTGTGACCTGTCTATAGATAACCCTGGGAAGGGTCTAAATTTTTTATTCCCTATATCTTGGAATTCGGCTAAGGAAATTGTTCCGAATTTAATATGTTTATGCTGTGAAAAGGTTGGATTCGCAGAGGGCACTGAAGCACCACTTGCATTTCCTTCTATATAAACTGGCATTGCCAAATTATTTCTGTATATAATGTTAGCTGGGAGACCAGCTGCTTCTGTTTGTATGGTCTGTATACTTGGCTCTTCTTTTTTCTGTGGAGTCTGTGGCGTAATGGGGTTTTGGGTACTTGGCCCTTCGCCTTCCATTTTCTCTTTGCCCTTAGGCTTAATAACTCGTTTCTTCATCTTATTTTCCTGCATTATTAAAAAACTTATTAATGCTTCTGGATAATAAATCTGCGAGACTATTATTTTTTCCTTTAATATGCTCAAATTCTATGGAATAACCACTGCCTTGTATTAAGTTTTGTAAGTTAATCCATCTAGTTCGATTTATCTTTTTGCTATTTTCATTTTTTTAAAACTTAACTATAGCTTCGCAATCCGTTCTTACTGTAAATTCCTTATTTATATATAATTTGAACTTGTCTAATGCGTTTATTAATGCCTGTATCTCAAAATCTAGGCTAGTCCAGTTCATCCCAGCTTTATTAAAATTACCACTAGCGTATGCTGCTATTCTTTCCGTGTCTTTGTCTGCATATTTATGTGGTTTACAGATCATTACTGCTCCCCATCCTTCTTGACTTCCATCACATTCTATAATAATATAATCTGTGGTAAGAGGTAATTCTAAGGATTTTATCTTCCGAACCTCTTGTTTGATTTTCTTAACTAATTCTATGTCCTCTTTATTAAAATTTCTTTGACCATTTTTTGACGTTTTACTGTATAAAGGCCCTGTTAATTTACTAAGATTTGGAATAAATTTTCTTGCATAATTCATGATCCCTAAGAAAGCTTGTATTTGTTTCAGACCTTCTAATTTATCCGAAAAACTAAGAATTTTTTCGGCTATATGTGGTTGTAATTCTATTTTACCGTTTCCTATTTCTAAGCCCAAAAAGGAGATTTTTCTTTTAAATAATTCTATTTTCTTCTTACTTAATACTATCCCTTGTTTTACTACTTCTTCAAAAATTACAGCTAAATGTTGTTCATGTTCAGTAACCGAGTTACTGGCTATGAGGATATCGTCAATATATACTAGGCAAAAGGCGTATTTTAGAAAAATACTATCCATAAACCTTTGAAAAACTGCGGGTGCATTTTTTAAGCCAAAACTAAGGACATTCCACTCAAAATGTCCTTCTGGACATGTGAAAGCTGTCCATGGTTTAAACCATTCTTCTAATTGTAGCTGATTGTATCCTGATTTTAGATCGAATTTACTAAATATCTTTTTATTCTGAATTAATCCTATAAGATTATCTTTGTTTGGAATATTATACGCATCATCTATCGTATTATCGTTTAACCTTTTATAATTATATACTATTCTAGCCTTTCCTCGTTTGATTTCACTATGGTTTCTGACTATGAAAGCCGTTGTTCTATGTGGACTTTCTGACCTTCGAATTAAATTTTGTCTAAGCATTTCGGGGATTTGATTCTTAAACTCGTCCCTATCTAGGGGGCTATAATCGATATTTGCAGTTACTATTCGGATATCAGGGTTTTTGATTTTCATTTTTGCTAAAAAGTTTACTCTAGATTTTGTTATATCATCCCCTATTAATCCTAATTTTTCTAATTTCTGAATTTTAGGGTAGTTTATGCTACTTTTTATATCTGGTCCTTTTTCTAAATCTTGTGACAACATTTTTCCTAACATCTGATAAGCTTCATTTTCTATATTACTTGACTGTACATTTATTTTAGTTGTTAAAAAATCTAAGTGGGAGTGTCCACCACGCTTGCGCGTGAACTCTGATGTTTGAATATATTTATTAGTTGGAAAGGTATAAACATGTTTACTAATGGTAATGCAGTTACGGGCTATAGTAAGACTTCCATTGAGGCTACAAAGAAAGTTAATGCCTAGTAAAAATTCTTTACTACGAGTGCCTTCAGGGGCAATATTTACCTGTGGAATGTCATATTTAGTACTATAATTACCTGCAAAATCTAAAAATTGAATGCCAGTGGATTCTAAACAATAGGTTAACGTTAGTAATCTATTTTCTACTGTTCGAGTGGTGATATTGTATTTTAGTGGTGTATGGTATTGCTTAGGAATCATACTGTATCCTATTAAACTCTTCGTACTTCCTGTATCTAAAATGGCTGTTAAATCGAGGAATTTATTATCTTCTAACCACACTCTACATTTCAAGGTTATTAGACTAGCTATACAGTCACCGATTATAAATGCTTCTTCTTCTGCTACCTGTTCGGCCATGTGATTTTCTTCAATAATTTCGTCAATATCTTCTTTATGTTTTCCCATATCTCTTTCTATTTCTAGTTTTCTTAATCTCTGTTTAATGAGTTCAATTTCTAATTCATGTTTTTCAATTCGTTCAGTATAAAAGTTAAAGTTGTTATCTTTAGTTAATTCTTTTGTTCGTCCTGTTAAATCTGTTTCTATTTTATAGATCTTCTTTATGCATAGAAAGCAGATTTCTTTAAAGCAGTAATTATATTGATAACGTCTATCTATTGCCGGATATAATTTACAGATATAGCAGCTTATATGATTATTTCTTCTATTTCTAATCCATTCGTGGGGACATTCATTTTCCTCTGTATTCATATATGTATATGTTATTTTAGGAGGGTTTTCTTTGTCTGATTCACTGGTTATACTATAAACAGAGTTATCAGAATCGTTGGTTTTAATACTTTGTATTTCATATTCGTCTAATTGTTCTACTAAGTTAGATCTTTCCGCATTTTTTGCCTTGTTATGGCATCTATTTGCTAGGTGATCTGGATCTCCGCAAATAAAACAGGTACACTCCCTAGTCCTTGGTTTTTTCTTTACGTACTTATCTTTATTTTTCCATGGTTTATCTTTTCTATATGACGTACTTTTCCTAAGGTATTTTTTCTTACCTTTAGCTCTATCATAATATCCGTATGCTTGTGGCGTATAAACTGCTGTTTTACAGAAAGCCCAAGCTTGCCTTCGAATTTGTTCTTGCATAGTTGCTTCTTTACACTTTTCTTCTAGTTTATTGAATACATAGGTTATTCGTGGTCCTACACCTAATCCTTCTGTTAAGCCATAGTCAGCTACCCAATCTTCATGTATAGATCTTCCTAAGTCTCCTGGTAATTTTACAAAATATCTATTACACAAATTATCATCCATAGCTCGTCCAGTTTGTGCTAGTAATCTAGCAAAGTCGGAGCTAAATTCTTTGATATACTTAAAGTCTGTTATACTTAATTGTTCTAGGTTCCTAACTGCCGTATCTTGTATAAATGTATTTTCTTTTGCCGGGTCAACTCCTAATAACAAAATCCTAATTTGACTCGTAAAGTTATAAGGATTATCTCCTAATGATTTTAATGTATTAATTTCTTTGGGATTTTTAGCCTTTTTGCTTTGCCAAAATCCTAACGCTGTTGGTCCTAAGGTTGTTTCTAAATAAGAGAACATATCTATATCTGATCGTTTATTAGTTTCCCAATTTCTAACTACTGTTTGTTCCCATACCAGGACTTCGTCTGGCCATAACTGTGGATGTTGTTGTTCTACTAGTAACATGTCAGAACTATATAATCGTCCAATTGGCATTCTAGATCCTCGACCTCTAAGATTAGATTCTCCTTGATATGTAATAGATGGTGGAAGCCAGGGTTCTCTTCCTGATCTTTCTGTTCCAGATGTTCCTGGAGTTATAAATTCTGGTTTTGGTCTCTTAGTGCCTCTATCAACTGGTACCATTGTTTGGTCCATATAATTTGCTTCTGGTTTATAAAAATCACTAAGCAAGCTTTTACCATTTATAATATATGTGACAAGTGGTAAATTAAAATATTCGCTTAGCTTATTATAAGCGTCTTCATAGCTCATTCCTAATCCTGTCATACATTCTATTAACATATCATCTACTTGATCTTGTATGTTTAGTTCAGCAAATTTCCTATTTATTATTTGATTTATGTCTATACATACCTCCTCTGTTTTAAATCCTGCAGTTTCTTCTAGGTTTATTCCTTCTGAGTTATTATCTAAGTCATCATCTTCTTCGTAATAGCTATAACCTATTGTTTCTTCTAGATTTAGTATTTCTTGTTCATTTTCTGTATCATAGATAGGGTCTCCTAATGGTTCGTCTTCGTTCATAAATTCGAAATTCATTAAATTTGTTTCTTCATCACTGTCTATATTCTCATGTTCTTCTTTTACTTCTTTTCCCTTGTAATTATTAAATCTTAAACCATAGGATCCATCTGTGTTTTCATACAATATACTTCTTTCGGGAACCATAATTCTATTTCCTGGTCCTGAAAATTCATTTAAAGACCATTCTAATCCAGCTAATTCTTCTGGATCAATTTTAACGGGATCTATCATTTTAACCCCTTTACTTGCTAGATTCTGTACTATACCTTCTATGTTTGCTTTGAATTTCATTCCGGACCTATTACTTGCTTTTCCTAGTATTCCTATACTTATTACAAGGTTATTACCTATAAAATTTTCATACCCTCTTGTTTTCAGTCCTATTTTTAAATTTTTTAAATCTTTAATATCTTTTAATACTGCGGGTGAACAGTAAAACAGAGCACTATTTTTACTCATATCTACTTCCATTCCTGCTATTATTGCTTTCTTTAAATCGGTCTGCCAAGATTTATCTAGAATTAATACTAAAGCTTTCGTTCCTAATTCTTTTCTTCCTAGCCCTTTAATGCCTATGACAATTAACCCTATGTGTACAAAGCGTTTTCCTGACTGTTTTAAACATTTTAACGTTTCTGGTGTAAATAGTTCTATTTCTTCTGTATTATCCACAATTCTTAGGCTTTCTTCTCTATTACTTCTTACTAGTACTGTTCGCACATTAAGGAGTCCTGTCTGATATAGAGTTCTAGGATTTAAAGCATCTACCTGAGCATTATTATATAGTTCCAGGTTTCGTTCGACATCTATTTCTTCTTCTAACTGAACTACATCCTGTGTACTATTACTTCCTGATCCTCTAAGCAGTCTTCCCAAAAATGAATCTGTTGAGATATTATCACTTACACTATTTCTAGCTGGTTCTGTTATAGTCCCAGTTCTATAAGGTCTTCCAGGGAATGGCGTTGTCATTTTTTAGGTAACCAATGAATATACTTTGGAGGAAGGATCTCTTTTCTGGGTCTTTCACCCTGTCCTAAGCTTAATTTTTCTAAGGTTTTTGTTAGACCGTTGATTTCTACCTTAGCGTGATTTTCTTCTTTTAGTCTTTTGATATTTTCTGCTAGCTTCTCTAATTTGCCTAAGACTGGTTTTAGTTCTACCTCGTTTCTTTTAGGTTTTTCTATAAGTGTACTTAATTTTTTAATTTCTAAGATAATCTGTTCGTTCTGATTTTTAATATAATTTTGATTTTCTACCGAGACTTTTAACAATCCTTCTACTCCCGTAAGTGCTTCTGTCAAGTTATGATGATTTTTAATAGTTAGTTCCCTTTCAACTTCTAAGTGACTTCCTAGACTAATTATTAGATCTGTTAAACTATTGAGATGATTATTATTACTGTGTAACTTGTGTTCAAAAGTTCTATCAAAACGACAAATTAACTCGTGTCCTTCTAATATTATTTTTAATTTTTCTCTGGAGCCAAGTTCTAAATCTAAGTAGGCCAGATGTTTTTTACTCGTCGCAATTTTGTAAATTGTGCTCAAGGGTAGAGGTGATGTCAATATGGTGAATAGTTTTCCCAGTTAGTCCAGTTCTAGCTTCCCCTTAGGAATAACAAGCCTTATTTGTAAAGATAATTTAGAACATAAAAGTCTATAGACAAAGTACATAAACAGTGCTAATAAACAGCTAATCCCAAACTAGGATCACAACCAATACAGATAATCTTGGTTTCACACAAGCGGGTTCTCAGTGTAATGAGGATTTATGCCTAGCATGGCTACCTTAACCGAGCCTGTCTTGTTCTTTTAACCTCGAAAATCGTTACTGGCTCTGATACCAATAGGGGGTGAGTGGCCGGTAAGAGAGGGTGAGGATAGAGAGAGCTTACAGTGGTAGGGGGTGCGTGCCGACAGGTTCTATGTGCAATTGCCGGTTCGACTGACTCTGACTCTTTTTTTTTTTTGAAATAAGGCTTATCGATCTGAAGATCTGGGAGCTTAAGAACTATGAACTAAGTAGGGAAAACAGAGAGGTTTAAGTACTCATGAGGGGGAGGAAAATTTGTGTATATTTTTTCCGATGATTTTTACAAGAATGGAGGGCTCCTTATATAGAAGGAGCGCCAGAGGCAGAGAAACTCTAGAATTCTCTAACGTACGCTCGTAGGCGCACTACTAAAAGTAACTTACAGCTGTCTAGCGCACTAAGCCTAATAATTCACAGGCGCACTACTAAAAGTTGCGCACTAAGACTAGTAAAAAAGTACAATAATTAGCACAAATGTCAATTCTTTGTCTGTGATAATTATGATAATTATTAGTAGGCTCTATGCGTGTCTGGGATAGATATGTCGCCACTTGTTATACTAGCAGCTTCTAGTTCCATCTGTCGTTCATCTTCTAGGTGGATGATGTGACTTTCCTCTAGAAGACCTCCGTCACCACTATGTGGTAAAATCATACGCCATTGGTCCGTGCTCCAGATCTGTGTATAGTGTCCTTCTCCGAGGAGTCAGAGATTCTTCCATCCTCGCGGTGTGGGCAGACAGGCTGGGTTCTGAAGCAATCTATAGACTTCTGGATTTTTAATCTCAGTGAGATCATAAGGAGAGGGGGCATCTAAGTTTAATTCTGTTTCTTCGAACTCTGTTTCGTCTAGCAGAATTATCCTCTTCTTGCCTGGGATGGTGGTGAACTCTGTTACTCTTGGGAGAGTTGAATCGATGAGGCAGAAGATCCGTCCTCGAACTGTCATGTTTCCTGCTATCAGAAAGAATTTTTCCCCGAACCATTGGAGAACATCTTCCATCTTTCCATCCTCTTCTAATTTTAGGATCATAACATCTATCATCCCTAAGTGATAAAACTTTAGGATAAGTTTAGCTGGTAAATCTGTTTTGTTTAGATCTACGTGTAACTATAAGGAGCCCTCCATTCTTGTAAAAATCATCGGAAAAAATATACACAAATTTTCCTCCCCCTCGTGAGTACTTAAACCTCTCTGTTTTCCCTACTTAGTTCATAGTTCTTAAGCTCCCAGATCTTCAGATCGATAAGCCATATATATATATATATATATATATATTATTACTCCTGATAATAACAATATTATATCTTGAATAAACCATCTCTTGCTTTATATAAGCAAACCATCTCTTGCTCCCAAAGCTAAGATTCAGAAAAACCAATCTCTCTCTCTCTCTCTGATGAATCGCAATCAACAACCAAAGCAAGTTGATAATTTCTTTATTCATCTAAGTGCAATCACCGGTCACCAACCATGCAACTTGACAAATGTTTTCTAATTTACGGATGGTTGAAGATGATAAGAATCGATAGTATTCGAATTCCAAATTTAAAAAAATTAACAACAAGTGGGTGGGGATTGGTTCTCCGGTTTCTAGGTGGTAAAAAATTTCAAGGAGCATCATTTAATACATCGAATAAGGACCATTAAAAAGTACTTTGACGGTAATACATGCATCCTTTGCAACCTCGTGTAGTTGTAGATCTAACATTGAAATGGATTTTTGCCAAATTTGAATATAGAAGTGTGCGAGATAACGAGAATTTGTTTTTTTTTGGAAGTGGTGAGTGTTAGACACTCATACATTCATAGCAAAGAAATTATATAGCAATGTTCCGAAAGGATCCTGTGGCAAGATTATCTTGCAAAAGCAACGTAATACAACCAGGAGGAGGTTTCTCTACAACATGAAACCCAAAGCTAACAGTGAGAGCAAAGTTGGAGAGCCAGTCGGCAACCATGTTGTCCTCTCTATAATAGTGATGGACCTCGACCTGTCAATGATGGCGAATGAAGTTGCGATAACTAATCACGAGGGAAGATAATAGGTACTCTACCGCTGTACCCTTGGCAAGATTCTTCGTGGCTAACTTCGAATCAGTCTCGACAATTACTTGCTTGTATTCCCTGCTCCAAGTAAATTGTAACCCCCTCCGGATTGCCCACAACTCATATGTTAGGGAGTCACAGAATCCCGTATTATTCACGAACCCAACACACAAGCACCCTCTGAAATCCCGAATAATGCCCCCGCCACCTACAAGACCCGGATTCCCTTTGGAGGTTCCGTAAGTGATCAATTTGAACCATCCTTGCGCCGCCGGAGTCCACTCCACCAACTGGCGTGTCCGGGAAGCAAGGACAGCCGCGGAATCGGAAGAGGCCTTCCACGCCGAGGTGAATTCCGTTGCCTGGAAGCGGATGAATTCCACTTTGTTCCGCTGCAACATCCCTTGCAATTTGAGCCTTTCAACTCATTAGTGTCAAATATTTAAAAAAATTTGCCACCATTTTAGAAATTTTATCGATTTGAACCCGGATTAATCAGTCTATTAAATTTTCGTACACAACATTGTCATATTGGTAAAAATACAAAGAAAGCCTTTGGTTTCAAGCAACCTGGGCCCTTTTGGAAAAGACCATAGTGTTCAGAGATTTTGCTGATCAGTGATTGTACAAAATCCTTTTCTATCTTATCGAAATGACTCTTTGGTTTGGGCCGAAGAAGAAATGTCACGGACTCAAAACTTTGCTCTCTCTATTCAGCGACAAATATTGCTTCATGCCATTTTCATTAATAGTAATCCAAAATTTGCTTCACTCCTTTTCCGTTGAATAGACTGATAAAGTAAAATTTCTCTAAAGTGATATCGTTGGGACCGGAGAACTTTAGAGAGGTTATCACATAAGAGAGGTTTACATTTTTTTTCCTCCGAAAATATTAAAATTGAGTTTTGGAACAATAAATAGCAAAAAAATATTTTGTCTATATTCAAATGACTTTAAATATCGGCTTCTAGTGTTATTTAAATGATACACTTGATTGAAATATTTTTTTTACAATAAGACAACGATCATAAGATCATTTGAAGACAATCTAGAAGATGAATGATGATGTAAAATTTATCAAACAAGCAAGTTTAGCATAAATTAGTATCTTAAAATATTTTTAACATTCGTAAAGTATGCAAAAATATATCTATTTATTAAAAAAATATCATTTTATGTAAAAATTGGGACCGAGATTTAACACTAAAAATTTTTGAAAAAATATTAGTTATTACGATAGAGGGGTTATTAAATTTTAACACTGATCCCGACTCGAGACCGGAACTTTTTATCAGTTTAGAGAGATTATCACTTTAGAGAGGTTATCAATTTAGAGGAAATCATTTTATAGAGGTTTTACTGTACCGCTTTCATCATTAAAGTATCTCCTCTCTATTTGCTTTTATTCCTTGCATTATATATAATCATTTTAAAAATATTTTCCAATGTGATTGTTTTTGGGCGACACCCGAAATAAATCCATATAACTAAATAAATTTTTTTCAAATATGTATTTCTTTATACGATATAATCATTTTTAATTCTAAAGTAATTGTTACATAACAAATACAACGGAATCAGAAAAGGATACAAAACGAGATGTTTTATAATATGATTAATATCAGAAAATTGAGACAGTTGAAAAAACGAAGTAGATAATAATAACAGAAATGACGCGTGCGATACTAGGAACGAACAAACGTCGTGTGATCTGAGAGGAACATGATTAATCTCTCTCCCAATCAAATTAGAAAATGACGTACACTAATTTAAAATTATTTAATTTTTTAGAAAAAAAATTAAAATAAAATTTGACTATAAATAATAAAAAAAATTAAAAATCGGGGGTAGACACGTCACGTCCGACAAGGTTTGCTTTCTCTGACTTCAAACTTCCCCACTCACTCCCCCGGCAACTTGGCTTAGCTGTTCCCTTCAACGACCACCTGACACGTGCCCCACTGCTCCCCCACACTGGGACACGTGTCGATAGCCGGGCGAGCGAACACCGCAGGCTCCTTGCAACTTGCACACCCAACCGGGCCCCACCCCACCGCCTCCTGATCTGCCTCTTGTAGCTTTCCTCGGGCCACGGAAGCGGAGATTCTGTGTGCTGCTGGTGCGTGATCTCCCTTGCTTGCCCATGTGGTCTGATGCGCTGGGAACCGTTCGATTTGATTAATTTTTTGCGAGGTTTGACTCGTGCCTCAGACGAAACCAAATCCCTGTTTCTATATTTTTATTTGTCTCCCTCCATCTATGTATTTATCATTCCACCCAAAAAAATCTATGTATTTATCATCTGTCTTTTTGACAAAAAGTTTAATTAAAGTGACTGATTTAAATTTTAACTTATCAATTTACAAATAGAAACGATAATCAGATTGGTGAAATACTATTATACTTAATCATATCATTGAGTTTGATTCTAAAAATATTGATACATTGAAGCTTGACATGTATGAAAATTTTGATTACTCTTTTGGCGAGATTTAATTCAAATTTAAAATAATCAAAGTATATCCTGTAGACTGTGTAGTTTGGTCCATAAACTCTCTAGCGTATGATATACGTACAAGTACACTGACTATTGAGTATGCTTTATAAATGAGTCAATAGTACAACAATTTTTATAACGCTCACAAGTTCGAATTCGAATATTGTTAAACATACTTAGATCAATTTTTATTTAAACAAATTTATTTCGATAAAATTAAGATTACCTAGATTAATAGCACATAATAATGAGTATATCAAGTTAATCCCTATGAAACCTTAAACAATTTACATGGTCAAACTGTACTTTCTTTTAGTAATATAAAATTAAGGATAAATTGTCAATTTAAGGTATCGATTACGGCTCGACAGGATCTTCTCAAGAGTTAAATCTTTATCTGCAAGCATGTCATAATTTAGCCTAGGCACATCAAGACGACCAAATAACATAAATCAATTCGTAAAACTTGAACCCGAGTCCATGTTAGCAATTCACACCAGTAGCTTGATAATATCTTGGGTGAACTATATCCTAACAATGGGATGTGGCAGACCGAATCTAGCTAAGAGATTGTGTGTTCGGACCAGTGTATGGCAGGAAACGAAAGTGGGCAATGTATGAACATGTAGGATCCCTTTCCAGCTGCAAGTGGTGGGGAAAAGGGTGAAGGAAAAGAAAACACCAAGCTTGCAAGATTTTTGGGATCTATTTGATATAGGACGTCGAATTTTGATCTTTGACCGATAACAATGGCTTGCCTTCCGGCTACTTTTTTTTTTACTTTCTATAATACGATATGTTAGAAAAAATTTAAGAGATTTGATTATACTATTAATATTTACAATATTTATTTCTGTGATAAATATCATGAGAAAAAGAACTCTAAGGTAGCCTGCTTGGCCTAAAGTAGTTTTACGATGTGTGACCTCTTGAGAATCTTCTTTAGGATATGTGTAAGTGAGAAAAAAAATATGATAAAAAAGACTCGTAATGGTCTGTAAAAATATTCGGTTAGATCACAGTCCTCGTATCCAACTCTTTTAGTTTGAATTTAATCGTATAATATTATAAAGATGGCAAAATTTCATTTGTAACAAATGATATTATAAATTTGGAAAAATTACTATCAGGCCCCTGATGTTTAGCATATTCGCCTCTCACCTCCCTGTATTTCGAAAATCGATTAAAAATCTCCTAGTTTGGAGAAATTATACTCTGAGGCCCCTCGCTGACGTCAGCAATAATTTTTTTTATTTTTGTCATTGAAATAACTGTTATATCCTTAAAAAATCCATCTTCCCCGAACCCAGAAATCATCTTCACTTCAATTAATATCAACCCAAATCAATTAGACAAGCCAAACAAAAAACATGAACCCAAAAACCCAATTAGGGCTAATGCCCCCTGCGGCTTCACATCGAAGAGGGACCCGATGCCGCCGAAGTCAAACCCCAGCCTCAACCCAGAAACTGCTACCAACGGAGTCCTCCTCCCGTTGCTCGGCTTCCCCATCGTGCTTCTTGCTACGGTGACGATGGTGATGGCAGTGGCGATGGCGGTGCTTGTGACACTTCGAGGACTTCTCCGCCTCATCCTCGTCGTCGGCGAAAAGCTTCTGTCGATGGAGGAGAAATGGTGGATGCGATGAAGAACGTCTCGGCGCTGAAGGGGGAGCTGACGGCAGAGGAGCAGAAGTTTCTGTCAGTTAGGTACAAGAATCGTAGACAATCGGACGGTCGGTTCGAGCGGCGCATGGCGAACCTGGAAAGGGGGCGAGAGAGATGGAGGGTGGTGGTGGGGCAACTCCCCGACTCTTTCCCCAAAAATCTTCTCTCTCCCCGACTCTCTCTCGTCGGGCATCCTTTGTTCGGGATTAGTGTTCTTGCTTATGCTGTTCTGTCCTTTGTTGTTATGTTGATTTGAGTGGATGAGTTGTCATTCTCCAGGAACAATTTAGGTTTTCGTTAATTCGTACTTTTTTGTGTAATTATTGAATTTTTGTTAGTTTGATTTCTGGGTTTGGGTTGTTATTAATTGAAATGTTCTTGATGTTTTTGAAGAAGGAAGAAGATGATTTCTGGGTTTGATTTCTGGGTTCGGAGAAGATAGCCTTTTTAAAGGGTATAATAGTCATTTTAATGATAAAAATAAAAAAAATTATTGCTGACGTCAGCGAGGGATCCTATAGTATAAGTTCACCAAACTATGGGGTCTGACCTGGGGAATATGCCAACCAAGGCCTAATTATCCCTTTAAATTTTGTTGTAATTTGCATTTGTAATTTATTAGGGGTTTGTTTGTAAGTTTTCAACTCCACTCCTATCCATCTCTCGCTCCATCATCTATCCACCTCTTTAGGTCCAGTAAATTACAACATAAATTAATATTTAAATATGCATCAAAAGAAAAAGTTCGTGGATAATTTTGTCAGAAAATACATGTCACTTAAATATTAATAGGAATGTTAATTGGATTTGTTTACTTTGATCAGGTTTAGATCTTGATTCTATCCGATTCGTATTTTTAAAGGATAAGATCATAGATGTTGATTTTAAGGATTCTACCCAAATCCGACCTGAATTTTTTAAAATAATATATATGTACTAAACATAGTACCAAATTCTCAATCTCACGGTACCTAGCTTTGATTTTTTGGATTATTTTGGTTTCTTTATATTAAATTTTTTTAGTGTACAAATCAATTGCGTTAACGTTTTTGAGTGCCTCCTTGCCATTTACGAATAATCAAATGACAATTCATTTAAAAAAAATTTAAATAACACAGATTCACGGATCGCCCCGATCTGCCCAATTTTTTAAGACTAAGATCCTACCCGAATCTTTATTTTTAAAAAGGATAAAAATAAATATTTGAATCGAGCCTTAAAAAAATTACAAATTTGGGTCCTAAGAACTCTGCGTGTATACCATCATGGATCTGAGAGATAAGTGGGGATGGGGGTCGCAAATTGCAGTTAGGTCACTAGTAAATTGCAATGTAAATTAGGATTAACATATATCTAAAGAAAACTCAATTGAGATTTAAATATGAACTATCATGGATTTGAGAGTAAAATAAGTCAAACTATGAAGAGTAAATTGCAGTTAAACCATACCAATGAATAGTCACGTGTTGATCAAATAGAAACCAACTGGTTGAATTATTAATTGTACAGCTCTAAAAACGAATCTCGGAAAATATTTGACACGTGTTCATATCGTTGTCCGTCTGTATTCCTCCAACTAAAAAATTTCTAACGTCTCCCCTATAATCTCGCTGTCTACAATTTGATAATCCCATTTGGTTTAACCTATTTCAACTTGCAAGCCCCCATTCCACCCACTTGATTTACTTAAATATTAATCACAAACATGACATTGACATTCTATTTGTATATAACCGTTATTGCTGTCGCACCTCTCAAAAAAAATTTATTGTTGTCGCACCAGGTCGAAATTAACTGGTATGCAAATATTTATTAAATAATTAATTTATATTTGAATCAGATTATATTTTTAAATAATAACAAAAAATTTCTAAAAAATATTTAATAAAAATGTATTCTTAAATTTCCAACTCAAAAGATGTTAGTTATATTAGAAAAATTCGATTAACATTTAATCTAAAATTTTATCGTTATCCAAGCATAAATTAACGTATCACTGGTGTTCAACTTGCCATTAAATTCTCCAAAAGTTAAGAAGCCATATAAACATCACTTTTTTGTCATAACATGTTTTTTTATCCACCAGTACGTTTTATTCTTTCAAGGTTTGATCTAGTGATGTAGTTAATTTTTGTCTGTATCTAACTTTAAAAATAATTAGTATGAAATTTTAGGTTGTTTGGTCTTTCAGTAGAGTTAATTTTATTTATCGCGGGGCAAATATATATAAATATATCTATTAATTTTCAAAAAAAATACTGTGTTACATTATAAAATTTTCAAAATACATCTATTTTTTCGGTGGTATTCAAAATACATCTATTGAACACTCTGACTTTGAACTTGAATTTTGAAACTTAAACATCAAATCTAAAAATATTTGGCCTACAAGCTATTGTAACAAAAATTAATAACTTTAATTTACAACAACAAGTTTTATGATCCGGTGCTTGGTTTCTGACATTTATAAATGTCAAAAAATGATCAAATTTGACTTTTTTTTACATATTTTGGTACTCAGTTTGACATAAACTTATCCATTTTATTGTCTCGTGGTACTCACAGCCAACTGAGGTTTTGTACATATAAAGTTAATATTTCCATTTTTACATAAAATTATTTTCTTGGATATATACTCACCATTACTCTTCTTTAAAAAAAAAATCACCATTACTCAATTACCTTATTTCCCTGTTTCAAAATTACCCAATTACCTTATTGGGAATAATCACTTCAGGAAAAGAAAAAGCACCGAAAATTTAGAGAGAGGGAGAGAGTCGCGGCAGAGCGAGACCGAGATTCGGGGAAAACGGACACGTGGTGGTCATCACCCCGAAAACATTATCGTACGACCCGACACGTGTCATGTCCTAACCACATCCAAACTCTTCTCTCTTCACCCACGCGCCCCATCATCTCCACGTGTCACATTCCCCTTAATTCTCACGAGGGCATTTCCGTCATTCCGCCCCTGCTATCTCTCCCTCTGTCATCTCCTCAACAATCTCTCCTTTTCTTTTCCACCCTGAGTCCACCACCTCGCTCTCTCTCCTCATCTCCTCTCTTTCTCTCTCTTAAGTTTTTTTTAAAACCATTTTCTACCCAATTTCCTTCAAGTCTCTCCAAATTGGTTACTTGCCCTTTCTATCTTCCCCGGAAAAATTCAATTTCTGGGAAGGAGAATTCGCTCCCGTTCAACGAGGGAGAGGATAAACAGAACAAGAAGAAGGAAAAAAAAAAGATCGGAACTTTTTTTTGAAGAAATAATGTCTCAAGCAGAGAAATTTGAAGAACCGATCTTTAGAAGCAGCTCTCTTCAAAGGGACCCACCCACCATGAAGGAAGGGGAAGGGGAGGTGGAGGTGGAGCTGTCCCTTGGGCTTTCCTTGCATGGGAGATTCGGGGTGGACCCCACCAGGGAGGAGGGGAAGGAGAAGCTCCTGACGAGGTCGTCGTCCATCCCGGCGTTCCTGCTCCCGGTGCTGAGGGATCAGGGCGGCGGTGGGGCGGTTGTGTTGCCTCCGGTGCAGAGGACGTGCTCGCTGCCGGTGGAGACGGAGGAGGAGTGGAGGAAGAGGAAGGAGACGCAGATGCTGAGGCGGATGGAGGCGAAGAGGAAGAGATCGGAGAAGCAACAGCAGCAGCCGAGGAGCTTGAAGGTTCCCTGCCGGGGGCAGTCCGGGAGCTTCGGCGAGGAGAGCGTCTTATCGGAGCAGCAGGATAATGGCGGTTTGGTCAGTGGGTTGGAGGGGGTTTCCCCGCCGGCTGGTGTGGTGGCCGCTCCTTATTCTCAGGGGTCCATCGGATCCCAGGGGAGCGGCTCCTCCGGGCTGTCGGAATCCGAGAGCCTGCACGCTCAAGGTAATGCCTTTTTTTAAAATAAAAAAAAATCTTTTAATCGGGTTTGTTAAGAATCCCAGATTGATTGTGGTTTGTCGTGCGAAAAATCCACTAGCCCATTGTCGGATGTATATGGAGTTTCTATGGGTGCCTGAAATTCGGCACTAGTGAGTGGGTGATTGGGGAGAATCTGGAATATGTTCTTGTTTGGATTGGTTGCTTGATTTAAATTGTTGTGAGATTGCTCGGTGATTATGATCATTGATGTTGAACTTGATGACGCATTGTCTCGATTTTTATCTGGAGCGAATGGGCCTTGCTTTTAGAGTTGGGTCTTTGATGGATGGATATGTTTGTACCTGCTTAAATTAAATCATTTGCAATGATGTAGCTGGATTCCAGGCTTCACCTCTGCTTCGTCGAGTTTGGAGACGTTTCTATGCTTATCTCGATCCGGCGATGCTATTCAATTGCTAGGCAGTTCCTTTGACAAGTTTGTGAGGGTTATGATTGTGGTTTTATAAGTATCCCGAAGGACTCGTTGGTTGTTGGTAGGGGTGAGCAAAAAAACCAAAAACCCGAACCAGTCAAAAGTTTGGTCCGGGCCGGATCTCACATTCCCCATAAAACGGTTCTCAGTTCGGTTCCGGGTCTAAATGAAAAGAACCGTTTAGACCCGGACCGAACTGTGATTTGCCTTCCCTATAGAAAAGGGCCCTCTCTCCTTACCCATCCTCCTCCTCCCACCCAATTTCTCAACCCTAAATTCCCAACAAATTCTCTAATCTATACGCCCTCTTCTCTCCTTAGTGTGTTACACACACTCTCTCTCTCTCTCAACTTGCTTTGGTCTAGGTGTTTTGTTCTTGGGAAATGATGGTCCTCGCTTTCTTTTCTGGTTTGATGGAATTAGGTAAATTAATGAAACCTAATCACTGCCACTCGAACTAAAATTGTTTTCTTTGTCTACTGGTTCTACTTGTTCAATGGGAGATCTCGTTGAAATTGGTTTTCTAAAATTGGGAGTAGTAGTGTTCGGTGCTTTGTTTGGTGTGTTGTTTTCTTTGGGTTGAAGGTTTTCTCGTTGAAATTGGCCTTAGGCTATGAGCTTGACTTTGCTCAAAAATGGTGCTTTCGAACCGAAAAACCAGTTCGGTTCCGGGTCAGAACCGTTGTGGTTGGCGGTCCAGTTCGGTCCTTGTTTTCCCTCCAACTTCGGTTCCGGTTTTTTTGGGTGCGTTTCGGTCCATATGCTCACCCCTAGTTGTTGGTCCGGTGGTGTTTAATTTGGATCGTAGCCCGGGTTGTAATAGTTTAGTACATGCTCCTATGTTTCCCCAGCAGTTATTATGCCTCGCTTGGAGGCATGTTTGGTTACCTTTAGAGTGGGATTGACTAGCTATGTTAGAGAGACCTAAGTTGCTTTCATTTTGTTGCTGTTTCAGGAATCATCAAGACAGCCGGATCAAGAAGCCCAAGCAGTGCCCAAACGCCAGTGGCAGTCACCAGACAGGGCAGTCCTGAAGGTGGTGCCGTGCACAATGGCAGACATAATGAACCCGTCCCGACCAAGAATGAAGTCGACAATATGGCGAGTGCATTGAGGAACACACTTGAAGAAATGCCCCACGTGTCAACGAAGGGACTCGGACCCAATGGAAAGCGGCTGGAAGGCCTTCTCTACGGGTATAGGAAGGGGGAGGAGACCAGGATACTATGTGTATGCCATGGTCACTTTTTCACTCCGGCCGAGTTTGTCAAGCACGCAGGAGGCGACGATGTTGCACTCACGCAACCCCTTAAGCATATAGTGGTCGACGTCTCCCCGCTTTTGTAGTGCCGGTCGTCACCAAAGATGGCTCTTCTAATTTAGCTCGAGGAGAAGAAAGACGATGCCTTGCCAGTGCGTCGAGGAGGGTACGCATTGCTTCGTTTCGTGTTCTTGGCAATATGTTGGCCAAAACATTAACAGCGCAAGCTGTCACTGAAAACTTGTAGATGATACACTAAGAAGTGACCAAAAATGTTTAGGCCACTTCATTTAGCTATAGATTTATTTTGGTGTCGCTCTTTGAGAAATCTCAATCAATCGAGAGCGCCAAGTGCTATATTAGTTTTGTGTCTGTTTTAGGATTGTCTTTTTTTGGGACAGAAGTCCACCGAGTACAATTATTCCCTTTATTGGAGCTTTTTTTATAAGTTCCTTCATTGGGTTTTGTATATTAATTACGGAAAAGCTTGTTATCTACCTAATTTGTAGGTTGGCCCCTAATAAATGGAAACCGATTATAAACAAACATCACGGAACTTATTTCCCTTGGGAAAGGTATAAGCCAACCGGCCAATTGGAGCAAGCTTCGTGGGTGTTCGGATATCACGTTGTGTAAAAAACTACATAACCTTCTTAATCCACTTAGGAAACTTAAATAAATTACTTTAATATTTGGTATAAACCGATGTCTTAATTTTGATTTGAGTTCTTAAAATTGTCTCCATAAATAAAAAATCTTGATGAGTTGGTTTGGAAGCACGAATGCACGATAGATTTATTGCATGACAAGTTGACAACACCTAAATGTTGAGCTAAAAATATTATTGTTGTTGTGGAAAAACTAACTTATTTTTCCTTTATGATGGTGAATTTTAATGTATATTTTATAGGCCTAGATTGGGTACATGTAGTTAAATCCTGTACCAAATAAAAAAGGAAGACAGTCAAATAAGAAAAAAACGGATGGTGACAGCCGGAGAGAGGGAATGATAACTTGCACGTGATGACATCTGGTGTGAGAAAGGATGAGATTTGCGAGTCCCACATTTTCTTTGTTTTTTAATCTGTAAATCAAATTGGTATATTATAGTTTAACAAATCAGACTGGTATATTATTTAAATATTTTTTATTATAAGTATTAATTAATATTATCGTAACTAGACATGCCATTTTATGTAACTAGGTATGCCATTTAATCGTAATCGGACCTACTATTTAATTAAGAGATAATTACTCTCAGGACCCCATGGTATAGTCAAATAAACTCTGAGGACCCTTTAGTTTTCCTACTAATTGCTGAGCCCCTGTAGTTTGGCTACTATTATACATTCCGGTCCCTGTAGTCAGAATCGGCAATTTTTTCGGTGAACTCCCCACCTGAAATGTCAAAAATGCCCCTTACACAAAAAGACAAAATTTCTCCAACCGCCTGGAAAGCTCTCCCCGAGATCAAACGACGACGTTTCGAGGTGGTCAAAGGGGGCGCCGACTGGGATCCTTTCGGAATAGGTTCAAGTTGCTGATCCCCGAGATCTTGTTTTTGTCGAGATTGAGCGTCGTCAGCACCGGCATCTTCCCTAGGGACGCCGGGATCGCGCCGGAGAGGTGATTCTCGGAGAGTTCCAGGTCCGAGAGACGGTACATTCACCAGATGGAGCTCGGGATGCCGCCGTGGAGCTTGTTCTTGCCGAGGAGCGCGCGGCTGAGCATCCTGAGCCGGTGAAGATCTCCCGGTAACTGCCCCGAGATTCTGTTTTCCTCGAGGTCGAGGTGCGTCAGGCTGGATAAATTGGCCAGTGACGGGCGAATCCTTCCGGAGATGAGGTTGTCGCCGAGGTTGAGGACGGTGAGGTGCTGGAGTGGGCCGATGTCGGTGGGGATGACGCATGTGAGGCAGTTACCATCGAGGTCGAGGACGCGAAGGAAAGGGAGCGAGGCGACGCAGGGTGGATCATACTGGTGATGCATTCCAATCGGTGAGAGTGAGGGAGGAGAGGCTTTCCAGGCGGCAGATGGCCGGAGAGATGGTTTTTTATCTTTTTGTGTAAGGGGCATTTTAGACATTTCAGGTAGAAAGTTCGCCAAAAAAATTGCCGATTCCGACCTAGGGACCAGAATGTATAATAATAGCCAAACTATATGGGCTCAGCAATTAGTAGAGAAACTATAGGGTTCTCAGAGTCTATTTGACTATACCCTGGGGTCCTGAGAGTAATTATCTCTTTAATTAATTATATTTTATTCAATATTAATCTGACATGTCATTTGACATAACTTGGGCATGCCATTTCATATAACGTGTACATGCCATTTGACATAACCTGGGAATGTCATTTGACAAAACCTGGGTATACCATTTGATATAATATGTGCATGTCATTTGATATAACATGAATATGTCATTTGACATAACCTGAGCTTGTAACTTGATCGATTATTAATTTCAAACATATTTTTGACATCTTTCCACTCCGAATTTGGAGAAGTCATAAACTACAAAGTTGTAGATATACATCTCACCTTCGCATAGCAACTTGAATCCCCTTAATCGAACTCCTGAGTAAGAACTTGTTGTTCCCTAACCGAAATATATTTTCGTAACTCGATTGACTCATGGATTCAAACATATTTTTGACATCCTTTCGCTTCGAATTTGGAAAAGTCATAAACTACAAAGTTGTAGATCTACATCTCAGCTTTATATAGCAACTTGAATTACCTCAAACGGACTCCGAAATAAAAACTTGTGGCTCTCTAACCGAAACTTCTTGACCGCTTCTCACTGTCGCCCCTTCTAGACAATCGAACTCCGGTCTGCTCCTCGTCGGCGTCGGGCTCGTGGCAACGTCGTCGGCCTCAGATCTGAAACCATGAATTTTTAATTAGAGAGAGAGATGGGGGGAGGGGGGGAGAGGGAGGGGTAAAAGGCAAAAGAGAAATCTGGCAGAGAGGGGAGAGAAGAAAAAATAGAGGGTGGGTAAAAGACAAAAATACTCATACGAATTACAACCGTCAAATTTTTGATGCGCACCTAGTCATCAAAATCAAGGGACTATATTAAATTCTATTTGGTACAGGAAACCTTTCTCTCTCCGTACCAAATCCAGCCCCTATTTTATAATGGTGACAAGAGATATCTTTATTAAATTAGAATAATTTTATCAGATTTTGGTTATTGTTTATATTAATTTAGGCCACTTCGTTTAGCTGCAGAATTGTTTTGGATCTCTTTCAGGCCTGTTGTGATTTTTGGGCCACAACCACTAAAGTACATTTCTGGGCCTTTTCGGGGTCGTACAGCAACAGCGGTAGTGCTTTGATCATAATTTTCAATTAGTTACATAGAATAACGGACCTTCGTACTAATTGTTTAACTGAAGACAAAGGAGAGGAGGGAATAGAGGTTTTTTTAAGCTCTAGTATTTAGAGCTGCATACTGTAGGGTCCTATTTTATGAATAATTTTTTCAATAATTTTTTTTATATTCGTAAAGTTTGAACCTAAAATTTTTTTTTTTTGGTAAGTCGATTTTATTATAAATATACGGATAGATCCCGGGGGGAATAGAGTCACCTATTACAAACAGTTCGAACATTTAACCTGCAATAAACCATATGGCAATTTCAAGAAAAATCTCTGCCCAAAGTCACCTACTTAATAAGTTACAGCCAAGGACTCCAAATAAAGGATCAAATGTTGATGTCGAGCTCCTCCCAAGTAATTCTTCCAAATCAACCACTCTTGGGCGTGAAAAAGGATTGATTGAATCAGCACATCTCTGTTACCGAGAACCCCTTCGAAAACGATTTTGTTTCTGTGAAGTCAAACTCCCCAAACAATTGCACCAAAGAGAATCCTCCATGCCTTCCTGGTCTTGCAATTCCCCACTAGGCCTTCCAAATGGACATTGCGGTGTTCAACTTCAAGAACCCCGTCCATCTCTCACCAATCATCCTCACAAAATGATCCCAAACCTGAATAGTGAAGCTGCAATGTAAAAACAGATGCTTGTTTGTTTCGTTCCTCCTCCAACTCTAATCAACACGTCTTTGGTACCTTGGAATAGAATCCACATGAAACAGTCTACTTTCGTTGGAATTCCACCTGTCCAGAGCTTTCTAAGCACTTCAACCGTTGGGGTGATCTCAATTGATCCTTCATAACACATCATCCTACGCAGCTCCTTTATTGAAAACTCATTAGCAGAAGGTTTCCCAGATTGCCCGACGAGAGAAATTTTCTCATTTTCCTTACAATTTCTTTGCAGACTCCTGTAGGCATCTTCAAAATTGACATGTAGTATGAAGGGAGTGTCGAAAGGACAGAATTCACCAAAATTAATCTCCCGCAAAGATTTTCTTAATTAAATCAAGTCACTTACCATTTGGACCAACTCTCATTGATGACGGAAATGAGCTTGAAATTGCGGAAGAAATCGTTTATTCTTTGTTTTCCCATAGCACTTAATATTGAAAACTTACTAAATCAAAAAAATTCAGAATCCAAAAAAAAATAATGGGGTATTAATCTTCTAGTTGGGTTGAAGATTAGGGTACCCTTTTTTTGGGTGGTGAATCAAGTTACATACCTAAAGGCTAAAAACCATTCTCACTCTATGTAATTAATTATAGTTTTAGTAGACACTACAAGTCTTAGTCCCTGGGAATTAGGGTGTCGTTTCATCTTTGCTCTGTTTCTGTAATAGTGATGAATCTTGGCGATTAATAATTATTATACTTTTCAAAAAAAAGTACACACTACAAGGAAGTGCTATAAAGGGACTACTACTATGTAACTTAATTGACATATTGGAATTATAAAAAAAATAATGGTCGTCGTTCACTAAAAAGGTTAGTGTTAAATGATTTTTAAATCGAACATAAATGTTTGCACCTAATTATATTATGTCAGGATTTGACCTCAGTCAAAATATCTCATGCCTCATGCCGTTAGGTTAATTGACAACTTATTGTTTTATTATTTTAAAAAAGATTGAAGTACCTATAAGTTTTAATTTCTTCAAAGTTATAGTTTGGATTTTCAATTAAAAGAAATTAGAAAAATTGAAGAAATGGGTTCAACTATATGTAAATGCTTTTCAAAAGTTTGAAGCCTTTTAAAAACTAGATTTTGCTATTTTTGGTTCTCTTATATTACAGTTGGACCTCCAATATGAATTGTCCGTTGATCAAAATTGACCCAACATTTTAACAAAAACTGTGACTCAACAAATTTTTTTTTTGAAAAGTAGATTTTATTGATCGCCATAAAAGACAAGTACAAGCAAGCCCCGTGGATACAACTAGAGCCCAACTACAGCATAGATCTAACTATAGCCCAAATGCAACCCAACAATGAGTAGCAAGGTTCAAATCTAACCCAGGTGACGTTACAAGAAGTAACGACAAGCAAGAACCAGTAATTGTACTCACTGTTGGGTTGTAGTTAGATCTATGCTGTAGTTGGGCTCTAGTTGTATCCATGGGGCTTGCTTGTACTTGTCTTTTATAGCATAGATCTAACTACAGCCCAACTGTGACTCAACAATTAAACATCTTCACGACTTTTTAACAAGGTTTTAAAAATCGACCAGGAGATGGACTTGAGATTCTTTTCCTTCCTCGGTTAACTGGTCTGATTAGTTTGACAACTAGTTGGACCGAAGATTTTTATAATTAAAAATATATATTATTAATTATATTTAGTATTAAAATGTCAAATAAGTATAAATATTATTTAATTATGTTGTGAAATTTATAATTTACAAATACGAAGATAATAATTTAATCACTTTTAATTTTACAAAACTAAACATTAAAACAACTTTTTTTACTTTTTTCTCGTTGATTCAACTAAGAGAATTGATCGGTCAAGTCGGTTGAATCAGTGATCAACGCCGTTGACTACTAGTTGAATCAATATCAGGATTTAGGTGGAAAAACTACCTAGAATTGATCATGAATCGCAGTCCGACCAGTCGGACTATCGATTAGAACATGATTTTTAAAATTATGTTTTTTTATGTATCATACCATATCAATAGTTTTTTTTAGAAGGTATCAATTTTAAATCGATACAGTCCGTTTCCGATTCGAAACTGGATAGTAGTGTAGCCTAGTACTCGATAGTGAAGTAGTGCCGCAGGATGCCAAAAGTTACGAGCGCATAGGGAGCGAGAGAGTGGGATTCGAACAGCTGCAAAGGCACGAGATGAACGAGGTGTCTAACTATCACAGGCTTCTTGCACTGCACCTACACAGAGGGAGCAAAACAATCTTCTTACCCGACTCGAACATATATTATTCGATTTAATAGATCGAATACACATGGTATAAAAAAAACACTAAAGCATCTTTTATGATTGCTCGTGAAGGCGGAAAAGTGCACCCGGGAAAAGGGAAAGCGAGCAACTACCATTAACAAAAAGCCCATCATTATCCTAGGCGCGGGAAATTGGAAAAAACACATGCTATCTATGATGCCCCACACTTGCTTACATTATCTCTGGAGAAACAATTCATTTCCATGTGGGTTTGGAATTGGACCCTTTGACATGGACCTTGTTCGTTGACATTGAAATCATCAATTTCTTGGTTGTTCGTATTTTGACAGGCACTATTTCGAGTATGAAAGTTAATTTGGCTCTAAGAATTGATATTTGAACCAAGACGACCGACCGTTCCAATCAGCGTGGTCTTGTAGTTGTGGAGTACAAAATAACATCCATCACTTTAGATGATTTGTAGTTTTTTTTGCAAAAAAAACTACAAATCATCTAAAGTGATGGATGTTATGAAAAAAAGAGTGATGCAACATGAGAATTTCCCAATAGATCATCTATCCTAGTATTATTTTCGTCCAAGCGTGTTTAACTTTAGAATTCTGATGAGATCCGGTACCTTAGCGCTGGTACGATCGCAACCAGATGATTTGTAGTCGTGGACCATAAAATAGTATCTATCAATACTCCAAATGGTAAGGCACTCGAATTTCGAATGCAAGATAGATGTATACACAGTGGGACAACAAATATCTGCATTCTTCTGCAGATTCTTCATCAGTGAAGCAACCCCCCCCCCCCCCCCCCCCCGTCATCCTGCAAAAGAGCATGGAAAAACTGGGGACCAAACTATGATACAATTTACAAGTGGGGAAATCACTACAAATCTTTTAGCACTCTACCTAAAGGAGGAGGGGGCCCCTTAATCAGAAGCACTACAAAACAGCACTTAATTACAGAAAGAGACCTCTCCACATCTCTAAGTTAATCGGACATCGTCCTCGGCTAGGCGCTAGCATGATGGTGGTTGGAGCTGCTTTAACCGCCGGACAACTTGCTTCATCGTTGGCCTTGTGGAGAGCGAGTCGACAGTACATACAACAGCCAGGTGTAGTACCTCAACCAAATCGTCGTGGGGGCCGGCATCCCATAGACCGGAGGTAAAGAATTCTTTTGCCCGGCCTTGTCGCAGGAGCATGCATGCCCATGCAACAATGTTGAAGCCATTACCGTATGGGGAAAACGAAGGGTCCAAGGCTTTCTTGTCTGACAGCAACTCGAGGAGAACCACTCCGTAACTGTAAACATCGGCCTTGTCGGAAACTCTGCAGGTCATTGCATATTCTGGAGCGACGTACCCGAAAGTTCCAGCCACGCCAGTGGTAGCATGGGTCTCAGAAGTTCCCAAGAGCCTGGCCAGACCAAAGTCAGACAAATAGGCATTGGATTCTTCATCCAAAAGGATGTTGCTGGGTTTGACATCTCGATGAAGCACCCTTGGCACGCACTGGTCGTGCAGATAGGCAAGTGCACGGGCTACGTCCAAAGCAATCTTGTGAAGTACCCTCCAATCTACAGCCCTTGTCGACCTTTCCTGAATGAACTTTTCCAAATTACCACCGGGCAAATAATTGTATACCAGAAACATTTCAGTTTCACTAGCATGATAGCCTATCAAAGTGACGAGATTCGGATGATGGAGCCTTGCAAGTGTCTTAATTTCAGCATGGAACTGTTGCACGCCCTGAAATCGTCCAACTGAAAGCCGTTTAATGGCCACTAGGACGCCAGGAGATATCTCAGCCTTGTAGGTTGCCCCAAAACCTCCATTGCCTATGCAATTGCTTGCATTGAAACTCCCAGTTGCCCGGACAACATTTTCGAATGTTATTGGGACCCCGATATCCGTAAAGATTGTTACTTCCTTCTTGGTGGATCCCACAATTCTAGATCTAGGACTCCACTTTCTGGTATAAAAGAAAAGGACAATCAGAGCCAGAAGAACAGACACAATAGCTGAGGCCGAAGCTATGGATGCTATCTCGATGGAGTTGAATCCACCATTGCTAGTCCCGAGGGCCGTAGATGGTGGAGCCACATTGCCTTGCACAGTAGCTGCTTGAGAATCCGGTGATGGTACTGCAAGTTGGAACGATTGACACGGGCGTAGATAGGGGTTGCCAAGAACACTGCTACATTTCATCAAATTCATACTTGTCGGAAGAGGTCCCGACAAGTTATTGAAGGAAACATTGAACGCCAAGAGAGACGTCACATTAGCCAGACCTCCCGGAATCTCTCCAGATAGTTTATTCACATTCAGCAGAAGTGCACTCAGGTTTCTCAACTTCACCAGATCATTAGGAATTTTGCCAGTAAGCAAGTTGGAAGAGAGGTCCAATACTTCCAGAGGATACAACTGGCCCAAGGTAGACGGAATTGCACCGGTCAAGTTATTACCGGCCAAAGACAGATACTTCAGATCCCTTATTTTTCCTAGACCGATGGGAATTTCACCGTGCAAAAGATTCCAACTCAAGTTGAGAGCAACTAGAGATGCCAACAAGCCGATACTAGAAGGGATGGTTCCAGTTATCTGATTCCTCGATGCATCAAGAAGCCTGAGAGAACTGCACATGGTACCAATATCACCAGGAATCGGACCCGAGATTCTATTGGTGCTGACATTAATAGCAATTGCCTTCAAATCATCACAATTCTCGAACAAAATCGCAGGAAATGGCCCGCTGAGCTTGTTTTCTGCCGCTAAAAATGTGTAAGTTGTTTGTTTCCCCAACCTTGCTGGAGCTATGGGCATCGACTGAAGACTACCGGTAAAATTATTGCCTCCAAAATTATGGAAAACGACAATTTCACCGGCCCCACCAGGTGACATCGCAGGATACACAGGCTGAGCTTCATATGCAAAGAATGCTAGATAGGCAGAAGAGGCGTCAACAACAATTGCAGGATCCAAGCTTCTTGATGCAACCAATGGGCAACTGCTGCTGTTAAAACTAGGAATTGAACCAGACAAGGCATTTTTATTTACATCAAACATAGACATGCAAGGAACTGGCAGCTCGGACGCAAGCTCCCCATCGAATACATTGTAACTGAAGTCCATATACCAAACCTTCTGGCAGCTTTTCAATCCACCAGGAATTGGTCCAGAGAAAAAGTTGTGCGCCAAATTGACCATTTCCAGGCTCTCACAAGCACCCCAATTACTGGGCAACCTGCCCTCAAGTGTTGCTCCCGGTGCCCATAACATCCTCAAGGTCTTAAGACTCAAAACTTCCGGTGGGATACCTCCTTGAAAGAAGTTGAAATCTTCATCTGCAGAACTCAACTGATCTGACAAATAGTCTGCTCTTGAGCTATTAACATCCTGGTAAGGATCAAATGAATTTGACAGCACAAGCACCGACAAGGCAGAACAATTCCCGAGCTCGGGAGGTATCTTGCCACTGAGGCTATTCCTGGACAAATCCAACACCTCAAGCCTCTTGAGCATGCCAAGTGCAGGCGGAATAACCTCTTCAAACAAATTCGAGTACAGCAACAATGTCCTCAAATTCTTGCAATTCCCCAACATTCCCGGAATCCCACCAACCAAGAAGTTCCCAGACAGATCCAAGTACTCCAGTTTGTCACACCTCTCACCAATCTCGCTCGGCAGAGACCCACCAAGCTGGTTCAAAGACAAATAAACACCCCTGAACCTACCAACAAACCCAGGGACCGACCCGTTCACTCTGTTACCCGCCAAATTCAAGATCTCCAACTTCTCACACGAAGCAAGCGACCCAGGTACCCCACCTTCCAGCCGGTTAAACCCCAAATTCAGAACCCTCAAGTTCCTCAACCTGGAAAACGAACCGGGCAACGAGCCAGACAGTGAATTCTCCTCCAGATCAAGCACTTCCAGCTTCTCCATCCCCCAGATTTCACTAGGTAACACCCCACCAAACCCATTAAACGGCAAAGACAAGACCTTTAGCTCGGTCAACCCAGCAAGCACCGGAGGCAACTTCCCGACCAAGTACCCTCTACTACCCTCACAACCCCTCCTCCTCTCGGACCCGTATAACGGAACCCTAACAGAGCCAGAACCACAGAGAAAGGAGCCGCCTTTAACTCCGTTGCCCGTGATATTCACCGACACGACACGGGACAGGGCGTCGCAGCGGACCCCGCCCCAGGAGCAATGGTCGGAAACCCTGATCGGGTCCCACCCAGAGAGTAGGCCGTAGGGGTCGGAGACGGAGGCCTTGAACTGGACGAGGATGGACTTGTCAAAAGAAACGGCCCCGTTTAGTGGAAGGAAAGGCAGAAGTAGGAGAGAGAGGAATATGAATTGGACCCATTTGGCGATGGTTGAAGAGGAACCCATCTCCGTTCCCCTAAAAGGGTCTCTCTCCAAAACGCTCAACTTCGCTGGCCCCCTCTCTCTCTCTCTCTCTCTTTCTCTCCCCCCCCACTCTGGTCTGTTCCCAGGGAGAAGAGGTTGGTAAAGTTGGGAGCTTTTTCTCTTCAGGAAAAAAATCCAAACCCTAATAGTGCGGTCAGAGACAGGGAGAGGGTGGAAAGGTGAAGTAGTAGAAGAAGTGGAGATGGGGAGAGAGAGGGGGGGAGAGAGAGAAGTCTCTGTGTTTTGTCCTTTTTTGCCTTTTTATTTTTTTTCTTCGGGAAAGAAAACTCAGTGTTGTGTTCTTTTCAGAAAACGCGTCTCTTTTTCTCTCCCATGCTTCTCTCCGATGTTTTTTTATTCAGTTTCTAATAATTCAAGTTCAAATCGAATAATATAAAAAAGTTATTTCCGAGTTTCTAACAATTATTTCCCATCTCCTGTTTTAGGGATATTTGTTGTTGTCTTGACAAGTGCAACTTCAGTCCTAGATTAAAATATTCGCATTTAAAATTTTTTGGGAAAAGTCCACTTTAGTACTCTGTGGTATCGACCAAAATCACTTTAGTACCCTGTGGTAAAAAATCGATCAATTGAGTCATACTTATTCCAATTAACATCAAAAAGGGCCTCGGGCAGCTGCCCGGAGCTGCCCGGACCCGCCCGAAGCCTGCCCGGGCCACGTGGCCAGCCACGTCACCATTTTTGATGACGTGGCGCCACGTGGACATCCATCTCCTTCCCCCCTCCTCCTCCTCCTCCGCCTCCTCCTCCTCCTCCTCCTCCTCCCCTCCTCCTCCTCCGCGTCCTCCTCCTCCTCCTCCCCTCCTCCTCCTCCTCCTCCGCGTCCTCCTCCTCCTCCTCCTCCTCCGCGTCCTCCTCCTCCTCCTCCCCTCCTCCTCCGCGTCCTCCTCCTCCGCGTCCTCCGCGTCCTCCTCCTCCTCCTCCCCTCCTCCTCCTCCTCCTCATCCTCTCCGCGTCCTCCTCCTCCTCCTCCTCTCCGGGTCCTCCTCCTCCTCCTCCTCCCCCTCCTCCCCGCGTCCTCTTCCTCCTCCTCCTCCTCCCCGCCTCCTCCTCCTCCTCCTGTCCACGTGGTGCCACGTCATCAAAAATGGTGACGTGGCTGGCCACGTGGCCCAGGCAGGCTTCGGGCGGGTCCCGGCAGCTCCGGGCAGCTGCCCGAGGCCCTTTTTGATGTTAATTGGAATAAGTATGACTCAATTGATCGGTCCACAGGGTACTAAAGTGATTTTGGTCGATACCACAGGGTACTAAAGTGGACTTTTCCCAAATTTTTTTGAGTTTGCAAATATTATTACAGTGTTGATCATACCATAAGTCCATAGATAAAACGAAATCTAGTCACAATATTAGTTGATTTCAAGCAGGTTTCCAAGTCTATAAAACGGTCCAAATGAGTTACAGGATCGGTTAGAAATTGTTGATCGTAATTAGTTTAACCTCTTCTATATATGATACTCAATAATACAATTCTTCTTTAATTTACAAATAAAGGATCGTTTGAATAGTTGAGGGATTTGACAGAAAAAAATGAGGCAGCATAAGTTTAGAGAAACCTTACCCAATTTTTGGAATTTTTTTATGGTTAGAGATGGTGGGCCCGGGTTGAGGAACATGTATAAGTTTAATGCGGGGACGATAAACGGTCAATTAATGCAATCTAAGGACACTTGTTTTGGTTTATATCTAGGGCAAATTGCTTTCAGACCCATGGTGTTTGTAATATTCAGTGTTCTCTTTTGTATTTTGGTAATCGATTAAAAAATCTTCATAGTTTGGCAAAATTATACTCTGGAATTCCTCGCTGACATCATCAACCATTTTATTATTATTTTAATTATAAAATACTATTTTACCCTCGGGTTTCATATTCAACCTCAAACCTTCTCCGTTTTCGTGGATGAGCCACTTCGAAACTAAAATTAATCCAACCAAAAACAATAGAACTGAAATCATTTAAACTAAATTTAATCCAACCACTCTCTCTTCGACGATTTCATCCAGTGGGCCTCCCGCTGCCTCTCCTCTTCTTCCTCTAGTCAGCGGGAAAGAGATCTATTAGGTTGGAGCAAGTCGACGCCGGGTTTGAGCAGATGGGGTACAGTTTGGCGATTCGACGCCCACTCAACCACGACCAAGCCTTCAATGTCCTCGACGCCATCCTGCACCAAGCCTTCAATGTCCTCCACTGATTCCTCGTCAATTTTGCGGCGGAAGGGGCTGGCGGGGCCGTCGGAGTTGCGTCAGAGGGGGCTGGTGGGGTCGTCAGAGTTGCGCCAGAGGGGGTTGGTGGGGTCCTCTGAGTTGCTTACTCCTTTGGCCCCACCACCGGTGGCTTCAACGACGTGAGGAACAAGGCAGTATCGGGTTGGGGTGGGTTTCTGTTTCCATCGTCTTCAAGCTCCAGCTTGTCTGTTAATGGTGTTTCTATATGTTAATAGTCTTTCTGTTGTTTTTAACTCATCTTCCAATCTGTAAATATGTATTTGTCTCAATTGGATTCTTGTCGAGGGTTGAAGGAAGGGATCGTCGGAGTCTGTCGGCCGTTCTCAGCATAACCCGACGACGAGGGAGTAGTTTTTATTATTTTTTGCAAGGGTATATAAGTCATTTACATAATAAAAAAAAGATTGATGACGTAAGATGACATAAGCGAGGGACCTGAGAGTATAATAAAATCAAACTATATGGAGTTTTTAATCAATTACCGAAATATATGGGGACGAGCACCGAATATACCAAACATCAGAGGCATGATAGTAATTTGCCTTTATATCTATGGTTCTTGATTTATTGACTGATTAATACAGTTTTGAGCCAAGTGAAATTTCTGGAAGGTTATCTCAAACATTATTTAATATTACTTTAAAAATAAGTATTTAACATTATTGTATTACTATAGACTCGAACTTGATACCTGATTAAACTAGAACAATATTCTTGCAAGTTATCTAAATACTTGTTCATAGCTGTGAGGACCAGAAAACTAAAATGAATAATGCAAAATTTATGGGGGAGTAAACCGTAATTTGTCTAATGACTAAACTGAACTTTGTCAAGCCAGAAACCCTAGCTTCGCCTATAAAAGAAGGATGGACGAAACCCTAAAGCTCACCTTTCTGAAATTTTATTTTCTCTTCTTCAAGGTAGAGGAGACATTCCAGGCGAGTCTAGGGACGAGGAAGAACCCGACAACGCTTTCCGAGACGCTAGGGTAAGCCGTCTTGTCCAAATCATTGTGAATCCGTAGGAAATCGTAGTGATTGATTGAATCTGAAACTGTAGGGACTGGAGGAGGACGTCAGAAATAGGGGAGACGCGGGTTGGCGAGGTTAGGTTACAAGGAAACGAAGTAAGTCAAACCTCTATATAGAACAATATTCTTGCAAGTTATCTAAATACTTGTTCATAGCTGTGAGGACCAGAAAACTAAAATGAATAATGCAAAATTTATGGGGGAGTAAACCGTAATTTGTCTAATGACTAAACTGAACTTTGTCAAGCCAGAAACCCTAGCTTCGCCTATAAAAGAAGGATGGACGAAACCCTAAAGCTCACCTTTCTGAAATTTTATTTTCTCTTCTTCAAGGTAGAGGAGACATTCCAGGCGAGTCTAGGGACGAGGAAGAACCCGACAACGCTTTCCGAGATGCTAGGGTAAGCCGTCTTGTCCAAATCATTGTGAATCCGTAGGAAATCGTAGTGATTGATTGAATCTGAAACTGTAGGGACTGGAGGAGGACGTCAGAAATAGGGGAGACGCGGGTTGGCGAGGTTAGGTTACAAGGAAACGAAGTAAGTCAAACCTCTATACTTTTGAGGTCGTAATTGCTGTGTTTTGCTATTGTATGACCGTATATGGGACGTATTTCGTCCGTATTTTGAGTGGTATGCAATTCGTATGATCATATTCTGTATGTATTCTGTCCATATACTGTTCATATTATGTATGTATTATGTCTGTATTTGTGGTGTATTTGTGCTGTATTCGTTACGTATTCTGCTATGTGATCTGATCTGTTCTCACTGTTCTGGTCAGGATTTGTCCCGGTACTTCTGTGCCCGTAGAGTACTCTGGATAATTTCGTACTCTATGTGAGCACCGGTGATATCTGTGCCCTGTGGTGAGACTGTCCTTCCGTTTCTGTGTCTTTAGCGTGAAAGATTAGTCTTCTGTGCCCCACAAGTTCCCGATAGTCGTACTCCGGAGCCCGTCTGTGTTTGTGTTGGAGATTTTGATTTTGTCTGTGATAACTGTGTGTATATGTTGATGTATTTTAATTGTGAGTTCGGCTTACTGAGTTGCGTAAACTCAACAAAATACGTATTTTGTTTCAGATGCAACGGGGACGGATCGGGTGTGAGAGCTAGAGGCGAGGATATGCATTCATTCATTCAGCTTTTCCTTTTAAGACTTTTCACTGTTATTTTTGATGTTTTTATAACTTGAGGACGGATTTATGTTTTGATAAATAAAGATGCCTTGCGAGATATTTACCCCGTGGCGGTTGACATTCCTTGTTTATCGGGGCGTGACAATAATCATGACACTTGTTCCAACTGTTGGAATATAAATAATCTATAATCCATAACCCAAGATCTCATTTAAATTATTAAGACAGAGTTCAATATAAATTTAGATTAAAAAATCGTTATCCACGTCAATGTGAGGGCTCATGGTAGTTGCGTTTAGTAAATAAAATTGGGGTTTATTTATTTTTTCGGCTACAAAGATTGGAATTTGGAACAAAAACAAAAGAGAAAAAGGAGATTAAAAGGCAAAAAGAAAAAAAAGAAAGATTCCTCAAAGCGGCAAACGTGGCTCTGGAAAAAGGAGCCCACGTGGGTTGTCCATCAAGCGTGGGCCAACCTTGCTTTTGGGTTAACGGATTGCTTTCTTGGTATAGATTATTGGATATTAATCCGATTTTTTAATACTCAATTATACCTGCATAAACTAAACTGACTAATTACTAACAAGTACTTAATTTAATTTTCAATAGATTTGTTCTAATTTATCTAAAATTTTGAGTTTGAGTCAACAAAAATATAAAAATTTTAAATAATTGTAGAGAGAACTTTTACTTGACTCGAATCTAGATTAGTTGGTCCATTGAACCAGATATCAAATGTTATAAAAAATCAAAGTGGCTAATTCAAATTTGACCTGAAAAAAATTTTGAATGCCGAAAAATTTCTCATAATAAATATTTAACAATAGCGTATTTTAATTGATTCAAATTCAAGATTAAATTATAATGACTTCCTTACTGACGTAAGTTTTTGTTGTTAATATTTAGCCGATTATTGGTAGAGGTACTGAATCTGATAAAATTAAAACCATGGTCCACTTTTTTTCTTTTTTGAGAATTGCCATGGTCCACTTGGACTTTGTAGAAACCCAACAATCCATTTCCGTAGCTGTTGTTATTAGGTGGCCAAGGCCATATGATGGATAATATTGACACGCCTGATAAAATGATTCATGGAAATATAAATAATATGGAAAGAGAATGATGAGATCGAATACCATTAATTCATCCCAAAAAAAAGTCATGCATAGGTTGATATTCCTTAATGATTAACGTCATGCTTGGATCTAAATGGAAATTTATATTATATATATATATATATATATATATATATATATATTCTAATTTCTTGCAGGTGTAAAATACGAGGATAAACACATAACTGTTTGTTTACCAACGGTGCATTTATGATCAATTACTTCAAATTGTTTTAGAAGACAATTATTACCAAGATCTAGTGAGACTTATATCCTCATATAATATAAAATATCCACTAAGATAAACACTAAATGGTTATATTCCAATGAAAAAATAATATCGAGAAAGTTATTTTTTAATAAATACTCGATTTCTAATATAAAATTTTATAAAACCCGTTACCAATGTTACATAGTTTAACTATTATTTTGAAGTACAATCTCAAGAATTAACAACACATTTTTATTGCAAAGAGAATATTTAATTAGTAAGTAATAACGAGTAAGTCAAATAAGAAAATATCTATTTATATTGATCAGAATATACTATTTTTAAAAAGCATCATAAACAGTAATTAACAAATGCCCCAATTCAATCTGAAAGAACACCAATTAAAGATTATTAAAAAATAACAAATTTGATTCAACCGTAACCGAATAGTAATTTAGAAATTTCGACCAACATATAGGAAGTTAATACACAAAAGGTACCACGTTCCATGTGAGTTTTCGACATCGTCAAATTATCTCTTTTGTTAATATTTCCGTAATTCTTTTTCACAAGCTCTGTATGGTTGGTCAAATAATTACGACATTGTGACGATGAGATGACGAAGCGGTACTTGACCCACCCATACATATTTATTAGTCGGTGGAACGAAAAGCAAAAGAAGCCTTTTATTGGCGGCCATCATTCGGGTTCATGGGTTAGAAACAACAAATGAGATGAAAATTTTTTTAGGACAAATTATTCTTGGTCGTAATTACAGATAGAACTTTTGTTGTTTGAAAATTTGATTTGCGGTCCTATTTTTTGGAAAAATATTGGTCTCGGATCCCTGGCTAATGTCGGCAAATTTTTTTTCATTTGAAATGACATTTATACCCCTGAAAAAAATTGATCTCTTTCAAATTTTGAACACCAAGAACACTAAACTGAGAAAAGTAAACAGAATAACCCACAAACCAACCAAATTAAAACATAAATCAAATTAAGAAAATTGAGAAACATTATAAATCAAATTAATCGATACACAATGTCAAATTGAATGACTAAGGAAGACCCAATTAGACCACCCGCAGCAGCGAGCATTTGCTCGCGCGGGTGGTTATTTAATTATTAAAAAATAAATAGGTGGAAAATGGCGGCTCGGCCGCGCGATGGAGCCTGACAGGCTCCCTGTTCGCGCTCAGCCAATCGGCCAACTCCGTTTTTTTATTACTTATCTATCTATTTACTTCCACTTGGCATAATGTTATTCGTAAAAAATAAATTTTTTGGATAATATTTTCGTAGTTATCTAAACTGAACTTATCTTTTGCAAAACTAAAAAAAATAAAAATTATTATTTTTCAAATCTCTATTATTATTTGGCAAAAGTTTGGAAACGATAATTAATTATGTAATTTTAAATTTTTGTATTTGTAATTTGAAATTTTCGTATTCGTAATTTATCATTTTCGACTTCTATTTGTACCTCAAATATTTCTATCTAATTTAGTATTCCAAAAAATGATAGTAGATAATATATGAATCTAGAGATAAATTAATTATTTATTCTGTAAACTTGGTTGCTGCTGTAGGTAGGAAAACATATAATTAGGTTGGATTGGGTATGGATGAGAGAGAAATTAATTGTTTATTCCGTGAACTAGGGTGGGTTGCTGCTGTGGGTAGTTTTAATCCACTCAATCGAACCATCACAAATAGGTTAGAGCAAAATGCCTAAGCTCAAGAGATCCATTTGCAGCGAGAAGGCGGAGACCAACGGCTCCGTGTGACTTCTACAACGAGAAGACGGCGGTATTGTACTGCAGGGCGGACTCGGCGAGGTTGTGTTTGTGCTGCGACAACCTCGGGCTATGCCAGGACTACGAATGGGACGCCCACGACAACTACTCGTTCTCTACCTCGCACGACCGGTCGCCTGTCCATGTCTGCCTCTTACGGGGTGGGCCCACCACGGGTTGGACTTCACAGTGTTCTTTCCTTTTTTTTACCGTTGTTCTGTTAAAAAATTTAATTGTTTATATCTCTTTGTTGTGGATCTACTTTTGATTTGAGGATGAGAGTTTTTGATTTAGGGAATAAAGGGCAAATAATCCCTTCTAATTATCCAAATAGTACAATTAACACATTATACTCAAATTTGGATCAATTAGCACCCTATACTTGATAAATTAGAACAATTAACACCTTACATTCAATTTTAGTGACATGTCATTACTTAGGTGGCATCCATGTCATTCAAATAAAATTTTATTATTTACTTGGCTTAATTTGATCAATTTATATTTAGAATTAATTATTTTTAAATAAAATGTCTACAAAAAATATTTCCAAAAAAATCAAAATCCAGAAATTCTAAAATTTGAACAAAAAAATTTAAAATCTTGGAAACTATAAATAAAAATTACAACAAAATTAATCAAAAATATTAAATTTTAAATAAAAAGTTAAAAACTAAGAAAAATTCTCGCCTACTCATCCTCCCTCGTGGCACTTTTTATTCTTTATTTAATTTTAAATATTAAATATCTTATTTTTATGTTGTTTCTATTTTTAGATTCTCTGGAATATTATTGAATATAATATTTGGTGAGAGTTTTTATGCCATTAATTAGATTTTTTATTCTTTTTTTTCATTTTTGTTTAGTTTTTATAAATTTTCTGTTTAATCTTAATATTTTTTTAATCATTTTTTATTCATGTTGTTATTTTTAATATAGAGTTTCTGGGATTTTTAAATTTATGTTTTAAAATTTTAGTATTTCAAGGTTTGTATTATATTTTAAATAGTTTTTATAGATAGTTTATTTAAAAATAATTAATTTTAAATATAAATAGATCTAATTAAGTCAAATAAATAATAAAATAGTATTTGAAATGACATGGATGCCACCTAAGTAATGACATGTCACTAAAATTAATTGTAAGGTATTAATTACTCTAATTTAGAAAGTATAAGGTGCTAATTAACTCAAATTTGAGTTTAAGGTATTAATTGTACTTTTTGAACAAGTAGAAGGGACTATTTGCCCTTTATTCCAAAATTTTAATTGTTCATATCTCTTTGTTGTGGATCTACTTTTGATTTGAGGATGAGAGTTTTTGATTTAGGGAAATTATGACTGGATCTGCTTTTTAAATTTCGGCGGGGATCTTTTGGTGGACCAAGGCCTCACGGTGTTCTTGGCCATGGTATGCTTCTAATTTGGTATTTTTAATACTGGGTATGGCGATGAATTTATGAGTTAGGGTGTTCTTGGTTTGAGGTTGAAAGAGATCAATTTTTTATTTTTTTGTTTATCTGTCATTTTCATGACAAAAAAATGAAAATAAATGTCTGCTGACGTCAACCAGGAATTTGAGACCAACATTTATGTAAAGAGCATGGACGGCATAATTAGTTTCGCAAAAGCATGGACCTTACCCATAATTACGCTATAGACCAGGGGTTTGAGAGTAATTTTTCTTTTATATATCACTTGACTTGGTATCCATTTACTAGGCCGGTTAATTCAAGTTTGAGTCGGGTGTGATCATTAAAATCGGATAAGGCTCTCCCAACAAATATTTAACACATGTGAGTTCTCAATAACTATAACTCGAGACCTTATTAGTTTAGAATAACTTTTTCACTAATTTTTTTTAAATAAAATTTTATTATTAATAATATTCTCTTCCTAAATAATTTGGAAACTCCGTGGCCCGATTGATCTCATTATGCAAGTTATACACACGTACATTAGATATCAATCAACAGTTAAAACGTATCTCTGATATTTATATTTGAGATTTAATTCATAGTTTATTGCGTTGTTAGGACAGAGTTGCAAGTTTGGTCAACAAGGTACAAAACTTTGTTCCAATAATATTTAATAGCTAGCTACATTACCATCTGCCAGGTGGAATGCTAAACAGCTAAAGTGTTCAACGGGGAATATTAATCATTCAAATGTGGAACACAGGAGCAATAGTTAATTTCTATATTTTTTTATTATGAATTTCTTAATTCATATTTGAATTGCTTAATTCATATTTAAATTGGGTATGATATTTGTAAGCTAAAAAAAATTTCATAACAAATATTTAATATTATTGTACTCTCAATTAATTTGAGTGCAAAATTTTTTAATTAATCTAAATTATCTTCCACATGTTACTTTGTTGGTGGCTAATTTCTGCATCTTGTGAGAATTGTTCTCGCATGTGGGCGAATAATTTGGCACGTGTAAGACAAATTGGAACAAGTTGGTGCGTAGGTGCAAATTTGAGGTCACATACATTTGGATCATTGGATGGAATTGTTCATGGTTTGCATTATTTGACCCTATGAGATTGATGCAACCGGGATTATTTTTTAAGAAAATTTAGACAGGTTGACTTAAATCTTGAGGTTCTAGACGGCATTGAGTTTTATTTCCCTACCAATCAAAGTTTTTCTATTTTCGCAAACGGTGGAAATTGATCCACCGATTCCAGAAAAATAAAGTAAGACCCGTTATCATCCTACTTACCTTGCGTTGATACAACCAGGAATTTGTTACTCATACTATTGTGTGATACACTCATGAGTGACTTTGATGGTCACACTCGATTTCAGATTTTAGCATCAAGACCTTTTTTTTGTGGAGAACTATGTAACTTGCAAGAGGATTGACTTGGTTCTTCTTGTTGTAATTAGTAAGGTGTATATATTAAAAAATTGGCACCTGTAAAGAAATATCGATCTCATAATAAAGAAATCGAGGCAAAATGGAAGATAGAGTTGTATTCCTCCCATTAAATTTAAGGCATTCACCAAACAAGTTCCGGTGCTGGACGCCCGTACGATTAATTTTCTAATTGTGTTTTAGGATATCTAATTTCCTAATTTGTTTGATTCTGAATGGCGAACAAACCTGTTAGTTTTTAGTGAATTATCTAGGTTTTTTAAAGGTAAAATAAAGAAATAGGTTAACTACTTAGAAATATGTATACGTAGTAGTTTGCATAAATTTGACATTTTTTGTGTTTTTTGTAATTATTCCGGACTAAGTATACTTAACCTAAAAAAAATCAAGATATTTGTCAAAAATAAAAATGCTTTTATCTTTTCAGAATATATCATAATTTCGCTCATATCCTTAACAAACACAATGATTACCATCGCCCAAACCAGGTATCCATTCAAGAAATGACATGGAGACATGAAAAGAAAAAAAACAATGGGTTAACATCAATCGTATTATTTTCGACATCTGTAGAGAACTAATTACCCATTGTTCCTGCGCTTTGACTACTCATAATTTTTTTTAATGAGGAAGACTACTCATAAATTGACAGCTTCAAGATAACAAATTTTTTAGTTAATGAAGCTCAATCTATGACTCTCTACTTTCATATTTACAGACAACGACTCGAGGCCGATCCCAGAGTCAACTCATGTGAAGCTGGACAACACTGGCTCATAACTAGTTCACCTTGTGGTCCGAGATAAACTTGTGTGATGGCTAACAAAGTAAGGAATTAGCCCATACAACAACATCGAAGTGACCCAAACCAGCTCCTCCTTGCAGAGATTGGGCTTCTTTTTGGGTCGGGTTCGGGTCGTAGCTCTTCCTGTTGTTGCCTGTGCCTCTCAGGGTAATAAGGGGTCTCGTTCCCTTTGAACGTCCCAGCCGATGGTGAGTTTGCTCCTTTGTTGTTCTCCGTCCTGAAATCAATTATAAAGATCAATCATCTATCATTAATTAGCTTTTGAGGATTAGCCAGATTTATAAGAAGATTTTCGATTCAGAATGTGTTAAAACGTTTCATATTTAATCCAAAACTTATTTTTTCGTCCTAAAACTAATCAAGATTTTTTTTTAATTATGGATGGAGAGGACAATCCTATAATTTTAAACCAATCAAAATTGATCATCAGCTTAACATGGCAACATGAGTAATGCACTAATAAATCAAATGACAAATAAAGTTGGAAGCCAATTTTACAATACGATTTTTGACCTGGAGATATGCTATACATTTCGTATTTAATCTAAAATCTTATCGACAATCATAAAAAATGAAAAGTGGATGGACAAATATTGGAACCGAAAATGCACCGAGGACTTACAAGAGATATTGGAACGAAACGGTGCTGCTGTTAGAGTTCCTAGAAGAAGACATCTTGTCTTGACTCAGTTTCCTCTCCGCACCATCCGAAATCGGGAGGGAAGCATCCGATGACACCAAGGGGGCTGCGGCCTCCCCCTTCCCGAGATCATGCTCCGATTCATGCTCCGTTGCGGTCGAGTCTCTCCCGGCATTGTCTGCTTCCATTACCGTCTGCAGCTTCGGAACACCATTCGCGGTGGCAGAATCGTCGAGCCTTGGCAGCTCCCCGGACTTGTACATTGCAAAGAAGTGGTCCCTGGAGAAGCTGTTGTTCCCCATGTGAATGCTAAACAAGGACTCGTTCGAGGCGACGCTCCAATCCGCCGCGTTCGTGGGCTTGGCAGAGAATATGGCGGCAGGAATCCTCTTCGGATCATACCCTTCTAGCCCTGCCAACTCCGAATTATAAGCTGGTTTCGCCTGCTCGTTTCGGATCGACCCGTCTTTCGATTCTGATGACGAAGAGGACGAAGACGACCCGGGGTGTGCGAATTTGGCAAGCTCGTCGTCTGTCATCTCCAACACCACAGTCCCATTGCTTCCAACATTTTCATGCCCGTGATGAACGTCCATGATCAGCTTATGTCACCCTGAAACCGAAATTCAGACCAAGTTAATGCATATCCAAACAGACCCCTTAAATGGAATTGGGTGTCAAGAAAGTTGAGAGAAAAAAAAAGAGCATACACAATAGAACGAATCTTCAAATCCTGTCACGAAATTGAGGAAGTTGTAGAGTTGAGGATGAATTAGCATATGCTTTAGGACAAAGATTTATTCATGTAGAATCAGGGAGATTAGGTATATTGGGGCATGTAATAAGTTGATACCGACAAACAAAAATCTGTTGAAATGTTGAGGAAGGAAGGAAGGACAAGAGAATTCCTCGGTGCTCCAATTATGTCAGGTTGTTGTTCACATCCATGTCTGAGCAAAAAAGAGGTAACCAATTCCGTTTCCCACTTTACCAAAACGGCGGATTGTGACTTTGATTTTCGGGTTTAGCAACTGCCGCGAGAGATATGAAAAGTTGTTACCAACTTGAGAGCTGGTAGTTTGGTTAGCACTAAACTGTAAAATTCCTTGAACTCGTGACGTGTCAGTTGTTGACAGTATCTGGCGTCAGAGTTATCGATTGTTGACCTTACTCAATTTAACGAATCACATGGTGAATTAATTTTAGTCTAAATTCATACATACCATAAAATTATTGTGTATCCACAAAATCATTGAAGTTGACTAACAAAAAACAATAAACAACTCAAAATCGAATACTGCAATTAACCACAAAAAAAAGTTCTGTCTGATGGGCCATATCAATGCGTTGTACCAAAATAATCTATTGCCGAATTTGACCAGAGCATGTAAAACATTGGAACTTTTAGATGAGTTTGCAGATTGACATCAAAAGGCCTCACCTGACCTGAGGGTAGTTCTGTAAATTTGCTAAGAAACCAAGATAAGGGTGGATGACAAAGCAGAGGTCCAGTTTGACCAACTTATCTCTGGAACCTAAAACTATCTAACCCATGCAGGTCTTCCATTTGGTTGGTCTCAATCCACAAAAGAACCAATGCTAAGGTGTCCATCCAATGCGTTTCCACTGGTTGGAGCCCAACTGAGCCAGGGATTTGATTCAATTTCATGTAAGTTCTAAGTTATTTTCCTGTTAAAAGACAATCTCTTTATTATCTTGGCTTTTTTTACACATGATTAGTGTCTAATAGCATTGGATCTTGGGGATTCCTTGATGAACTATGCATGGGAATCAATTTGATTGTATCTTTTTGGCCGAAACCAACTAGTATCCAGACATCCACCCCGACAACAAGATTATTCCTATCGAGTATCAACACATCTTATCGAATTCGAGACGTATGATTAAATTAGAATTTCTCGTTAAAAGTTAATCTAAATGCTCGGGTGTTCAATTACCATGCATCTTATTTATACTGACCTAATTCAGGTAAAGTTGTGCCAGGGCAGAGGACCTCTTCTCCATTCATCAATGTAGGTTCATTAGGAATGGTGGCTGATGGTTTTAGGCCAACTGCTAATCTCAAACTCTTCTTGAACCTAGCCAAACTCCACCTCGACAGGGTAAAGGTAATCCAAACCTGTTGCATTCTAAGGTTTAGGTAAAAAAATTCACAGGTCTGAGCCTCGAACACTTTGCATTCGTCGATTATTAACGGATCACGATAAGGATTTTCGATTGTCAGGTTTATGCAGTGAGGAGGAGAAGGGTCCGTGACCAAGCGGATACCTACGTGCTATTGGAGCCAGGGGAAGATGAGCAATTTGTTTCACAAGAAGAGCTCAAGGAAAAGCTCAAAGGGTATCTTGAGAAGTGGCCTCAAGAGGAGTTGCCATCGGACCTTGCAAGATTTGAGACAATGGATGAAGCTGTTTCCTACCTGGTGGACTCTGCCTGCGAGCTTGAGATTGATGGAGATGTTGGTTCTGTCCAATGGTACCAAGTTCGTTTGGAGCAGTAGTGAGGGGTTAAATAACTTTTGGTCGAAACCTTACGATATTTGGCATATACTGGAAAGACTAATATAAGGTTCGAGCTGGGTCAAAGTGGTAATTTTTTATATTAGATTGATGATTTTCAACCTGAAAAATACTTAATATAAACAAATCTAACTCTATCTCATTACTTCCGAGTTGTGGATCAATAATAGTTCTTTCTGCACTTGTTACTACTACGTGCACCTGTTTCATTGGAGAGAGGTTAACCCAAAAACAGTGTTGTCGATATTAATATGTTGCATCGAATATACCTACCATTGTGTTAAGATTTTTGGTTAGATATAAAAATTCTTATATAGCATTAGAGTGAGTTAATTCCGTAACCGTTGTTTGTTCATACGATTCCCATGTTATGTCACATTGACGACATTAAAACTTGTACAAAGATCCAATTAATTTTAAGTTTTTAGGTTGGATAAGAATACACTGGATCCATTACATATCCTAGCAAATAATACAACAACATAATTTTTGTTACAAACACAGAATTCATGTTTCAATCTTGAACGATATCACTTCCTGAACTTGCATGTCTTGGACCTGCAGTGCAACAACATAAAGAGTACCCTTATAGTTAGAACCAGGGGTTATCACATAAACTCAAATCCAGGGCACAAGAAATGAGAAAAAACCGGTGACTTATTATAATCTTTTGGTCAATCTGATGTTACCTTAATAGGTTGGTTAAGGCTCGGTGGGAGGAGAGCACTGCTCTTTCTGCCTCTGGCAAGAATGCCTCTTGTAACAGGTGACACCATCATATCAGTTGGGCTTCTATACCTATAACAATGCACAAATAAACACTAGTAACGCAAAGTGAAGGCAACACAATCACTAATTCCGAGCCGATTACTATCGGACCTTATACCTGTTTTTAAGTAACACCTAACATATTCACAATTTCTGCATTCATGACTTTGCTTATAAAGTGTAATATGGTATCTCTTATAAGCTAACAAAACAAAAATAAAACTTAGTAACACATATTGAACTAAGGCAAGACAATGAATAATCTAGATTCGAATATCGTCAAGTTCTAACATATTCGCAACAATTCCGGAATTAGAGTCTAGCATGTGCTTGCCTTTCAGGGTACTTGAAGGGCTTGGGAAGTTTAAGAGGATCCGGGGAGCTATACTTCTTGAAATCCTTGCCGGAAATTTGCGTTCCAGGATCAATCTCTTGGCCACGAGGAGGAGGCGTCTTACACGTTGGAGGAGTGGTCTCATCTTGCTGCAATTGCACGTCCTCCATTAAAATTGCTCGCTGTTCGATGGTGGGATTTCGTGGAGAAAAAATGTGAAGCTATGGCTAGACAAGCATTAGGAGAATTAATGTGAAGACCCAATTGAGAAGGAAGGTTGATGATAGAGTAGAAATGAATTTTAGCTTTGGAGATGGAGAGGGTATTGGAATTTTTTTGTGGGGTTTCTTCGCTTTTTTAAGGATTTTTAGTTTTTTGTGCAACGGTACAATTTATGATTCTTCTTGCAAGGAAAAAGCACCGTTGCATTGCAACGTTTAGTATAAAAAATAGTGTCGATGGCCACTTTATCAGATAGAAGATAATAAGTATCACCCTTTTTTTGTACAACAAAAAATGGAAACAAAATCATTTTTAATACATTGTAGCTTGACATCTTTTTGACCAAATATTCTGTAATTCTGTTTTCCAAATTCAAATTTTTATTGATAAAAAATATACAAAAAATGTAAAACTTATGTCACACAAAAAAAATTATAAGGATACTTGGTAAAAAAATCAAATTACAAGATCCAAAATGAATTTTTCCAAAAAAGATAACACCTTTGAAAAAGGAAAAAGAGACATGTCAACATTCCAAAAGTATAGAGCATACTTTGTTTTGGTAGGTAATGTAACGTTCAAAAAACTAGTTCTGTGGGCCCCTGATTCGGACATGCCAAACAACCAAAACAGCACTATATTGTCAATTATTGCGGCTCCAATTTGGATTGTGTGTTAAAATATTCAACTGGGCCGTGGGATTTTCCGACTTCTTTCCCCCACCAATTGAGACTTGGAGAAATCCCACATTGGGAATTTATGCAAAATCAGTGAAAGTTTATGGCAACCGGATCATCTGCACAAATATGGTGTTCGTGTCGATGGAAGTTGCAGTTCAGCTCCAGTTAAAAGTATTTAATCTTTTAGAAGAATCAAAAATAAGATCGTTCTCAATTTGCAGTCAATTGTATCCACGAACTCGGAAATACGAACATTGGGTTTGGACTATCTGATGAGTGTAGACACCGTAGTCGGGTTGGGCTAAGTACCAAGCTTGCATTCGACCCATTTTCCTACGTTGGGCCCACATTCTAACACATTTCAACCCAGGCGGCCCAAATTCCTAATACAGTTATGCGTGTAGTGTAAAGCGGCACCGGATTTGGTCCTAAACATGTAACTTTGTCCAGTAACGTCTTGGAACACGCAATGGGTCGCTCAGTTATGATATAATGGGTCGCCCAGTTATAATATAATGGGTCGCCCGAAGTGGTCCCAATTTTTTCATGGCACACGCGCTGGGTTGGTCAGTTATGATACAATGGTTCGTTCAGTTATGATATAATGGGTTGCCTAGTTATGATGCAATGGATCGCCCGAAGCGGTCCCAATTTTTTCGGAACACGCGCTGGGTCGCCCAATTATGATGTAACGAGTTGGGTCCAGGACGGTCCTAAAAACAGGATTTCAGGACCAAATCTGGTCCCGTACATAGCACATTTTTCTATCGTCCACTTTATTATCCCGTGATTTTGTATTTAATTTTCTTGTTTTAAATTTATAATTGGGTGATAAAAATTTTACTTGACTAACAAACAAAATGACATATTGTGATTTTTTATGTTTGTAAAAAATGCACGCTGAGTATCAACTTTTGTAACTGTTGTGTTCGGAGGGTTCGGTGTACTTGATTAGGATCTACGGCAGTCGAGACAAGTGTTGGACACTTTCTCTGTAAGACGAGATTGTCCCGTATATTTCAGTGCGGTACGGGCTACGGCAATCGTCTCCAAGATACAACGACTGTTCGGGCGTTTCCAAGAACGTTGCACACGTATCTTGAAACTTTCGGGCGAACCCTTGTATACTTAGAACTTTCGGACGGACTATTTGTAAGTGAAGAATGGGGGGAGAGGAGAAGACAACAATGCTTATTGAGTGCACTTGCTGCTGGGATGATTTGCAAATAAGGGGGAGAGGCCTATTTATAGGCGCTGGAAGAGTGGCAGGCAGGCACTCTGAAGGGGCACGAGGCACTTCCGAAGAGATGCGACTCAGGCAGGTAGCCAGATCGCTTATGGCCCTTCGGAGATGTCCCTTCGCTAGGCAGATTGCTCCAGCCTCTTCGCGTCCCTTCATGGATTGCTCGCAGCCCTTCGGCCGTCTGGAAATTTCCGGGATATTTCAGCCCTTCGTGCCTTTTCGGTGGCCATCCTGGAAGGCGCTCGCAGCCCCTTGTCACTTCGGTAGCTACGCAGCTCTCTCCGGACTCTGGCAAAATACTTAAGGCTCCTCCGCGCCATGCGCACACGCACACGCGCGTGCGCGTACTCTTGCTCGGATGGTGCACCATCCTCGCCGCAGTCCGAGTTGGCTATCCTTCCATTTGGTCAACTCATTTCCTAGTCAACAAGGAGTTTCTCCTTATAAACTATGAAATGTTGGTGCCACTTTCCAATGTGGGATTGCACTTTCCTTTTCCCTTTTGGACCTCCCACTTTAGGCCTTTCCACTTTGGACTTTGCATTGAATTTTCATTCAAACTTTTCCAACAGTAACATCCTCGCTCAGAGAATTTTGGCAAGTCAACTTTAATTTAAAAAGAAGTTTGAATGAAAAATGAATTCAAGAATTAACCTGTTCTTTTTTAGAAAGAATAGAGACTTGTATAATTTTACGGTCTTTTTTGGTACATTTCATCATGAAATTTTGTGTATTTTGTCAAAGAAGAAAACACATACGAAATTCAAATGATTGGGCATCAATTATATATAAGAATCAATAATTGCGGGGATTAGGAGTGATCTTTACTTGGTAACATATAATAGGAAATCTATGATTACATTTTTTTTATTTTTTGCGACGATTAAACGCATGAGAATTTTTTAGTGAAAAATGTAGTTCGCCACCGTATAATTTGTGACAAGTACTTGACTTATAATTTACCGAAATAATAAAAAAATCAGCCTTTGAAGAATACTTAAGGATGGCAATGGGTAGGATCCATAGGACCGAGTTCTTTACTCTCTTTTTGAATGGTAGACCCAGATCTTTATCTTTATCCTCCTTAAAAATAAGAATTCGGGTACGATCTCGGTCCTAAAAAAGGGGACAAGATAAGGGCGACTTGCGGGTATATTTTTTAAAAATAATTAATTAAAAAAAGTATCATTTGATAGTTTTCAAATAGCAATGTGATATTTGCATTCATTAAATAAATCAATACAAAGAACCAAACAAGCAAATCTAAAAAAATTGAAGTTGGTTAGGTTAAAATTGAGAATTTTGTATTATGTTTATTAATTAATATACATATATATTATTTTAATATTAATTAAAAAAATTCGGGCATCTTATATATTCATATCCATGCCCTTATTCTTTGAAAATATCAGGATCCGGGCAGGATCATAGTCTATACCCGATCAAAATCAACGGGTCTTGGATCTTTCGGGTCTGGATCAATGTAGACCCTCAGAGTAAGGGTCTAATTGCCATCTCTGAATACTATAGGCAGCAATCATTTCAACGTACGACAGTAATCAGGTACGGCAAAAAACACCATACCTATCGTGCCTATATATGATGACGTGATATAATAGATGATCAATTCATATTTGAGTCTGGATATTTTAAAATTTTGTAAACAAATATTTGACTTTTTCAAGAAATAGGACACAATATTTTTTCAGTTAAAATGAAACAACTACTTACCAAAAAAACAACTACCTCACTAGTTTTAAATTTCTGTTGGTGAAATTCACACTGTAAAAAAATGCGTTAGAAAGTGTTACTTTTTTAATCTTATATAAGAAAAGCTCAAACCAACCTAAATAGTTTGGTAAGAAAATGTTTAACTAAAAATTGCTAAAATAAAATTTCCCTAAAACAATCCAATTCAAAGTTTTTTCCTTTTTTCATGCCGATTAAAAAATTGATGTGAAAGAAAGAAATGAAGTAAAAAGTAAAAATCATGACAGTGTCGGTCGTCCGTTTGACCAATGACGACCCAGCTTTTCACAAAAATCAAATCGATTGGACAGCGCGAGTCTCCTCGAGCGGCGTCGTGTCAATGGCACGTGTGTGGTTTTTTTTAATAGGGAAAAGTCCACTACCATGTGGTTTAACATATTCTGCATTTAGGTAGTGTAGTTTAAAGGTTGTCTGGTTTAAAATTGGGCAAATTACTCTCAGATTTTTGAAGTTTAACAAATTTATCAGTAAGATTCTTACTATTTCAAAACTCATCTTTTCGTCCTCCAAATTTCGTAAAATATAACCCTCAGGTCCCTGGCTCCCGTACCAAAAATAACTCCAGCGACATTAAACCTGAAAGGACCAAAATGCCCCTCTACAAAAAAAGGTTCATCTTCTTCAACTTTAGAACATCAAGAACACCAATAACACACTCAAGAATACCTAATTAAAATCAAGAACACACAATTAACTAAACACCAATAATATATGAATTAACACCCCTAAAATGCACTAAAATACTCTAATTAAAAATTAATAATACTTAATTAACCAAACACCAACAACATCTAACTAAACACCAAATCTGACTTAGAAATTTCGTCTTCTTCCCTAGGTTCTTGACAAACATATCTCATCTTATTCGGTGGCCAAATAACCATAAGAATTACTTGAGAATTGCATCTGACTCTAGCCTAACCAAATAACATGGAATCCAACACGCCATAGAAACATCATCAAACAGATCTGGAAGAATCGCTCGAGGAGCTTCTCGAGACGCCTTGAGGTTTTTTCTGTTCGGACACGTCTCAGTCCCGAGCATTCCAGGTAGCTGCCCGGCCATTTGACCGTCCACGTGGATTCCACATCTCCCTAAAAAGTGTCATTTTTGTCCTATGTAGTAAGTCAATTGTGTAAGTCGTAGATGACATGACATGTGATAAATTATCAAATTAGTCCCAAAATTTGAAATAAAAAATATATTTTTTTAATATGTATATTTAGAAAAATCCACTTGGTGCTTCTCAAAATTTCTAAAACCCACATCACTTTCCACACACTACGAAGCCTCCCCCACCATCCTCCCTCCCTCTTCCCCCTTTTATAATAGCTCCCGTACACGGAACCTCGAAAGATCACCACCATTCATGTTTAATTAGAAACAACGCGAACCAAATGGAAGAAAAAAACGGAGAGAGAAAAAAAAACCCATATAGAGAGAGTTATGGTCCTTACCTAGTTACTATGGTCTTGTGTTTAGGTTGGATTCCGACAAGAACTCAAGCGGCCACCATCATCGGAGACGACTCGATGGAAATTCTCAATAACAACTTCAAGTGTTTCCCCTATGGTTCTACTGCTGGGGCTGGGAATTCCTTACCGCTCTCCTCCTCTTTAGCTGCTAGCTAGACAAGACAGGAGAAGACACCTCGTTCGATCTTAAGACAAGACATCTATATAGTTGAGGGGGATGTTTTGGGACTAATTTGGGTGGCAACCACATCATCTACGACTTACAAAACAGACTTGCCACAAAAAATGATGTCGTCTAAGGGATGTGGAACCATGTGGACGGCCAAATAATCGGGCAGCTATCCGGACTGTCCGGGACTGAGACATACGCGAGAAAAATATCACAGGGCCTAAAAACAAAATTTTAAACCATAGGGCCTAAATACAAAATACGTCAAACTATATGGTACTAAAATATACTTTTTTCTTTTTATTATAACAGATTTTTTGAAGGGTGGTGCAAAGTCTATATTAAACAAGTAGATTACAATACGTGAAGAGAAAAACATAAACATAGAACGAAGACACTAAAACAGAACATGAAACCACTATGTGAAGAGACAGACATGCATGGATGGAGGCGAAGGGTAGACGAAAGACTACGAGAGCCGAACGTCCAAGGTGAAAGATGCCAAGACTATCAACGGCTAATAACCACAAGGTCATCGACACAGCCTCGTGGGCATCTGAATGCATACGAGATACACGCAAATGAGAGTCATAGTCGAACGAATCCAACCAAGACAAGGCTATCCACCTGCTCCACACAGAAAGGTTTCGAGAACCGAACATAGGTCGATCTAAGCAAAATCAGATGAAATTAAAGCAAAGCCACACGAAATCACAAAACAAGCGTGATTCGTGATCTAAGGCAACAACACAAATAGGAACAAAAGATATAGGCAACATAAGCAAGAACAAAATAGAAAAATAAAGTGGGTAAGAAAACAAGCCAGTCGAGGGAGAGGCCGGCGACAACCCCCCCCCCCCCCCCCCCCCCCCCCCGCAAGGACCACCGACTGCCTCAGACAGACAGCTCGAACGGCGGCAAAGGAATGACAGATGGATGAATGAATGGCGGCAAGAGTAACTACGGACGACGGAAAGATGAGCTGTACAGAGAGCAGCGGACAACTGAACAGAGAGGACGATGGACGGCATAACTGTGAGATGTTGACGACCGAACAGAGAGAACGACTGCGAGCGAGCTAGCACACGGCGAGCGAACGGAGGGGAACGGCGAGCGAGCGAGCGGCGAGCAGACAGAGGGAACAACAAGCGGACGGAGGGGACGTGAGGTGATGGAGAAGGTGAAGGAGATATTTTCTGAGGGATGATGGGATAGGGATACACTCCACTGAGGGAGAGAAAAGTCTCTCTCTAAAAAAAATAGAGAGAGAAGCGTGATAATAAGATCGCGTTGTATTAGATTTAGAAGCGTAATATACCAGATGTTTGGATATTTACGAAAATAACTAATTTGGATTAAAATTGGTTAGATCATCTGAGAGTTGGCAAAACTTTTTAAATATGAATTTAACGTTCTGGGTAGTCAATATTTCTAAATAGATAACTCTTAAATTAAGTTAAAATTGTTTACCGTTACTTAAATGTTAGTTTCCAACAAACACTAAAAGTTTCCTAAAAAAAACCAAACACTAAAAGTAAAGAAGTACGAGAGTTGTTAGGGTAAAAAACACCCATGGTCACTGAACTTTCATAATTTTTTGTCCATGGTCATTAATCTATTTTTTTTCCTTTATGGTCACTGAACTATAGTAAATTACTCGGCTATGGTCACTTGGGGTTATTTTTGCAAATATTGCTGAGTTGGCATGATAAAAACTTTCAAATTAATCCCATATTAGTTTATATATTTTTTCAAAATCATCCCTTTCCATGCTCTACCTCGTGCCTCTCTCTCTTCTCCTCCTTTCTTTCCCCCTCTCTCCCGCACACCTTTCTTCTCGTTCCATTATCCCCCTTTCAACTCCTCACGGCATCCTTCTCGGGTACGGTGTGCTCTAA